>CANSGD010000895.1:1200000-1800000 GCA_947645195.1 Patellifolia procumbens
GACACAAAGCTGCTGACTGCTGAAATAAAAAGAAAGACAAAAACCAAGCAAACTTGGTAGAAGAATCTGACACCATCGTTGCTGTTGTATCTGAAGTCAACCTTGCTGGAGACACCGCTGAATGGATCGTTGACACAGGAGCAACTAGGCACATTTGCACCAACCGGTCCATGTTTGACATATATGAGAAGATGGAAGGTGAAAATGTGTTCATGGGAAACTCTGCATCAGCAAAGGTCAATGGCAAAGGGAAGATTACTCTCAAACTCACTTCTGGAAAATTCTTATCTCTTACTAATGTACTTCATGTTCCTGAAATGCGTAGGAATTTAATTTCTGGTAGTCTGTTGATGAAAGCTGGTTTAAAGTTGTCTTTTGATTCTGATAGACTTGTCATTACTCGTAATGGGGAATTTGTGGGAAAGGGTTTTTGTAATGGGGGGTTTTTCACTTTGGATGCAACTGCTGAAATCATGAATAAATCTGGTTCTACTTCTGCTTATATTGCTGAGTCTATTGATTTGTGGCACTCTAGATTAGGTCATGTTAACGTAGCTTCCATTAAAAGGTTGAAAAATCTGAACCTTATTCCTAGACTCTCAGGTTCTGACTTGCCCAAATGTGAAATTTGTGTTGAAGCCAAGTATGCTAGGAAACCTTTCAAAACAGTTGAAAGGCAATCTGAACTTCTAGAATTAGTTCACTCAGACCTAGGTGACTTTAAGAACTATGAAAGTCGAGGAGGGAAGAAGTATCACATTACCTTTGTAGACGACTATTCCCGCTACACAGTAGTATACCTATTGAAATCCAAGGATGAGGCAGAAGAGATGTTTTTAAGGTACAAGGCTGAGGTTGAAAACCAATTGGATAGGAAAATCAAGAGACTTAGGAGTGATAGGGGAGGAGAATATGATCCTACTTCTCTAAAGACCTTTTGTGAACAAAATGGGATTATTCATGAGTTGACTGCCCCTTATACCCCTGAACAAAATGGTATAGCTGAAAGGAAGAATAGAACACTAAAGAACATGATGAATGCTATGTTGATTAGTTCTGGACTTCCTGATAACATGTGGGGGGAAGCCATTTTATCTGCCTGTCATGTATTGAACCGTGTACCCCATAAGAAACTAGATAAGACTCCATATGAGATGTGGAAGGGTCATATCCCAAATCTCAAATACTTGAAAGTGTGGGGGTGTCTTGCTAAGGTTGCCATACCTTCCTTTAAAAGGGATAAGATAGGACCAAAGACTTGTGACTTTATTTTCATTGGGTATGCTTATCATAGTGCTGCTTATCATTTCCTTATTAAGGATGCTAGAGGTTCCTATGCTTGTGGTTCAATTGTCGAGTCTAGAGATGCTGAATTCTTTGAACATGTATTTCCTTTGAAATGTTCTTCTGTTGCTTCTTGTTCCTCTACTGCTGATCCTGCACTGCCTGTTAGTACTCCTTTAGTGACTAAACCTGTTGAGGAAGAACCTAGGAGGAGTAAGAGACCTAGAAAGGAAAGTAGCTTTGGGCCTGATTTTGTCACTTCCTTTCTTACTGAATCTTGTGTCTTGAATGAGAATCTAGTGTCTGTCTTCATTTTGGAAGAGGACCCTAGAACCTATAGTGAGGCTATGAAATCTGTTGATGCTGTATTTTGGAAAGAGGCCATAGATAGTGAGCTAGAGTCCATTATGAGTAACAACACTTGGGAATTAGCAGACCTTCCTAGGGGTTGTAAGCCTATCTCTAGCAAATGGATCTTTAAGAAGAAGCTAAAGCCTGATGGTTCCATTGATAAGTATAAAGCGAGACTAGTTGTGAGAGGTTTCACTCAAAGAGAGGGAATAGATTATTTTGACACCTATTCACCAGTCACTAAGATTGCCACCATTAGAACGTTGATTGCTTTAGCTGCTATTCACGGCCTAATAGTACATCAAATGGATGTTAAGACTGATTTTCTAAATGGTGACCTTGAGGAAGAGATCTATATGGACCAACCTGAAGGTTGTGTAGTTCATGGACAAGAGCAAAAGGTGTGTAAGCTAGTAAAGTCTCTTTATGGTTTAAAACAAGCCCCTAAACAATGGTACCAAAAGTTTGATAGCACCATAACCAGTTTTGGGTTTCTTGTAAACGAGAGTGACACATGTGTATATGCTAAGAATGACTCCCGAGGTTGTGTAATAATTTGCTTATATGTTGATGATATGTTGATCCTTGGGACTAGCTTAGATCTTGTGATTGAAGTAAAGGATTTCTTAAGTACTAGGTTTGAAATGAAAGACATGGGGGAGGCTGACCTTATCTTGGGAGTAAAGATCACTCGGTCTTCTCATGGATTTAGCTTGAGTCAAACCCACTATGTAGAAAAGGTACTTAGAAAGTTCAATTCATTTGAAGTTGACCCAGTTAAGACTCCTTATGATCCTAGTGTTCATCTAGTAAAGAATAAGGGAGATCCTGTGAGTCAATCTGAGTATGCCAAAGTAATTGGTAGTATTATGTATCTGATGAATTGCACTAGACCTGATGTTGCTTACGCTATTAGTAGACTCAGTAGGTACACTCATAACCCTAGCAAAGACCATTGGGGTGCCTTGTGCAGGTTACTCAGATAACTTAGAGGGACCATGGATTGGGGCATTCACTTTTCTTCTTCTCCTGCGGTCTTAGAAGGGTATTGTGATGCCAACTAGGTATCTGGAAATGATGAGATTAACTCTACTAGTGGTTTTGTGTTTACCTTGGGTGGTGGTGCAATTTCTTGGAAATCTTGTAAACAATCTTGTACTGCTATGTCGACTATGGAATCTGAATTTGTTGCACTTGAGTTGGCTGGAAATGAGGCAGAATGGCTAAGGAATTTGCTGAATGATGTTCCATTGTGGGGAAATCAGCTCCTTCAGTTGCATTGCATTGTGACTCTCAGGCAGCTATTGCAGTGGCAAAGAACAACGTGTACAATGGAAAGAAAAGGCACATTCGCCTCAGACACAAGGTTGTCAAAGATTTGATAAGCAATGGAGTGATATCACTGGACTATGTAAGGTCCGAAAAGAACCTTGCGGACCCGTTTACTAAAGGCCTTTCTAGAAATGTAATTGAGGATGCATTCAGAGGGATGGGACTGAGACCCATTTGAATGTAATAATGAAATCCTACTCCACGCAAGTGGAGTTCAAAGGGCAACATTAAGTAATAAAAGCACTTATATTTTATCTATCCCTCTTGTGTAAAGTTATATTGAGAAGTGCATATCACCTGTGTTTGAGGTTGAGCAAAAGGCTCTTAATGAACCCATATCCACAGTTGTGTGGTGGTGTGTGGTAATACACACTTGATGGGATTCACCTACTTAGATGTGGAAGTGGGGCCGCTTCCTATGAGAAACTGGGGTCGTTTCTCTAGAGCATCTATGAGCATCCAGGTAAGGCGTATGGCCAGTATAGGCGCCACATTGATCGCGGAGTGACTGATTCTAAAAGGATGGATGTGTGGTTTAGATGAAGGTTTCAAGTTCTCTCAAGTTCAAGATGAATATCACTTGTTTGAACGAGACTCCAGAGTCTATCTCACTAAGTGTTAATTCAAGTCGCAAGACATTAACACCTATGCATTCTTCTTTTGCCAAATACCCGAATTGTTCTTCTCTTCTTTTTCTCATTCCGAAACTTTGATTCTTGTGGGGGATTGTTGGAAATAAGCCTCAAAGTTTGTGTCCCACATGGGTGGGTTTAGAGCTATTTCCTTAGTATTTCAATACCAACATTTTTTCCTTTGTTTGTAAGGTACTTGCATCCCACATAGGAAGATAGTGGGTTTGTTGTTTAGTTTATTTATCCCCATACCATTGTAACTCTTGTTTGGATGCTAGAAACTATACTCTAGGAACCACCACACGCACGCGCGCGCGGGCCAGGCCGGGCTCAGGCACGGGCCGTGGGCGTGTGGTGTTGGCGCGACGCGTTCGCGGGTGTGGGTGTGTATCTTTTTATGACCCGTCTGTTTTGAAAGATTCTCAAAAATATCTTTGTAACGGAAATTATTTGTTTCCGAGTTTGATGCATTTGACTTGCCGTTATTGCCTCCTTGATTTCCGCCAGTTATTCTCTTCCCAGAATAACTGATCGCCTTTCTCTCCCACTACTGCTATATATACCCCTCTCTGGTTAGCACAAAATACACAGAAAAATACTTCTCTCATTTTTACTCTCTCTAAAATCTGTTCTCTCAATTCGGGTTGTCTCGGTCACTCCAACCGTCTGCTTGTGAGTGCACACGAACGGGCGGTGCTGTGCTAATCCTGGAGGGTGGTCGCCGGGAGGAAGTTTGCACCCGTGCTGCGGCGAAATCACCTTTAAGGTCAGTGGAGGTCTCCACGACACAGTGCTCATCTCTTTTACAGTTTCCATACTTCAAGTAAGATTGTTCTCATTTATTGTTTTAGTCTCCTTGCGCAATTACTATCAACACATACTACTGAATGCACTCTCCCCCTCTATCCACTTGTTTGTCTCTAACTGAATCTTGAAAGCAGGATCCATTCCTTACAAGGCCTTTCTAACCAAATCCAAGATCGTACGGGGAGCCAAAAGAACATCAAAAACTCTCATGGGAAAAATTATTTGACATTGCAGTTGGAATTGCGAGGGGACTGGAGTACTTGCACCGAGGATGCAATACGAGGATTTTGCACTTTGACAATAAACCCCAAAACATATTATTAGATGAGAATTTTTGCCCAAAGATCTCGGATTTTGGCCTTGCCAAGTCTTGCCTGCAGAAAGACAGTATTATATCAATGTCTGGAGTTAGAGGAACTATTGGATACATTGCTCCTGAGGTATTCCTCAAGAGTTTCAGTGGGGTGTCTCATAAATTAGATGTTTATAGTTACGGAATGCTGGTTCTAGAAATGGTTGGGTGCAGAAACAATGCTGATGCTCAAGTAGAATGCAGTAGTGAGCAATATTTTCCTCATTGGATGTACAAGCAGCTTGAACCAGTAGAGGAAGTTGAACATCAAGAGATCGCAAATAGTGAGGAAGAATCACTACGGAGGAAGATGGTTTTAGTGAGCTTATGGTGTATACAAACTAGCCCATTAAGTCGACCGACTATGACTCGGGTGGTGGAAATGCTTGAAGGGACAGCCGAAACACTGCAGATTCCACCTGTGCCCACTCTTGCTTCTCCTTTGAGATCACAGGAAAATACTTTCACTATGCCCACAACTTCTGTAGATAGTGTTTCAGAAGAAAACTCTCTTAAGAATGCTCCAATTGATGTTCTTAAATAAGGAATTGTAACTCTATATTCAGCTTTTCTGCTACGTGTACAATTTAGCCATCCGATAACCAATATAGTTAGAGAATGGGACTAATTTAATCATATTTTATTTTATAAAAGGTTTTATAAACACTCCCTCCGTCCTTTAATAGATTTCTCATTTGCTTTTAGCACGAGCTCTAATAAGAATCCTAACCATTTGAATCTTTAATTGCGTATTAACAAATGTAAATGGTTGATATTTTGAATGTACACAATACGACACAGCAAACATGATCGTACAGTATATGAGTTAAGAGTATTTTAAGGACCTCAACTTTCACACAATTTAGGGTTAGAACTTCATGTTTGTATGCTTAGTGTTAACGACCTCAAATGGAAGTTATATCATAGAGGTTTAATGATAAATAAACACACTCGAATATAAAAAAAAATATAATTTTCAACAATTGTTGCATGCAATGAGTAGTTTTATTCGAAAAGAAAATTCAGATTTTTAACAAATGTTTCCAATGAAAAAATTGGGGCCGAGGGTTATCTCATCATTTTGCTTTGTTTTAAGAGGGATTCTTCCATTGCTTTTTTATCTTTTGTTCTATTTTTTCTAATTGTTTAGTAATAATATTATTATTAGTACTTTTACTATTGATTACATTAATAGCTTATTAGTCATAAAGAGAATATTAACCATAATAATAGTAATTATAATACAATTCTAAATAAATATAAATTGAAGCTAAAGTTTAAACGAATTTGTCTAAATTGAACTAAATTGAAATTTTACTAATTCAATCCAAAAGAATAATACTAGTTGACAATGTAATTTCATCGCAAATAAGAAATGTAAAATTGTTGGATATTTATGTATAGTAAGGCTCAATTAACTTACAAATGTATATTTTATAATGTTATGGAGTTGTGTAAAAATGACATTATATAATATTGAGTTAATAATTAATTATAGTTTGTGTAATTAATTATTTAAGGTATTTATTGTAAATAATATCTTAATAATTAAATGAATATGGCACTAATTTGTTGGATGAGGTGAAACATTGTGTTGCTTGATCATCTTTGATGTGGCACAATTTTAAGACCATCATTTGTCATGCTAAATGATGTGGCATGATATAAGATGTGCAATTGCCATGCAATTTCATGGAGTAATGAAACAAGGTGATGCTTCACTAAAACCAACCATGCCATGCATTTTAATTGGTGGGTTTTGGTTATTAGAGATAATAGTTAGTTATTTAATAACTAACTATTGAAACTCTATATATACCCATTGTCTCATTTGTGTAAATCGTAAGAAAAATTCTAATTTTTCTATTAAATGCTTTCTCTCTTTATTAGACTTATAAACTAATTTTTGAGAGTGTAAACACAAAACCAAATACATAATACTAGTGTTAAATAATCTAAACAAACAACTTAGATTATTTGTACTTCTCTATTGTATCTCAATAGTGATATCGTGTAACCCGGTTACTTCGTTGTAGAGGGTCGATATTACACTATTAGGAAAGTGTATTGGTACATGCCTTAGAGAAGTGTTCCGGGTTTTATTGCTTTATCATTATTTTGCCATTTTACAACCATAATTTCTAACAATCTAATAGTGTAATATATCCAGATGACTTCGACGGTTCGTGATCTTACTACCAATTTTCAAAAATTGGATAAGTTTGAGGGTGTTGGATTTCGTAGATGGCAAAAGAAGATGCATTTCCTTCTGACTACGCTCAATGTAGTGTACGTGTTAAGTACTCCAAAGCCCCAGAGCCCGCTGAAGGAGAGCAAGAGGAGACTATCGAGCAAACGAGGAAAAGAACCAAATGGGAAAATGATGATTATGTGTGTCGGGGTCACATTCTTAATGCCATGTCGGACTCCTTATTCGACATATATCAAAATGTGGAATCCGCTAAGTCAGTGTGGGACTCGCTTGAAACCAAATACACGGCCGAGGATGCTTCTAGTAAGAAATTTCTTATTAGCAATTTTAATAATTATAAAATGGTTGATAATAGGCCGGTAATGGAACAATTTCATGAAATCCAAAGAATTTTGGGCCAAATTGACCAACATAACATGATAATGGATGACACCATAGCAATAGCTTCCATTATAGATAAATTGCCACCTTATTGGAAAGACACTAGAAATTCTTTAAAGCATAAGAAGGAAGAATTAACCATGGAACAATTGGCTACTCATCTTTGTATTGAAGAGAGTATCCGTTTGCAAGATGGTGTTAAGGAATCAACAACTCCGGCTTCTACCATTAATATGTTGGAGGAAGGTACTTCTAATGCTAATAAGAAAAATAATAAAAAGCGTCCCCGTAATTTTAACAAGTCTTCTAACAAATCTTCCAAGAAACAAAAGAAACCGGTCTCTTGTTGGGAATGTGGTGGTCCTCCCTTTAAGAAGGATTGCCATGCTTGAAAGAAGAAGAAAGCCCAAAATGATGGTCACTCTAAAGATGGCCATGAGAATCAAGGTGAGATTTCATTAGTTACTACAAATTCGGTTATGGAGTTTGTGGCTATGATCTCTGAAATCAATCTTGTGCAGGTTGATGATTCATGGTGGGTGGACTCGGGTTCCACAAGGCATGTGTGCAATAATCGAAATTTTTTCAAGACTTACAAAGTTTTGGAAAATGGTCCAATATTGTACATGGTGAATGAATCTACATCTCGGGTCCAAGGAGTAGGACAAGTAGAATTGTTGTTCACATCGGGAAAGAAATTGTTATTAAATAATGTTTATTTCGTTCCCGTTGTTAGGAAAAATCTAGTGTTTGTTAGTCTTTTAAATAAATTCGGTTTCAAGATGGTGTTTGAATCCGATAAATTTATTTTAAGCAAAGGTGGTGTATTTGTAGGTCAAGGGTATTTATGTAATGGCATGTTTAAACTTAGTATCAATAATATGAATGATATTTTTATTTATATGATTGATGTTTCTTCTTTATGGCACAATCGGTTATGTCATGTTAATTATAAAAGATTGTGTGATATGTCTAAAATGGACTTAATTCCACCAATAGACATTAACATGGAGAAGTGTAAAACGTGCCAATTAAATAAAATTACAAGACAACCATTTCCTACTATTGAACGGTCTTCTAGCATGCTTGATTTGGTGCATAGTGATTTATGTGATTTTCATAGCACTCTATCTTTAGGAAATAAGAAATATGTTATAACTTTTATCGATGATGGCACTCGATTTTGTTATGTCTATTTATTATCTTTTAAAGATGAAGCCCTTGATAAGTTTAAGATCATTAAAACTGAAGTTGAGTTACAAACTAATATGAAAATTAAGAAATTTAGAACCGATAAAGGTGGCGAATATTATGACCCTAAATATTTTGAATCAATAGGAATCATTCATGAAACAACGGCTCCTTATACACCTCTACAAAATGGTGTAGCGGAAAGGAAAAATAGAGTCTTGAAAGAAATGGTTAATTCCATGTTATCTTACTCGGGTTTGAGTGATGGTTTTTGGGGTGAAGCCATGTTAACGGTTTGTTACATCCTAAATCGTGTTCCCAATAAAAGGAACAAAATCACTCCTTATGAATTGTGGAATAAGAAACGGCCTAACCTCAAATACTTGCGTGTTTGGGGTTGTAGAGCAATTGTTAGATTGCCTCAACCTAAAAGGAAAACTTTGGGTGAAAAAGGAATTGATTGCATATTTATAGGTTATGCGGTACATAGCAAATCCTATAAATTCTATGTAATAGAACCTAATGACTATATCTCGGTTCACACCGTGGTTGAGTCTCGGGATGCGGTTTTTGATGAAACTCGTTTCACTTCAATTCTTAGGCCCAAAGATATAGTACCTAGTACTACAAATTATACCAATTCAAGGGAATTAGTGCCTAGCACTAGTGAATCCCAAGTACCAATTACGGAACAAGAACAAGATCAAGAATCTAATCCGGAATTGAGAAGGAGTAAGAGAATGAGGAAAGAAAAATATTTTGGTCCCGATTTTCAAATTTATTTGATGGAAGGGTCAAGAAAAGAGATTTATTCTCAATATCTATATTGTTTTAATATAGAGGAGGATCCTAAGACCTATGATGAGGCTATAAAGTCTCAAGATACTTCCTTTTGGAAAGAGGCAATTGATGATGAAATGGATTCAATTATGGGTAATAATACTTGGGTTCTTACGGACCTACCACCCGGTTGTAAGGCAATTGGTTGCAAGTGGATCTTTCGTAGAAAAATGAAAGTCGATGGTACTATTGACAAATTCAAGGCTCGGTTAGTAGCACAAGGATTTGCTCAAAAGTACGGCGTCGATGTATTTGATTCATATGCACCCGTGGTAAGAATTTCCACCATAAGAGTATTAAATGCCTTAGCGGCGATTCATAAACTTGTAATTCACCAAATGGATGTTAAAATAGCATTCCTTAATGGTGAATTGGAGGAGGAAGTGTATATGAAGCAACCAGAAGGCTTTATTGTCAAAGGACAAGAGCATAAAGTTTGTAAACTTGTTAGATCTTTATATGGGCTCAAGCAAGCACCAAAGCAATGGCATCAAAAGTTTGATGAAGTTGTCTTGGCTAATGGCTTTAAAATTAATCAGTCCGATAAGTGTGTATATAGCAAATTCGAAAATGATTTAATGGAGTCATAATTTGTTTATATGTTGATGATATGCTTATCTTTGGGACTGACTTGGAACAAGTTGAAAAGACTAAAATGTTCCTTTCCTCTAAATTTTCGATGAAAGATATGGGGGAGGCAGATGTCATTCTCGGTATTAAAATAATTAGAAACAATGACACATTAACCTTATCACAATCTAATTATATTGAAAAGGTGTTAAATAAGTTTAAGTGTCATGATGTTTCTCCAGTTCATACACCCATTGATCCAACTTTGAAACTCCAACCTAATGAGGGTAAGATGGTTTCTCAATTGGATTACTCCAGGGCTATTGGGTGTTTGATGTATGCCATGACAAGTACAAGACCGGATATCGCTTTTGCGGTTGGAAAGCTTAGTAGGTATACAAGCAATCCCGGATTAGTACATTGGCAAGCATTAAGAAGAGTTCTTAAGTACTTAAAGCGAACCATGGACTTTGGTTTGACCTTTAAGGGTGATCCTTCGGTATTAGAAGGATACACAGATGCAAGTTGGATAACTAACCAAGAAGATTACTCATCCACGACCGGTTGGGTATTCTTGCTTGGAGGAGGTGCGGTCTCTTGGAGTTCCAAGAAACAAACTTGCATCACTGATTCTACAATGGCGTCTGAGTTTGTAGCTTTAGCTTCGGCTTGTAAGGAAGCGGAATGGTTAAGGAACTTGCTCTATGAGATTCCTTTGTGGCCAAAACCGATGTCACCAATTTATCTACATTGCGATAGTGCTTCGACTCTATCAAGAGCCTATAACGATGTCTATAATGGAAAGTTCCGTCACATAGGTGTGAGACATAGTTATGTGAAAGGACTAATTAAGGGCGGAACTATTTCCATTGATATTGTACGATCTAATCTTAACCTAGAGGATCCTTTTACTAAAGGGTTACCTAGGGATATGGTGTACAAAACTGCTAAAGGGATTGGTCTTGAATCCATGAAATTTATCACACATGAATGATAACTCAATTCGACGTCTAATATAACGTTAGATCTTGAATTCAAATGAGGAAGTCATTCATCTTGTGATTGCGAGCACTAATGATATTTCAATCTCGAGGTAAGTGCTTGGTACTACAATATTAAGAGGTTGATTTAATTTCTTAATAAATCTTTTGATAAAGTGCTTTTATTGTAGGGCACGATAAAAGGATTTACCTATATGAGTATGAAGTCGGCCCCTTCACCGAACTTTGCGGATTTAGATTGGACATGCTCACGAATGGATATGGACACAAGACCTAATGGTGTCATGATGCTATGTATTAGTGAAAACTTATGTGTATATTATCTTCAATAATTCATAGTGATATGTATGGTTCAAAGCTTAGACTACCATTACAATTGGAATTGTTGTTAAGAATATTATACTATATGAATGTTCAATCGTTTAGACACATTCATTAAGCATAAGTTTTGGTTAGTGTTTTAAAAGCATGTTTTGAGCATTAGACTTACTAATACATAAATGGAGGAGGATTGTTGGATATTTATGTATAGTAAGGCTCAATTAACTTACACATGTATATTTTATAATGTTATGGAGTTGTGTAAAAATGACATTATATAATATTGAGTTAATAATTAATTATAGTTTGTGTAATTAATTATTTAAGGTATTTATTGTAAATAATATCTTAATAATTAAATGAATATGGCACTAATTTGTTGGATGAGGTGAAACATTGTGTTGCTTGATCATCTTTGATGTGGCACAATTTTAAGACCATCATTTGCCATGCTAAATGATGTGGCATGATATAAGATGTGCAATTGCCATGCAATTTCATGGAGTAATGAAACAAGGTGATGCTTCACTAAAACCAACCATGCCATGCATTTTAATTGGAGGGTTTTGGTTATTAGAGATAATAGTTAGTTATTTAATAACTAACTATTGAAACTCTATATATACCCATTGTCTCATTTGTGTAAATCGTAAGAAAAATTCTAATTTTTCTATTAAATGCTTTCTCTCTTTATTAGACTTATAAACTAATTTTTGAGAGTGTAAACACAAAACCAAATACATAATACTAGTGTTAAATAATCTAAACAAGTAACTTAGATTATTTGTACTTCTCTATTGTATCTCAATAATGATATCGTGTAAACCCGGTAACTTCGTTCTAGAGGGTCGATATTACACTATTAGGAAAGTGTATTGGTACATGCCTTAGAGATGTGTTCCGGGTTTTATTGCTTTATCATTATTTTGCCATTTTACAACCATTATTTCTAACAAAAATGGCACAATTATGACATTTCAACTTTCAAGTAAATGGTCAAGATTTCGAAACCTCAAACTCGTTGCCCAAATGAAAGATCTTCAAACAGTTTTATAAAGGATTCTTTTCTCTTTAAAGGTAGCCATCATGTTTCAATAGTGGTAAACAGTTCCTACAATCAATCAATATGAAGTACAAAAATTATAAATTTCACTCTAGAAAAGAATTACATTATACTACCTTCGTTTGCTTTTAATTGTTACACTTTTCTATTTTAAACGTTTCTCTTTGATTGTTACACTTTTACTTTCACTATATTTAGTAAACTTTCACATCTTTATAAACCGAATTTCCCATACAAACAATTAATGTAGGTGGAGTTATGCCTAAAAATTAAAATATATATATATTGATATTCGATGTCCCCTTCCTCTTCCCTTGAAAAGAGACTAGTCATATATACACGCGATGCGTGCAAAATCATGTAAATTTTGCATGAATATATAATAATAAGTTTATTTAGGTTGTTTTGTATTTCTTTTTTCAAAATGTAAAAACAGTTATTTATGGAGAAAGTTGTTCCGTTTAATTAGGAATTAAAAAAAATGTTGATTTTTGATGTCCCCTCCTCTTCACTTATAGAATAGAGATAAATTATTAAATTATATTAGGAAAGAACTTTACAAAATAAAAACAAAAACATATGTTCGCATAATTATATACAGTATCTCACCGGTAAAACTTTAAGAGAGAAACTCTTGGGTGGACCCGGTCCACACTAAAAATAGTGTAGACCCAATTATAATCATAGCAATATGTTGAAGACTTGAAGCGTCTCCCTCTCGCCTTCTCTTTCCCCTTTCACACGTCAGCCACACAGCCCCCCTCTGCCCTTCTTTGCTCGCTGCTCCGGCAACCCACAACCACCGCAACGCTCTCCTCCCTCACCTTGCGCCACCCAGTAGTTCTCCATCTTAAAGGTTTATAGTTCTTACCTTTACCATCGTTCATCGGCGGTGGCTTGATGGTACTATGAGCATTTCAGTTGACGTGATGCTAATATCTTTAATCAAAGATGGAGTTGTGGCCATAATATGCTTCTTGAAAATGCCTCTCCTTGCCATGAAATGAGAAATCAGCAGAGGTTTGGATGTAGTTTACTGCTAAAAATTTGTTTGGTTTTTGAGAATTCTGGTGAAAATTGACATAAGTCCTATTTATTCACTAGTTCATTAAATATCTCTCTTGCGTTGGAATATGATAATTGCCTCCATTCTTAATGGTTGTATTAGCTGGATTTTGGAAAATTAAAGACTTTTAAGTACATTAGGAGTTGCATCGAAGCGGAAGAGTGGCCGGCACTGTTATCAGTCATGGAATTTGGGATGCATATCAAGTGTTCGTTGAAATGCACACATTAAGGTATCCTATACAATTTCTTTGAATTTCAGTAGGTGTTTATTAATTTGATTTCGGTAAGTTTGTACGTTGGATTCAATTTATTTTGATAATAAAACCTTAATTTTTCATTAATAACACTTAACTTTTGATTACAAAACATTAACCTTTGATTACAAAACATTAACTTTTGATTACAAATTCTAAACTTTTGGTAAAAAAAACCTTAACTTTTCATTTATAACACCTAACTTTTGATTACAAAACCTTAACTATTAATTACAAAATCTTAACTTTTGCTAAAAAAACCTTAACTTTTGGTGGAGCTACATTTAACTTTTGCTAAAAAAACCTAAACTTTTGGGACTTGTCCTGGTCTACAATAAATTTAGTATAGACCGGATCTACATTTTAGACTTTCTAACTTTAAGAAGCGGATCAAAAATGAAAAGAGAACGTTTTTTTTTCTTCTTGTATAGCTATATGAATACCATCAGTCCACTCTCCGCAAGACCACAACCATTATATCTAGTCGAGATTGAACTGTTTGGCGGCTGCTGGGGAGTTGGCATCTTACCAAACAGTACAATAAAGCCTAGACCCTACTTCCTGGTCCAATAATAAATAATAAATGATCCACATTGCTTTACATTGACATTTGACCATAAGATCCCACTACGTCCCTCTCCAAATAATGTCATTGCTTACAAATATCACACTTCCAAATAATCTCTCAAAATACCTCTTTCTGCCCCATTCATTCTGTCCTAAAATATGGAGGTCTTTCTTCCATCGTCATTCGCCATCTTTTTCCTTGCGTTATTAGCTCACCTTCCTACATCCCTTTGCGGCCTCAGCAGAGAGTTCAAAACTTGCAGTCAGCCATTTAACTGTGGAAATATAACAAATATAACCTACCCTTTCTATGGCTTGAATAGACCATCATATTGTGGGCACCCTGGTTTTGAGCTCTATGGCTGCAATCAAACTGATGCTCTCATGACGATGAAGTCGCAAAACTTTACTGTTATGAGCATCAACTACACATCTTCCACCATTAAAATTGCTAGGGAAGATTTTAAGAGAAAATCCGGGTGCCCTGATTACTTAAACAACATCACAATTGATTCATCAATTTTCCAATATACGACACTTGATGCCAATCTCACCTTGTTTTATGGTAATTGTTCCTCATTATGTAATTCTACTACGTTCAAAGAGTTTCCCTGTCCTATGAGTCCTAGGAATGTACCAGTTTGTTGGCTGACTAAGAACGCGATGTTGAAAGGTAACATCTCGGAGAACTCATGTCCAAACCATCTTTTCCTTCCAATTCACATGTCAGACAATTTGATCTTGGATCAGGCTGGAGGTTACAATCCTTCAGCTGCTTGGAATGGTTTTGAGCTTCAATGGAGCGCGAGTAATGGTTTGTGTGAAGCATGTCTTAGATCAGGAGGACAGTGTGGACATGAACCAGGTTCAAAGAAGTTCTTTTGCTTCTGTACTGATGAGTCCAAGTGCCCCTTTCCAGGTACCATATCTGTTCAATAACAGTATAGACATCTTGGCGCACCTGAACACATTGCTCTCAAATAATGTGACAAAGTTCAAAGAAATAAAATAATGCCAAATAATGAACACACACACCCCCTCGATCGACTTGTTTATCTCTAACTGAATCTTGAAAACAGGATCCATCCCGTACAAGGCCATTCTAACCAAATCCAAGATCGCGATTCTAGGTAATATACCCTTTTGTTCAGTTTACCATTATTTCAATTTTTGAATCTTTTCTCGAGTCTAACTATTCGAAGAATGGTTCTCAAACGAACATGTGAGGGGCATTTTGGTAAATCAACTTGGTGTAGTTTCCATATCAATTCCTCCTCTCTCTTTGGTAGAGAAAAATATTCTCCATTCATGCCCCCGTAACAGATTTGTTCTAGCAGTTTATGATGTCGCCATTCACTACATTGTATTATATTTCCATCATCATCCTGCTACAATATCTGCAGCAAGTTGTGCAAATCTGCAGAACTAATAAGTTCTAATTAATTGCCTTACAGCTTCTTTTTCAGCTGTTGGGGTAGGAATTTTACTTGTTCTAGTCTTTTGTCTAAGAAAAAGATGTTCAGAAAAGGAGGATTCTCAGAAAAAGCGGAAACCAGATGTTGAGGCTTTCTTGAGGAATCATGGAACTGTTGGACTACAACGACACACATACTCTGATCTTAAGAAAATAACAAATTCTTTCAGAGACAAGCTAGGTGAAGGAGGTTATGGAGCTGTATACAAAGGAATGCTCCAAAATTCAGGGCATCCCGTTGCTGTAAAAATTCTAAAAAAAACAGAAGGAAATGCAGAGGAGTTCATCAACGAGGTTGCAAGTATTGGAAAGACTAACCATGTTAATGTTGTCACGCTCTTAGGCTTTTGCTATGAGGGTCGAAATCGAGCTCTTGTCTACGACTTCATGCCGTATGGATCTCTTGAGAAGTACCTGTATGGAAGAAATAATCACCACTTGTTATCATGGGAAGAATTATTCCATATTGCAGTTGGCATTGCAAGAGGGCTCGAGTACTTACATCGAGGTTGTAATACGAGAATACTTCACTTCGACATTAAGCCGCACAACATTCTCCTCGATGCAAATTTTTGTCCAAAGATTTCCGATTTCGGCCTTGCTAAGCTATGCCCGCAGAAAGAGAGCCTTATATCGATATCAGAAGCTCGAGGAACTGTGGGATACATTGCTCCTGAGGTATTCCTTAGGAGTTTTGGTGGTGTTTCCTACAAGTCAGACGTTTATAGTTATGGAATGTTGGTTCTTGAAATGGTTGGGTGTAGAAGGAAAGCTGATATTGAAGGTGATGATGAAAGCAGTAGGAGTGAACAGTACTTTCCTCAATGGATTTATGAGAAACTTGAAGTAGGTGAAACATTTGATGATCAAGAGATGTTAAGTTCAGATGAAAGAGAGATACAAAAGAAGATGATTTTAGTGAGCTTATTGTGTGTGAAAACCAACCCATCAAGTCGACCAGAGATGAGTCAAGTGGTCGACATGTTAGAAGGAACGGTTGAATCACTACAAGTTCCTCGAATCTCCTCAATCGCTCCCTCCTCACTTGTTGGCTCAGTGACGTCACAGTCACGGACCTCGTCACACAGTTTCAGTATGACACCTACACTTTAGTACATCCGTTTGCAGTAACTATTATAGCCACCTTCAAAAGCAAAATTGTATGGAGAATAATTGTGAAATCCATGTTTTTAGACCAACTTTTATTTTGTTCCTTCAATTCAGATTCACAACATTATGCAATAAGGACAAAAGCTTCTAAAACCAATTAGATATACAAATTAGAGCAGAACAAATAAGTTAAGTGTTCAGCTAATATGAAAATTGTGCAAGAATGTCACATGCAACGAAAAAAAGATTTTATGTCTGTATGCAATGAAATCAGATACACTAACATGATTGTAGATCCAACAAGGCCAAAGAAGGCTGAAAAGCAAGTATATACAAAGTGCAGAAGGCAACCTCCAGCCTAGTACGTAATCATGGAATACTAATAAAAAAGACTGATAATTAGTAGATTAATTTCCACGAAATACATAGACTTGCCATATGTGTTGACCATACTTTTGGAGCATTAGACATCATCTTTTTGCATCAATAATTGATGCTGCTGTGTATTTGATTATTTGGTCAACTTTCCTTTGTGTTTGTGGTCTGTTATGTAAGATTGCTAGGAACCTTTCAAATAATTCTAGAGTTGTAATTTATTATATGATGTGTTTGTTTGACAAAAATGATCAACAAAAGGTAAGAAGTAAAGATCATTGAATTTTAAATGTCATCCTAGCTGGCCACATTTACATTGTGTGATTCAAATAACATATAGTATAAAGTCTTGGTCATCCTTTCCCATCTATGTCATACCGGTTGAACTTCTGTCTTCTTTGTTGGAACGCAAGGGGACACTCAAGAAGGGGGTTGAATTGAGTGGTTAATTTAAAATCGAATTTTAGCAAAAATAAACTTTATGGCTCTGTGCCAAGCATGGTAAATCTCGTTTTTCACTCGTAAACTCAATCAAATACTTTGAGACAATTAAGCAGCGGAAATAATAAGTGAGACACACAGATTTACCGTGGTTCGATCCCAACTCTGAGATCTACGTCCACCCTACCTATTCTCTTATTAATATTTAACTCAAAATATTAAACGTTTAAAACAAACTAGTTTCCCCCACTACTAACCCTAGTAGTGCTCCCCAACACTTAACTCTAAATGTTGCTAATGAAATTACAGAAGTATTCAAATGCCTCGTTAACAAGTGCTTCTTAGATAAGCATATACGAGAATCAATATAAACATCTTAACTAGCTATAGCACAATGCCGTACTCTGTGGTTGTGGTATCAGGGGATTTGTTTTTCAACTTAAGAACTCACAAGGCAGATTAGGTTTTTCGTGAAAAGCATATGTATAGCATAAGGCGTATGATCTTCTTAAATAACACAAAACAACCTTTTCTTTTTCTCCAAGTAAAAATCTTATCTTTTTTAATAAAACTTATCTTATTCCAAAAGGAATAATATCTTATTAAAAAGATAAGATCTATCTTTAAAACTGATTTCCAAATCTTTGATTTTTGTATTAAAACCGAAAATCTTTTTTGATAAAATATTTATTGTGAAAAAAATGATTTTGTTACTTAAAGACGAAAGATTTTATCTTCCGTCTTTATTTAACAAAACCCGTTTTTCACACAAAAACTTTTGCTTTCTTTAAATGATTTTCGAAAGCATCAAAATATATATTGATTTTGCAAAACATTTTTTGGCTTCTTTTTTGAAAAAACAATAAAATCAAATCCCCTACAAATGTGAATTTAACATGACTCATTATTTCTCAACTCTTAAGAAAATAATTCGTCACCTTGTATTCACATTTCATAAATAGCACGTAGTTATAGTTAGTTAATTAATTATAACAAAAGAAGTATATAACTAATCCTAAGCTTCTTTTCTTCCGTTTCTTGAGCTTTCATGAAGTCCATACTCATCATTTCACTTATAACTCTTTTACACACATCAAAAAGTTATAATACAAAGTGTTTATCATCATCAAAATAATATGAACTTAGAGTCCCAACATTCTTTAATGATAGTTTTTCTCCTCTTGTCTGAAAGGAAGCATTGGATTGATATATCATAAGGAGCTAGTCTAATCTCATTTCCTACTTGAAAAGAAATAGCTATTTTTGTCAAAACCATGAAATAGTAGATGATTCTATCAAAGGCGAAGTTACACAAAGTGTTTATCATAAGGAAGCATTGGATTGACACCGTTCTACAAAAATTCTTATACGGATGAAAACATCGAAAAGTATTACCATGCCATCAACAAAAAAGAGAAGTATTACCATGGATAAGGGGCACAAAGATAAAGAGCGAGCCAAAAAAGGATCTTTTGCAATAACCAGTAAGTGAACGTATGAAAATTGGGTGCAAAGAATTTGCAGAGATGTTTTAGCTACAAAGATTCAAAGGGTTAAAAACATAAAACAAGGGAAAAAGAAGCCTCGAACATATGTACTATGTTTGATGATAGTGTCTCGTTTTTTTTTCCAGAGAAATTCTTACAGTTTTACAATCAGAAAATGCAAGTTCTAAAAGACAGCAAATTGTATGGCATTGAATCCCAGGCACACACAAAAGCTGATTTAGGAATATGAAATCACCTTCATAATTTGACTCTGAAGTGGTTTGGCGTGAGAATCCTTACCGGTTACTGGACCATCACGTCACTGGAAATGAGAGAATTATTATTTCTAGACGGAGGGAGTAATATTGTAAAGGGCTTTGAACTTGGATCTTTTGAGGACTTGGTGCAACTAGTCTTTGAAGGCTGCTGATAAGAAATACTCCAATAGCCACTTCCTACAAAGTAGAGTAACGAGAGTATACGAAGCTATCACCCTATTCAAGCAAATGAAAGAGATACGGAGTACTTTTGATTCTGAAACTATAGCTTTATAGAGTAATTTATAGGAGTACAAGATAGACTTATTATACAAAGTTTCTAAATATGTCGGGACTGAACATGACATTTGACGGAAACTAAACCTAGCCAATAACAAAAGGATCTGTTACATGGGAGGCAACCTAGGCAAAATTACCCCAAGACGGAAAATATGATTGCAGATGCAACAAGCTAAAGGCCGGAAAGAAATCTGGAAGTCATCGGGTCGACATGTCTGTTACCAGAAGCACACAAGTCAAGGCTTGTCATAGGTAAGATTTTACAATTGATGCCACCATGTGCTATACCGATGCTCCCTCGTCTTGAAAAATATAGGCAGTTTCCAATTCTTGAGTTAGTACAAAGTGGATACTTTAATTGACTAGAGTATGTGGCCTAGAAAATTGTTCAAATATAAGTCTAATTTAAAAGACCAACCAGACATTGAAAGAGAAAACATTGAACAAGAAAGAACCTTATAAAATCAATTACAGTACCCCTCTAATCACTATACACAAATTTTGAATGCACGGGATGCGTGCGAAAACTTATAAAAGTCCGGATTAGAGGAAAAATCGGTATTTTGTTCAGGGCATTTTTTTAAAATAAAGACTTTATAAGAAATTAATGTAGGTAGAGTTATGCCTTTTGACAAGGAATTAAAAATAGTAATAATTAAAATGATGTTGACATTTGATGTCCCTTCCTCTTTTTTTTTTTTTGGTGAACTCCTTCCTCTTTCCTTATGAAATAGAGATAAATGAACTTCCGTAAATTGAATCAAAAAGAATGTTCGCATAACTATATAAGGTAACTCACCGGTAAAAACTTTAAGAAGCGGACCAAATATGAAAAGAGAACGTTTTTTTCTTCTTGTATAGCTGTATGGACTACGAAGTACCACTGTACCAGTACCACCAGTCCTCACTCCACAACCATTATATCTTTACACCAGTCCACACTCCACAACCATTATATCTTTACACCAGTCCACACTCCACAACCATTATATCTAGTCGAGATTGAATTGTTTGGCTGCTGCTGGGGGGTTGGCATCTGGCCAAACTGTTCTATAAAGCCTAGAACCTACTTCCTGGTCCAATGATAAATAATGAATGATCCATATTGCTTTGCATTGTCCATAAGATCCCATTAAGTCCCTCTCCCAACAATGTCATTGCTTACAAATATCACACTTCCGAATTCCTCTTTCTGCCCCATTCATTCTGTCCTCAAAAATGGAAGTCTTTCTTTCATCGTCACTAGCCATCTTTTTCCTTGCATTATTGGCTCATCTTCCTACATCTCTTTGCCGCCTCAGCAGAGAGTTCAAAACTTGCAGTCAGCCATTTAACTGTGGAAATATAACAAATATAACCTACCCCTTCTAATCTTCTATGGCTTGAATAGACCATCATATTGTGGACACCCTGGTTTTGAGCTCTATGGCTGCAATCAAACTGATGCTCTCATGACGATGAAGTCGCAAAACTTTACTGTTATGAGCATCAACTACACATCTTCCACCATTAACATTGCTAGGGAAAATTTTAAGAGAAAATCTGGGTGCCCTGATTACTTAAACAACATCACCATTGATTCCTCAATATTCCAATATACAACACTTGATGCCAATCTCACCTTGTTTTATGGTAATTGTTCGTCATTATGTAATTCTACGACGTTCAAAGAATTTTCTTGTCCTCTGGGTCCTAGGTATGTACCATTTTGTTGGCTGACTAAGAACGCAATGTTGAGAAATAACATATCGGAGAACTCATGTCCAGACCACCTTTTCCTTCCAATTCATATGTCAGACACTTTGATCTTGGATCAGGTTGGAGATTACAAACCATTCGCTGCTTGGAATGGTTTTGAGCTGCAATGGAGCGCGAATAACGGTTTGTGTGAAGCATGTCTTAGATCAGGAGGGCAGTGTGGACATGAACCAGTTTCACAGAAGTTCTTTTGCTTCTGTACTGTTGAATCCAAGTGCCCCTTCCCAGGTAACATATCTGTTTCATAACGCTATAAAACAACTCAATGCATCTGAAAACATGTGCTCTCAAATAATGTGATAAAGTTGGAAACAAAAATAACGCCACATTCCATCCTTTTGTTGTCAGAGTAAATGAGAGCACATACTCCTGAATGCACGCACTCCCTCTATCCACATGTTTATCTCTAACTGAATCTTGAAAACAGGATCCATTCCTTACAAGGCCATTCTAACCAAATCCAAGATCGTGATTCTAGGTAATATACCCTTTTGTACATTTCACCATTATTTCCCATTTTAGAATCTTTTCTTGAGTTAAACTATTTGAAGAATGGTTCTCCAACGAACATGTAAGGGGCAATTTGGTAAATCAACTTGGTGTAGGACCCACATCAATTCTTCCTCTCTGTTTGGTAGAGAAACAAATTCTCCATTTGGCTTTCCAATTCATTTTTCATATCCATGTAACAGATTTATTCTAGCAGTTTATGATGTCGCCAGTCACTACATTGTATTATATTTCCATCATCAGCCCTGCTATAATATGTGCAGCAAGTTGTGTAAATCTGCAGATCTAATATGCTCTACTTGATTGTCTTACAGCTTCTTTTTCAGCTAGTGGGTAGGAATTTTACTAGTTTTAGTCTTCTGTCTAAGAAGAAGATGCTCAGAAAAGGAGAATTCTCAGATGAAGAGGAAACCAGATGTTGAGGCTTTCTTGAGGTATCATGGAACTGTTGGACTGCAGCGATACACATATTCTGATCTTAAGAAAATAACAAATTCTTTCAGAGACAAGCTAGGTGAAGGAGGTTATGGAGCTGTATACAAAGGAATGCTTCAAAATACAGGGCATCGCGTTGCAGTAAAAATTCTGAAAAAAACAGAAGGAAATGCAGAGGAGTTCATCAACGAGGTTGCAAGTATTGGAAAGACTAACCATGTTAATGTTGTCATGCTCTTAGGCTTTTGCTATGAGGGTCGAAATCGAGCTCTTGTCTACGACTTCATGCCGTATGGATCTCTTGAGAAGTACCTGTATGGAAGAAAAAAACACCACTTGTTATCATGGGAAGAACTATTCCAAATTGCAGTTGGAATTGCAAGAGGGCTCGAGTACTTACATCGAGGTTGTAACACGAGAATACTTCACTTCGACATTAAGCCGCACAACATTCTCCTCGATGCAAATTTTTGCCCGAAGATTTCCGATTTCGGCCTTGCTAAGTTATGCCCACAGAAAGAGAGCCTTATATCGATATCTGAAGCTCGGGGAACTGTGGGATACATTGCTCCTGAGGTATTCCTTAGGAGTTTTGGTGGTGTTTCCTACAAGTCAGACGTTTATAGTTATGGAATGTTGGTTCTTGAAATGGTTGGGTGTAGAAGGAAAGCTGATATTGAAGGTGATGATGAAAGCAATAGAAGTGAACAGTATTTTCGTCAATGGATTTATGAGAAACTTGAAGTAGGTGAAACATCTGATGATCAGGAAATGTTAAGTTCAGACGAGAGAGAGATTCAAAAGAAGATGATTTTAGTGAGCTTATGGTGTGTGAAAACCAACCCAACAAGTCGACCAGAGATGAGTCAAGTGGTCGACATGTTACAAGGAACGGTTGAATCACTACAAGTTCCTCGAATCTCCTCACTCGCTCCCTCCTCACTTGTTGGCTCGGTGAGGTTACAGTCACGGACCTCGTCAGAAAGTTTCAGTGTGACACATACACTTTAGTACAGCAGTCGTAGCTATTATAGCCTGCTTAAAAACAAAATTGTATGGAGAATAATTGTAAAATCCATGTTTTTAGATCATCTTTATTTTGTTCCTTCAGTTCAGATTTCCAACATTATGCAATAAGGACAAAACCTTCTAAAACCAATTAGATATACAAAATAGAACGGAACAAATAAGTTAAGTGTTCAGCTAATATGAAAATAGTGCAAGAATGTCACATGCAAAGAAAAAAAGATTTTATATGTCGGTATGCAATGAAATCAGATACACTAACATGATTCTAGATCCAACAAGGCCAAAGAAGGCTGAAAAGCCAGTATATACAAAGTGCAGAAGGCAAACTCCAGCCTAGTACGTAATTATGGAACACTATTAAAAAAGGCTGATAATTAGTAGATTAATTTCCACGAAATGCATAGACTTGCTATATGTGTTGACCATACTTTTGGAGCATCAGATATCATCTTTTTGCATCAATACTTGATGCTGCTGCGTATTTAATTATTTGGTCAACTTTCCTTTGTGTTCGTGGTCTGTTATGTAAAATTGCTAGGAACCTTTCAAATAATTCTAGAGTTGTAATTTATTATATGAAGTGTTTGTTTGACAAAAATGATCATTAAAAGGTCAGATATAAGATCATTGAATTTTAAATGTCATTCTAGTTGGTCACATGTACATTGTGTGATTCAAATAACATTTAGTATGAAGCCTTGGTCATCCACCCACATCTATGTCATATTGGTTGAACTTCTGTCTTTTTTTATGATGGATTTTCTCCTCTCATCTGAAAGGGCGCATTGGGTTGATATATAATTAGGAGCTAGGCTAATCTCATTTCCTACTTGAAAAAAAATAGTAACTTTTTTTTGTCTAAACCATCTAATAGTATATAATTCTATTCTATAAAAGGAGAGGTTATAAAATACTCCAACAAAATATATTTTGTAACCGTTCTTCAAAAATTCTTGTACGGATTAAAACATCAAAAAGTATTACCATGCCATCAACAAAAAAGAGAAGTATTACCACAGATAAGAGGCACAGCCGCACAAGGCTAAAGAGAGAGCCAAAAAAGATCTTTCGTGATAACCAATAAGTGAACGTATGAAAATTGGGGTGCAAACAAATTGCAGATGTTTTAGCTACAAAGATCTAAGGGGTTAAAAACGTAAAAAAAGGACTTCAGAAGCCTTTTTTTAAAACAAAAAAAACATGTCTACTATGTTTGATGTTAAAGTCAAAATTTTAGTGTCTCGTTTTTTTTTTAGTCAGAGAAAAATCTTACAGTTTTACAATCAGAAAACAACAAGTTCTAAAAGACAGTAACTTGTATGGCATTGAATCCCAGGCACACACAAAAGATGATTTAGGAATATGAACTTACCTTCATAATTTGTCTCTGAAGTGGTTTGGCGTGAGAATCCTTACCGGTACTGGACCATCACGTCACTGGAAATGAGAGAAGAATTACTTCAGTACTCCTAGACAGAGGGAGTAACATTGTAACGGGCTTTGAACTTGGATCTTTTGAAAACTTCGTGCAACTGGTCTTTGAAGGCTGCTGATAAGGAGTACTCCAATAGCCACTTCCTACAAAGCAGAGTTACGAGAGTATACGAAGCTATCACATTATTTAAGCAAATGAAAGAAATACTGAGTACTTTTGCATTTTGAAACTATAGCTTTATAGAGTAATTTATAGGTGTACAAGATAGATTCATTATACAAAGTTTCTGAAAATGTCGAGACTAAACATGACATTTGACGGAAACTAGACCTAGCCAACAAAAGGATCTGTTGCATGAGAGGGAACCTAGGCAAAATTAACGCGGGACAAGGGAAAATATAATTGCAGATGCAACAAGCTAAAGGCTGGAAAAAGAACTGGAAGTCATCGGGTCGACAAGCCTGATACCAGAAGCACACAAGTCAAGGCTTGTCGTAGGTAAGTTTTTTAACAGTTGATGCAATGATGGCAAGATTAACCGGAGACCAAAAGGCAAAGAAGATATCAATCCAGCAAGGCGGAAAAAAAGCTGAAATTCAGTCAGAGGATTTATATAAGGCCAGCAGCAGCAAAATAATGGAGTGGGAAATCATCAGAATAATCAGAATCATCAAAGTAGTCAGAGTATTCATCCTCAAAATCAAGGTATCCTGGGTGGAAGCCAAAGTAGCCACTAACATCAGAATCATACTCATTGTAAGCAGGAGACTGTTCTGAATCAGTACAAGCTTGATGACTATAATCTGCAGTGGAGTCATACGGTTGCCGCAACTTCTTGATCTTAGCACATCTTTCACCCAAATTTCCCGATAAATCAATGTGGAAACATGCACGTAAATCAAGGTATTCGAGAAGAGGACATCCATCAAGAATTGCTTTCAAGCCTTCACTTGTCATACGGTTTCCAATCAATTGAAGATTGTGCAAATTAGGCATGCTTTTAGCAATGGCTAGTGCTTCCTCATCGCCAGCGAAATCACGAGTTTTAGACCCAACATTATTAAGGCTGAATGATTTCAATGAAGAGCAGGTGCGGCCAATAGCTTCAATAGTATCCTCACAGTAAGAACATATTGTAATCTCCACTTCCTCGAGCACTGGGAGAGCTTTTACAGCTTCAATCAGTCCTTCATCAGAAACATATATATAGTGCCCAAGTCGCAAGTGCTTAAGATTCTTTGACCTGTTGCAAACATTTCCAGTTTACAATAAAGGTTAAAGATTAAAAGAAGAAAAATATCATCAGAGACTTAAAAAAAACCTATCCTAAAATCTTTAATGTTCAAATTCCAAGGCCCCAAATTCAGATGGCATGACGTGATTCAAAATGACCAATTCTTAGATATATAACATTTCCTGGTCCTACACTAATTGCAACTTGCAACAAAGGCCAGACAATATGAGAAGATGACTAGGAAACAATGAGCTCCTTTTGGTCAGTTTCTCCAATTTCACCTTTCTGTATAAAATCTTTGTCAATCTCAAGTGCAACCACTGTCAAGAAAAACATGACCATTTGCCTAAAACATCATAATCACCAAAGGAAATTCTTGGAAAGCTGCCTGATCCCCGTCATATAGTTACTCGGTGAAACGTGATGTATATACATATACTGGTTGAATGATTGATAGCATTCAATACACCAAAACTAGATGAAGAAATTTGCCAACTTCTCCATGTATTATGTAAACCAAGAAATGTGGTGGATTAATATTAATAATGGTTTGGGACCACGGATATACACACCAAAACCACTATCGATAAGGTTAATCAACATTGGAAAGCATAACAGCATTCTGGACCAAAATATACACCAAAGGCACTAACAATGCCAATATTCACTTTGGGCGTGTTCGGCAAGTAGTGGTTAAAGTAGAGGTCAAAATTTTAATTTATAAATTTATGTGTTTGGCAAGGTAGTGGTTAAGGTAGTTGTTAGAGGTAGACATAGAGTTTGGGCAGTGGTTGTGGAAAGCTAAAAAAAGCAGTGGTTGGAGGTAGAGGTAGAGGTAGAGGTAGAGGTTGGAAAATATATAATAAAGTTTTTAATAAATAATAAAGGAAATATTTGTTAACAGCTACTCCAACCGCTACTTTTACCGAACACTAATATTTTACGCAGTTACTTTGACAGCTAATAACTCACAGCTACTACTACAGCTGGCAGCTACTCAGCTACTCAGACAGCTAACAACTACCCCTACAGCTGACAGCTACCTCCACAGCTATTGTTGCCGAACATACCCAAAGTGGAGGTAGCTGAGATGTACAAGAATCAAATTCTTTTACTAATGTTAACTAATTCTGAGCAACATCATCAAAGTGGACGGGGGAGGAATCCAATTTTTTGCACAAATCTTGTTGACACACATTAAAATACGATTCCAAACTCATCTGCAATCGCCTGGATCTCAATACTTTCTTCCAACCAATCATAGACTTCATTGAGATAAATAGACTCAGAACCTCCCTAAGAACTAGATAAGCGTCATAAAACTCTTAATCTTTTAACATTTTCTTTTTCCGCAAAAAAGAAGGGTCTGCTCTCGCCAGCTTATTTTCAATTCAGATCAGTTCAGTTTGGTTCATCTCAGGACAATACTTTTACTCAAACATTTTACTATTCCTTACCGTTCGGTTCAGTTTTTTCGGTTCGGTTCAGTTTTATCAGTTTAAATTCAGCTTAGCTATTTCAGCCGAAGAGAACAGGCGCTAAAGCATACAAAAAAATACAGTATAGGACCAAAATAACCAGCTACACCAATACCATATTAATACCACTATCAAACTTATTACATCTGAAAAGCGAACGAGATCATATTTTTGTAGATTAACACAAACAACACCATACAACTTTCTAAAAAAACGCAAAATTAAACAACATATAACATAGAAACCAAAATCAGAAACCTCAAAATGTCATGTCATACCTTTCAACAATGTACATCAATGTCTCATCATCGCAAAGATACTCTAAATATATATCAACCAAACATCCGCAACTACGATCCACAACAAAGCGAGTGATCACATTAGCATCAAAAGTTAAGTCCATAAAAGCATCAGGAAGAGTCATATCGATGATCTTATACAATAAAGGTTGTTTGCAGAGCTTACGGAATAACATGCAAACCTTCTGAACATTCTCGATTATGTGAATTGTGTATAACTTTGATAAAATTAGGGACCAAATGTCCTCTGGAAGCTCTAACCAATTCGGCAATTTCTTATTCTTGTTCTTCTTCCTGTTCCGTGAATTCTTCTTTTTTCGTTTAGGTTTGGTTGATTTGGTTGATGTTGAAGGTTGAGAAGATTTGGGGTTAGGGTTTGAATGAGAAGAAGGGATTGAAGACATTGTCAATTGAAATTGAAACGTGAAAGGAAGTGATGGCTTGATGAGTGTGTTCGTTCCGTAGAGTAGGGAGGAGATGGGAAAAGCCAGAGACCTATCTGATAGATGTTAGATGTGAACACTAACATTTAGGTCTGTACTATATTTTAAAAAATATACTATAATTTTTTCTTATACTACAATTTTCAGAAATTATACTACTCTAAACTATATATAAATATACTACATTACGTGAAAAATATACTACATAAATATATAAGTGTACTACATTTTTTTTAAAAATAGTTTGATATGTGCCTAGCTCCCACCTATCTGATATGTACTAGGCAGCCCTCGTGAGGAAATGGAGGGAATTGGTAGGGAGAAATTATATTTTCATAATTAATGCTTGCGTGAAAACAAAACAACAACACACTAATATGAATCCTCAACTGAAATCGTTGTCAAAATAGATAGTATTATATCCTAAAAATCCACCTAGCTATTTGTGCAGGTAAATGAACCAATTTGCAGCTATCTAGTTTCAGCATCGTCTCCGCAGCTATCTAGGCCCAGCTATACTCTTCCAGCTATGAAGACCTAGCTTCAATAAACGCGCGGGAAATTTGTTACAACTAAATCCTATATTTATGGGGGACTGAGTCTACAACGACCCAACGTGTGTAAAGAAGGAAGCCTTATTCAAACCAATAACAAAAGACAGATGGCGAAATTCGAGGAAGAGATAAAGTAGGTTGCGAGTATCAAGGAGGTAGTTAGAGACCGTTGCTCAAGCTACTCTAAACGGATACTTCTCTTTTTTTTTGGTAAGGAGAAGTGGTTCGGACCCCGCTCGGGTCCTATTGGGTCAGACACTTGAGAGTAGGGGGGAAGGGTAAAGGAAATCCCTACCCTCAAAGTGCCCATAGTGGAGATTGAACCCCCAACCTTGAGGTTGAAAAGGTCCAATCCTTTCCACTAGACCAAGTACTACTTGGTACGGATACTTCTCTTAGTAGAGATAGGAGAGTAGAAAATACATTGTATTCACGAGTCTGGTACACAAGCAATTATACTTTCTAAGCATACAAACTATTTATATTCGAATCACATTGAGAAACTAAGATACTAGGGCTGTAATCATTCTTTGATATAGTGGATTGGTGGACACAAGGCACCCCCGGTTTGTCCCCTTATTCCTACGGTTTTCCACGTCACCATCTTTAGTGTCCTTCTTTCTTTGCTTTCTTTGTTCTTCATAGCTGCACACATTTGCATTCATAGACTTTGCATTTGTCCTCTTGTTGTAGCCTTGTAGGTCTCTAACTGAGTTTTGCATTGTGCGGAATTTGGCATAAATAGATAGCATTGACAAGTGTCATAAACAATTTTTAAAAAGGTATAGGGGGTATTTGGTTCAAATATTTAAAATGGAATGGTATGAGAATGAGAATCCCTTGAGTATGATTTCAAAATCCATTACTTTATTTAAGTTGTTTGGTTCAATTCAAAGTATGAATTTAGAAGCTATTAATGAGAGGGGGTATGGGTGAAAATTTTTGGTACTCCCCGGAGCACAGTGCTCAGTGCACCGGGGTTAGGGGAAAACAGGTAGCGAACGAAATTAGGGCAAAATAGCTTGCCGGCGAACGGATTTAGGGCAAAACGACCGGCGAAACTAGGGAAAAACAAAGGGGCCGTTAGGGAAAAACAAAACAGGCGGCCAGGGTCTTCATCCGTCGAGCCATGTTCACCGGAAACTATCTTCACCGTCAAGCAAACTTCAATGGCGTTGCTCTTCTCTCTCTCCTTTTTCAGACCAGATGTTCTTTAAATTGTTAGATGATGTTCTGTTAGATTTGGTTTTAATGCTCTTCAAGGTCATTCATTTTTGTTCTTTGAATTTTTGTATTTTGTTCTTTATTTAAAGGAAATGTTCTTTTTGAATTGACAGTTTTTAAATTTTTTTGTAAGGAAATGTTTTTTGAGATTTGTAATTTGTTCTTTGTAAAAAAGTATTTTTGTTGTTTGAAATTTCGCATTTTGTTCTTTTGTTTTAAGTACATGTTCTTTGAAGTTTTGTATTTTCTTTTTAAAAATGTATGTTGTTCTTTTGAAATTTCGTAATTTGTTCTTTTGGTTTCAAGTAAATGTTCTTTTAATGTTATGTTCCCCCCAGTGTTCACTATATGTTCTTTCTGGCGACATTTTAATGTTATGTTCTCCCAGTGTTTATTATATGTTCTTACTGACAACTTATTTTAGAATCCGGGAGCACCATGCTCCTTACTCATAGGAGCACCAAAAACGGACTAGGGTATGGGTATCTCAATCCATAGGGGGGTGGGGTATGAATATATGATATTGAAGGGGTTTAGGGGTGAATGAGAAACCCAATAGTATAAATTATCTCAATCAAACAACTTATTCTTCATTAATAATATCACATTCACTCCATTCCATTTCAAACCCAACCAACCAAAACACTTTAATAAAACTTTTTAAAAAGTTTAGGAAAAACAAAAATGGATCTAAATTCGATTCTATACGATCCGAAAATTAGGATCACCAAACAAATTCTTATCATTTGTCGAGTACAAGGTCCGAAAGTTTAGATATTGAGTGTGAATATATATCGCTTTAAAATAGTCCATATAACATAAGCAGTAAAACTAATTACCCGGTTCCAGATCCTAACTCGGTTAGCTCCAGTTGTACCATAATGGAATTTGGTCCTACTGGGACCGAGTCTTGGTCTAAATATAAGGACCGGTTGAAAACGGTTTCAATTTGGATAGCCGGTTCAGTCGGTTCCAAAACAAGATACCTTATGCCTAGGCCAAGATCCTATCTCAAGCACAATAGTTTTAGTTCCGAAATCGCCAATTCCAAGCTATTATAAGTTTGAAACCGAATATCCAATACTATTCTTAACTAATTATTTATAGTTTTTGATTTTAAAAAAAGAATTGAAAAACCCTACAAAAATTAGCAATGTAATTTTTTTATTTTTTTTCTTGATCAATCTATATATATATTAAAAAGCGTAAGGACAGGTTGCAATCCGCCACGTGTCACTCTCCATTCTTTACAACCATATTTTATCAACGTATCTTTCATAAAAATACAAATTGTCCATGAGAAGTTTCAAACCCGCGACCTCGAGTGTAGAAGATAAATGTTGTAACCACTGTGCTACTATATTTTTGTTGCTTCTTTTATCAATACTAACAATGATATTAATGATATTAGTATATGTTTTCGATGAAAAACAATAATTAAGGTATAATATTTTAATTACATTTATGAATAAAACTACTAATGTATAACTTTTTACTAACATCTTTCTACACCAAATTTTAGTTATTTTAAAGTACTCAAGTTTAATACATATGAATCCCAGAGCATGGCCTGGGCCTAAATACTAGTGTCATTTTCAAAAGCATTCGTGCATATTTCAGCTACTAAACTCATAACTCATCGCTGGTGATGCGCTAATGCTCCGGCAGGGAGGTTGCGAAAAAGAGAGTCAGTGCGCAATTGATCATCAATTTCGAAATAGCATTACTACATTCATTATACAGAACAATTGAATATAGAAAATGGAGAATTTCCCAGTGATAGATTTGAGCCCATACTTGGAGTGGCAGAGAAGCGAGAATGGAGATCAAAAAGAGGAGTTTGATGCAGAAATGAAGAGAATGTGTATGGAAGTGAGCCGAACGCTGAAGGAAACTGGAGCGTTACTGGTAAGGGATCCAAGATGTTCTGCTGAAGACAATGATCGCTTCATTGACATGATGGAGAAGTATTTCCAACAGCCTCCTGAATTGAAACTTCTTCAGGAACGCCCTCTTTTGCATTACCAGGTTATTTGCTCATTTTACGTCGTTAGGGTTCTTCAATTGTCCTAACTTTTCATTTCTTTGAATTTAATTCTAACTTCGCTGTATTTGATTCATCCATTGGCTGATTTCATTGTCATCTTGAACTATGTCTATGATATATTAGAGCCTGACTAATGACTATCATTGTATATCATAGTTGTGAGAAGAATAACATCTATACTGTATTATACTATGGGCGTGTTCTCACCGGCTTATTTTCAGTTTAGTTATTTTCGGTTTAGTTCAGCTCGTTACAATTCACTTTGGTTAAGCTGTGTCCAAGACTTTTACTATCACATTTTACTATTAGTTTCAGTATGGTTCAGTTATTTTCAGTTCAACTGTTTTCAGGTGAAGAGAGCAAGGCCTATATTTTTGTATAATCGAAGTCGCTAAAGTTGGCCTTCCCCCACAATTCCGTAATAACGCTTTCTTTGGATAGCAAAGAAGGAGGGAAAGGAAGGGGGGAGAGAGGGGCAAAGGGGAGGGAAGAGAAAAGGAGGGGAAAGGTGTGGTATTGGCGGGATTAAAGGAGGAGAGAAATAAAAATCCCTCAGTGTGTTTGGGAAAGAAGGGGGGAAGGAAAATAAGGGGAGGGAAGAAGGATAAGTTTTTCTTCCAAATCTCTCCATTGTTAGAGGGAGGAATTTCTTACAAATCAATTATTTCATTTCCCTCCCCTCCAAATCCCTCAACCCCCCTCACTTGGTATCCAAACAATGGATTTTGGTCATCTCCCTTCCCCTCCCCTTCCCTCCTATCTTGGTTATCTGAACAAGTTGTTACTCTCCCTCGCCCAACCATTTATCCAAACAAGTGAAAGTGTCTCCCTCCTTTTCTCTTCTTTTCCTTTCCTTCCATTTCCTCCTATGTAAACAATTTGTGAATGAGTTGGTTTCCCTTTTTAATTTTGTGTTCTAGCAAACTTTTAAGTGATGCCATAGGAAGTTAGGAACTATAAGTAGGGGTCTAATTACTAATAACAGTAATCAATAAATACTTGCGTTGAAAATTTTGATTTTTGTTTAGATTCTTAGATAGTGGCCATTTCTTAAATATTCAAATTTAAAAGTTAGGTTTTTTCACCAATAAATTTTAAAAAGTTTGATTGTGGATTAAAATAATTTTGGATATCTAATTTCAATGGTGTATTGCTACTATTTTGATGTATGTGTTTTGATAATGTGATACGTGTTTTGAACATAAACTTGGGAATCATAAATTGCACTACATTAGTTGCACTAGAGTTTATTGGGATGGGATTTCTTGTGGTTGATTGGCTATGCATTTTGTTCTCTGCACAGGTTGGAGTTACTCCGGAAGGAGTAGAAGTCCCTCGAAGTTTGGTGGATCCAGAAATGCAACAAAAGCTGAAAGCTATGCCGGTGGAGTTTCAGCCCTCCACTCCAGCGGGTCCTGATCCTAAGTGGAGGTATATGTGGAGGATTGGTCCACGACCTTCTAACACTCGCTTTAAGGTCTCTAACTCTTTATCCATCGTCTTTTCTTCGACAAGGAGCTTCCTTCTATGAGATGATATCCTTTTTTGTTTTTTAGTGTTTTGACACCCTTCATGTCAACATTTGATAGGAGTTGAATGCTGAGCCTGTTATTCCTGAAGGATTCCTAGAATGGCAAGATACCATGGATTCATGGGGTCTCAAAATGATTTCAGCTATAGAGGTTCTCATCCTTGCTAATAATGTTTACTAGCTCCCAAATCTTTTCAACTTAATTTCTCACCCTATTTACCTTTTTTGTGCTTAGGTTGTTGCTGAAATGGCGGCTATTGGATTTGGCTTGCCCAAGGATGCTTTCACTTCTTTGATGAAGCAGGTAAATCAATTTCCCACTTTGTAAACCAATATATTGTTTTTCCATACAGTTGTTCACATGTATGTACCCTGTTTCGTCTTCTGTTCATAATCTGTCAATAATCTTGTCTTGTACGTATATCTCATGATACTCTTGTACATATATTTGGTATTTGAATATAAAGCAAGCCAAGGCTTTTCCTTATCTTTTATAGTACAAAGCCAGAGAATTTTCTCGGGCCTGGCTATGATCTTCCTGCCCTCCTCCTTCATGTGCAACACCATCTTCCTCTCTCCTCTATAGGTGACCCTTCGAAGGTCACCACCTCTTACCCCTCTCTTGCCTTCTGTAACATCAAAACTCTTATTTCCATCACCCTAGATGTCGAAAACGTCCCTTGGATATTTGGAACAAAAATCATCATTAAGGACTTCATAATCTCCATAACCATGATGACCATGAGCATCAGCCTAATGAGTAATGACCATGACCAAGGCAAAGAATGCAATATGTGGACGAGGTGGAAAACATTAAACATTTTTAATTCTCGAGTAGCACCAACTGACACATGCCTTAATTAAAGAGGCGTAGAACCTTAGCTCAAAAGGCTTAGAACAAAACTCAATCAATCTAACTTGCTTATACTTATGATTTGTTATAATTATTGATTTTGATAGCTAACATCACTTAGTTAGTCCCATGTGCATGCCATTTTCTTGCATTAAATTGTAATAAAGTTTAAGTACTATTAACTCCCATTGAAATGAAACTCGAGTTCTTTCTTTTTCATATACTCCCATTAGAAAGACTCTAATAACATTAAATGCCACTAGAAGTAATGATAATTATGTCATCTTATCCCTTCATTACCTAATCATCTACATTTGGAAGATTTATCTGAATCAATCCAATTTACCGCAGCAATAAAGCAACTTTTGAACAATTTCACTTAAGTACTTAACCCTGATCATCTAACTTGCTTAAAGACACTTCTTAACCTTAATAGCTTATGAATATACAAACAAGCTATGCTACGTGCATTAAAGTCAAGCAACTCAAAGAGTCATTACATAAAGAGCCGTAAGAACTAGGATCTCTTTTACAAGTCTCACTGACTTTGTCAAGTATTTTATGTTGCCCGCCCACCATATTACCTCATGTGAACCGTCTTGTGTATTCTTTATTGTTCTGTCTCATTGTAGAAATTAGTGGATTTTTCATTATGCCTTATTTTTGCCCTTGGCCTTTTCGGTTCTTGCTACTGTCGTCATATTTCTGGGTTTTCGCTACTAAGATGTCTCTTCATTTGCCATACATCTTGTAATTGATGTTAGCACCTGTTGTTACTCGATAGTTGTGAATTTGTGATACATCATTCTTATCCTTCAAAGGATTTTTAACCAAAATTAATCATAAAGATTGATGGTGTAGCGATGTTTGTAATTGAGATATCACAATATTGTTGAACAACCATTCTATATTCCTTGTCTAGTATCTACAGACTTCATTCATTATATACTCATCAAGATTGCTGCCATTATGTAGTATCTCTAGTACTATTTGCACAGTATGCATGCTTGACTTCTATAATTTTTCTGAACGGCAATATTTATTTTTTCCGGGTCCATAGGGGCCTCATCTGCTTGCTCCAACAGGGAGCGACCTTCATCGTTATGGACATGAGGGGACTGTTTTTGCAGGATATCACTATGACCTTAACTTCTTAACTATTCATGGAAGGAGTAGGTTTCCAGGTCTGAACATCTGGCTCAGGAATGGGGAAAAGGTGGAAGTTAAAGTCCCTGTAGGATGTCTTCTTATTCAGACTGGAAAACAGGTAAGCCAGATGTGACTTAAGTATTAACATAAAGCATTCTTGTTTGATGTGTGGTTTTGGCCTAACAGGTGCTATTATGAGAAGAATATTAGAATCCATTTTAATGCATTATATATGGATCTTGCTATATGCCCGCCTATTATTACTTGAAATCGCCCTCCTTTTGAAATCCACCCCTCACTTGCCATACTTCCTCTCTCCTAAAACCACCACAAGCTCACCCCAGACCACCATGAATGAAAAGAAAAAATTCCCACGCAGTAGTCAACTTTCGATGCGAAAAGTTGAAAATAAAAATTTGCCACATGTATGGAACCGCTCAGAGATTCTGGTCACAGTAACACCACGATGGAACCACTCGGAGATTCCGGTTCACCATGGAACCAAAATTTGCGACAGGTTCTGTACTCGTGGTGACAGAATTTCATATATTTTCATTTTTGAAGCTGGCAATGGAGAGGGTGTTGTAGATAGAATTGTTTTTGTAAAAATGAGCTAGTAAAACTGGGCTTGTGTTTAGCCTCACACTTTTTTTTAAAATAATGAATTAGTAAAACTCTGCTTGTGGTCAGCCTCACACTTAAACCTTGACATATATGAAAACCATCAGGCATCACTCAATCATGTTTTATCAGTGTCGGTAGAACTGTTGTCTGTTGTCTTCGCAGTTTGTGTAGCAGTAAGCCAGTAGCAGGTGTCTTTTGTTCTCCTTGTGCCTGAACAATTTTCACCATGAGTGTATTAAAAGAACATTTTTTATCACAAAATTAAATGGCACTTTTTTGTCATATCTTTTCATTTTCATCAAATTGTCTTATAATGAAAGTTGGTCAAAGGTCCAATACAAACACTATCCTACTGCTTTATCAACATTAATAAACTGATTATTTAGAAGTATATATGACTCTCAGTGCCAAGATCTAAGGGATTGATGGTTCTACATTATACTGTTAGATGTGTCTACTTTTTGGCTGATGCTCTTGCCATTTTCTATGTACCTACATCCCAGATGCAACTAAATGATCAAGTACTTCTATTATTTCACGAATGAAGTGAGGGTGAGCAGTTTTACTTGACAACAAACAAATTTTAATGACTAACGAAATGAAGCATTTCATTCATGTAACTCAGAGAAGCAATATAGACTTTATGTATGCTTTAGGTTTTATTGCAGTGTAATTTGAGTAGACTTTATTGTGATATACATATTATTACGTCGTCTTCACTGATGTCTTTGGTTCAGATGTTGTGAGTGCTGCTCTACTCAATATCTCCTTGAGTTGTACAAATGTTTGAGCATTGGCAGTTTTATGTGAATTTGCAGATAGAATGGTTGACTGCGGGAGAATGCATTGCCGGCATGCATGAGGTGGTTGTGACCAAAAGGACCCTCGAATCAATTAGATTAGCATCTGAACAAAGTCGCAGTCTATGGAGGGTATCTTCAACTGTGAGTAAACAGCCTTGTTATATGTACACAGTTGTTCGACCTTAACTGAAGTTTTACACTTTGGAATAGAGTGGTGATTTTGATTCTAACTAGAATTTTTTTTGTGCTGGTGTTGTATCTCAGTTGTTTGCACATGTAGCATCAGATGCAGTACTAAAGCCATTAGGCCATTTTGGTAACTCTCCGCTTGTCAGTATGTACCCTCCCATGTGTGCTGGGGAGTTTGTCGAAAAGGAGCTTGCGGTGATCAATCTAAAAGGAAATAAAGAAAATTCTTCTTCGTAGTCAGAGCAGAAAACGTCGATTATAAACGTGGAGCATGATTTAAAGATTGTTAGCAGATTTGGCGTGACAGGGAAGGGGTCAGCATAATGTATTCGCATCGTGCAAGAGTCTTACAATGCAACATCAAGAGTGGGAACAATTGGAGCTCCGATGATTTAAGTGGCTCCATTACTGTGCAGTTATTCATAGCATCATTATGAATTATAAATGTTTCCGTACTTCTATAATTTGGGTTCATTGCTGGGCAAAATCATTGTCTAAAATGCTGATTTTCCCCTGATCTACGTTGGACTTCAATAATCAATAACATGCATTCTATTGGTATGGATTTTTTTGTTTGTTCGTCTCTTGCACTATAATTTTGAGTGAAAGCTTGTAAATATAACACTTATGAACTGCTCTTGCTTTATCACTCCCCTTCTTTACTTGATGAGCTGGGTGTTCTGTTGGTCCGTTTGATCGATCGTATATGAAGTGTGAAGTCACATAATTTGGGTTTTCAAACTGTTTCAATAGGATAGGCATGATTCATGTGATAGTAGTATGGATGTGAGGTAGGATGGAGGCGCACATTGGCATGAGTGCCAAGTTGATTTCTCTCCTTTGTACATATATATAACGAGTCTGATATGATTAAACCCTCGTATGCATCCTATTGTGACTTTGTGAGGGATATATCTTACTCCAGTTGAATCATGAAGCTACCCCATTTCCATGGCAAGGCTTTTGTTTCTTTGGTGGTCATGATGTTGATCATGACAGTGATGGTAGAGCAGGGCCAAGGGCACAGCTGTGGCAACACGTTCTTTTCAGCACTTGTGCAGCTAATACCATGCAGGACAGCAGTCTCCCCATTTAGCCCTATCCCACCAAGTGACACTTGCTGCAACGCCGTCAAAACTTTGGGACAGCCTTGTTTATGTGTGCTTGTCAATGGCCCTCCTATATCTGGTGTTGATCGCAGCATGGCCCTGCAGCTCCCTGACAAGTGTGCCACCAATTTCGATCCATGTAACACACTCCCTCACTTGGTCTTTTAGTTTTTATTTTCTTATGCTCTTAAACTTTGTTTAGATAGCAATGATGAAAGAAAAGGGGAGGGAAGAGTCGATCTCTCTCACAGTGGAAGGATCTGCTTCGTTAAGAAGAGAGAACAAATTTAATTTCTTCCCTAGCCTTTTCCTTTCCTTCCCACGTGTAACAAATAAAGGAAATACTTCACCTCCAAGTTTCCCGTCCAAACTATTATGTTTTGAAAAACAATCATGTAAGGGAGATAGGGGAACGAGAGGAAGGGAAAGAAAAGTAAGATTGTATTTTTCTATTTTAAATCATTTTTAACAACGCAAGAGGGGAAGAAAAGTGAACAGTTTCAATTCTCTTTCCTTCTTTCATGTTATATCTATACAAGGGAAGATGAATCCCTTTCTTTTAGTTCTCTCTTAATTTTCCTATCCAGTACACTACTAATGTTTGATTGTTTTAACCAATGAAAATAAGATCATTATATGTGTTGTAACTTGCTTTATACATTCTGTGCAGGTGAATTAGCAAGGAACAATGAAGTGAAACCTAGCAAGAGTTTCCAAAATACTATAAAATTTCCATAGAATTTCATGTGCTATGTTGCTAATAAGGATTAGAAGAACTAAAAGTATTAACATATAAAAATTTCATCCTTTTTACATGTCCATTTTTCTTAGGTGGCTTCTCATTATTATAGTGTTTGTTTGGGTTTGTGTTTACTGTTACTGCAAAACATAGTCATCTTATTTGCCCTCGAGTATATCAAAAACATCTGTATTTGACTATCTTTTCTTGGTCAACTTTTGTATCACTTTAAGTTATGTTAAGTTGCTAACACCTCTTTAGTAAGCAGTCATCATACACTCGTCGGAGGCACAAGCCCACACAATGAGTTGCGTGTTTCTTTGCAAGCATAATAGGCACCCATGGACTAGCATTACTCCTCTTCATTTATATATATAACTACATTCAAATGTACGCGATGCGTAAGAAAGCATATAAAGTTTGATTATGAAAAGAAGAAGAGGAAGAATCGATAATATTTTTAAGGGGTTTTGTATTATTTTTATAAAATAATAAATATTGTAAAAACAATAATTTACAAATCAGGTTCATGAAATAACTAACTAAAAGCTTCTGGGAAAAGAAAAAAAAGATTTTAAATTAAAGTAGGATGATGATATGAGATAATTCGTTCCAAAAAGAACCCTACATAATGACAAATGTGAAATATATGTGATGCTAATAAATCCCCATATTCTCGAAAAACCAAAGACCATTAAATAAGTTGGAGGCCTCCTCCCTTGAACTACATCAAACTTAATTTTGACGGTTTTTTTTGCAAATCAGCATTCTTTCGCGGAATAAGGAACTGAGGGAATGAAATTATTGCAGCTGCAACTTGTAAAATGAGAATAACAACTACCTTGATAGGTGAAGCCACAACTCATGGCCTCCTTCAAGCAAAACATCCACAACCTTTGAATATCCTCATAACCTCATTGAAGGTGATAATTTGGTAGTCATCAATATCTTATAAGGCCTCTTTTTGTACTACGTAGAGCATTTAATCGATTGTTCACGATAAAAAACTAACACATTTCGATCATTCACATGTATCCCAAAGGTAATGGGAATCAAACCACCTTTCTAAATTGGGCATCAACTAAAACAAAATCAAGCAAATAAAGAGTTCTGTTTGGATCCGATTTTTAATTTTGTAAACCAAATTCACACTTATCATTAAAACTTTTTGGGGATTTGCTATATAGATAAGTTAATCGGGTCAAAGCATGTTATTTTTCAGTTGAAAATGTCAATTCTAACCTTGTCTCTTATTAAAGGGGTTAAATGTGTCAACCAGTCTACTTAAAATGGGTCTGAAATCCCAACTCTAACCCACTTTCGAGATAAGTCAACTTTTACTATACCTACACTAATCACTTGCAGGCATAAATTATTGAAAACTTTTTGATAAAAACTATTGACCTAGAATAGGCACAACGCACAACCCTCTTTATCTGGAGAGAATAGTAAATCTCAACATACAAGGAAACTCTAGTCATTTAGAAACAATGAATTTTACGAGTTTTGCCTAGTTTATAGGGATGGTAACATGTGTGATTTGGGTCGGGGGTCATCACCCGTTAACATCAACTCTCACACATCCATCTGTCATCTAGTAACACTATCAGCCGTATTCCATCCATCTATTATCTGCCACTGAACCGAGTCGACCGGATGATAACCAGTTTTAGAGAATTTAACAATAAAAAATAAATCAAAATTGTAAAAAAGACAATTTATACATGAATCTCATGTCCAATTAAGATAAACTAAACTTATGAAACGTGTCAAATAATGATAAAGAAATAAATCATACTATTGTTAATGATAGATTTTTAAGAAACTATAAGAATTATGTGACGGTCTGACGGAGCGGATGGTAAAATGGATGATCGACGAAAAAGTTTCACCCTAATACTATCTATTAGTCGTCACTCTTTCATCCACCACACGATTATTATCCATTTAACTCGATTTTCAACCTTTATTTTTATTTTTCGAGTGAAACGATTAATAGAACATCCATTGAATATCGTCATCTCCTATAGTCATTGATATGGGTTAGGTACACCGTACACACACAACCTATTTAATTACATTCATCAATTTAATTTCGGATTAGGTTCCGACATCGGATATCCATAATACGGACATGGATTGGGAGTGAGAGAAAGAAGAAGAGAGGGATTCAATTCAAATGGATATCAATGGAGTAAAGCTGAACTTTAGAGCCCTAAATCACTTCCTCTGCAAATGCACCTTCCCATCATCGTCTACATTCCTCCATTTCCGTTCACAAGCTCCTTTATCTACTACAACTTCAGCAAATGCAACTCATCATTGCAAGAAGAAGCTCTTCCTCGCTCCCTCAATTTCATCACCTGCTTCCCGCTTCTCTCCATTATCTACGCTGCGTAAATCGTCTTCTCACGCTTCTTTTTCTTTCAATTCTTGTTGTTATTTCTATGTATATGATTCAATTTTGTTTGTCGATTTGATATTACAGATGAGAAGGTTAAAGAGAGTGAATTCCGTTATGGAGCTGGCCGGGAAACGATTTCAAGCCCTCAACATAATACAAATGAGCTGCTTCAAGTAGTCTTGGTGTCTCCTCAGGTACCTATTTCTCCGCTATGCCTATCGATACTATTAATGTCGTATACTCGTATTGTCGTTGCTTATACTACATTTTGGTTTCGCAATTCGGAATTGGCCTGCAATGTGAGTTTGAGAGTTTGCTTTCGCAGTTCATTTTAGCTCATTACATCTGCTCATTTAAATTACGGTATTAGTGTCGCGTCCTGTGATAAATTAGAATAGGATCAACTATACTTATTTGCTTTCTCTGTGGTATCGAGAGAGTTGTACTTCGCGAAACACATGTGGATAATAAAAGACACATTCAGTGGTTTTAGTAGTACATGGATTTTGAAAAGGAACATATAGGCTGTGTTTGGTAGATAGAGTTTTGCAGGGAAATTAAACTCTAAATGGGGTGTTTGGTAAAAAGAGTTTTTGCAAGAAAGTTTTGATACCAAAACCTTGAAGATGAATAGGCTGCATATAGCTACTTTTTCTTCGGAGTTCTGTACAACAATGATTTTGAAAGACCATCTTGCTCATTATTACTGCCAAAAGTATCTTTTTGTTTTAGTTCATGTCCTTATAGTTATATGTCATTTAACTGAAAATCAGCTATCAGCCATCTAACTATGATTTAATCTTACCAAACACTTCTACAAAAGTAATTAACACAAACAGTTGATTAAGTTGAGCAGGGCCATAATATTTTGAGATTTCCAACGAAGCACATAAATTATTATGGGAAGTACATGTACAGTTTTGAAAAGCACATTCACATTGAGCACATTATGCTCCGTACAAAATACGCATTGATTTATTAATATATCGTGGCAGCCTACAGTCCACAAATTGGAGGAACTTTTGTCTTCCAAAATGTCAACAGTCTACAAATTCATGTGCAAACTTTTTTCAAAGATGAAGCAAAAGCTTTTGATGAAAAAGGAAGCACTCTTGGTATGACGCTAAACTGAGAAACCACTTGAACATATATATATATATATATATATATATATCCAAAAGCCAATCATTAGTTTAGTCTCATAAAGATAACTTTCCAATGCTTATGGATTCTAAATTATCACCTTAGAAATGTTAGTCTAGGCTTAGACACAAAACTTTAGATATGAAAGTTAAAGCATCAAATGTGGAGTATGAAGAAGCATAGCATAGGGCTTCATCTTAACAAAGGAACCCATATTGCCATAAAGCGCCTTCATTTGAGACTGAGGAGCACCACACAACATGGAATTGGTGAATGAAGGAGGGTAAACACTTTTTAAATTAACTTGACAGTAATACACTTCTTCTCTGTCCTTCTCTCTCATGATTACAGAAAGGTAGATTTTTTTGTTAATTTTCAAGTTAATATATTTTTGAATGTGCACACAACTCTCCTACATCCCCATTCAAACTTACTCCCTCCGTCTCTTTTTATTCGCTATGTATACCATGAATGGATGTCCCAATTATGTGTTGCATTTCCTTTTTGGGGTTGTGGTCTCTATGATATTCTTACCTACTTTATCCTTTCTCTTTGTCATTTACCTACTTTATTCCTCTTTTTCTTTTTAGAAGTAATGGCCCAACCATGAGGGAGTACAACATTACCTTATAGAAATAATTATATTTATGTATGTTATGTCCGCAAGATCATATGAGGAAACATCTAATGTGAGAATTGAGAAGAACTTGAGTTACAACTTAATCACCGATTTTATTTTATAAAAAAGTTAAGACTAAGAGTCTAAATCATTTCACTTCTTACCTAGATTCACGTTATTTCTCATTTCTCACATAAAGAAGTTTTTTTGATATGAACTTATCTCTCTTTGTTTCTATACATATAAATAAATTCATACCTAGTCGAACATGATTCATTAGAGGTAGCGTAGCATCCCCTGTTTTCAAGTCCCATATTGAATCTAAGTATTGAACCACATAAAGTTAGTTCGGACTCGTTAGATTTTGGTATGGGTATTGTTATGATTATGAAATGATTTTCTTTAACTACTGAAATGCACACAAAAGAGTTGAAGTTGAGATTTTGCTTGAAAAATAATTTACTCAAGCCAGTGTTTTTTGTTGGCATTGTTGCTTGGTTAATTTACTCAAGCCATAATTTTCCCATGCAAGCTAGAGTATTATGTTGATCACGATTTGATACAAATATAATTATTCGGTACCGCAATTATTTAGTTTTATTAGACATATATCTTCTTCCTCAACTATGTAGTTTGATTTGTAGAATAGCGCTATATGGGCTTGAGCAATGGTGGATGGAGATTTTATTTGGCCACAATTTCCTTGCTCTCACCTACGTATATTGTGGAGTTGATACATTAGTTTAGAAGCTTGGTTCACATTGTAACCCTCTCTTCTTGTAGTTTAAGCTGCTATCAACCTTGCGATAGGACACTTGTCTCTAAATTTGTGCTTGGTTTGTAGATTCCTGGAAATACTGGGTGCATCGCCAGAACTTGTGCTGCATCAGGTGTTAAACTACACCTTGTCGAGGTGGATTGTAGCTTTTTGACTGCAAATGATGTTGATTATTGCATTACTTAGTTTCTTTACCATCACCATTTCCTCTTCTTTTGCTGCAGCCATTGGGATTCAAAATAGATGATACCAAACTCAAGCGCGCTGGACTGGATTACTGGCCGTATCCTTACCATTACCTCTGGTCTTTTTATACTTACAAATGACAAATATTTGAATTTCTAATCTTCGTTAGAGAGGTAGTTAACCATACATCTTAATGTACGATACTTTAATGAACTGACAGCCTTGGGGAAGAGTTACTATTGGTATTGCATTATTATTCAGAAGGAAGAGACTTAATTAGAGTAGAAGGAGGGAAAAGAGAATAAAAAATGCTAATAATATAGGAGATTAGGGAGAGGCATCTAGAAAATTCAATTGTCATTTTAGTTTGTTTAGCTTACTTTGGGAGTGAGTCCAGCCACTCCAGTTTGATTATCTTTAATTTATGTGACTTTCAAGTTTATCATTTAAGATTATCATCTTCCGCTCAGTTAAGAACTTAGGATTCCTGTTCGTTGCAATTGTTATACACCGGCATCATTCCAGGAATATAATAGCAACACAATTGTGTCAGAGCGAGTTGACTTGGGGGAGCAGGAGAAGTTGACCGGATTATAGGAATCTCATGACTAGAACTGTAAGCACATTTCTCCGCTTCTCGCTCATCATTGAACTTTTTCAATTTAAGGGAGAATACACTCCACTTTCCCTGAGGTCAAGGTGGGCATCGATATACCCAATCTTGGTTCATATTCCTGATAAGATTAGGTTCCTCCTGTCCTTGTATTGAGAAGCATGGACAAGCACTAGGCATAGGCAGATCTAATAAGGTGCCTTGGTGGTGTAGACCCCGCCAAAAAGGTGTTAATTTTTTTTTTTTGTAGTTAAACTTTATTGAGATCATAGCTAAGTAGTTATTGCACTAGCCAACCTAGGTTATAATTATCACCCTTTCACTTCTCAACCTTCTAGGCTTTAACCCATGGTGGTAGTGTGATGTTGTGTAAAGTTGAGGGTTGAGGATTCCTTCCTACTTTTCCTACTTTTTAGGGATGGCACATGGTGGATAGCATGTTTTGGCTACACATTCTCGCGGAGACCTTTATCACCCCCATTTCATTACTTGTTCGGCCCACTAACCTGAACGTAATTGTTTCCCTTTGTCTTTCCTGCTCATGGGTCACTAGTTACCGACCAACTTTGGTCTCCGTATACTAGGAGTACTCACGAACCAAGAGTGTCAACACAAGAGGAAGCCTGGCATCTCCAATAAGTCTGACTATTGGAGTTTAGATATTAGTCAAACATACTTTGACTTAGGTTGTTACTTAAGTTGTTAGTCGTTTCCTTAATTCAAGCATTAGTTTGTTAAATGTTGTAATTAGTATAACTAGGTTGATATTGTAATGATTCACTAACCAAGACATTACATAATAAAATGTAGTCTTACGTTATTCTTTTCTCTTCAGCCTCCTTCCATTCAAGCTCCATCAATGGAGTGAATATCAAATTCTAACACTGACAGAAAATGGGACGCTAACCATGCTACCAAATATTGAGGACGGGGTGGATGTTTTGGCGTTCCGTCTCGTAATGAACAGACCTAGGTGTGCTATTGTTATTGCGTTGTTATTTAGTTAGGAGTAGCTCTGGAAGAAGGAGAGAGTTAGTTAGAGGAGAGACGGACAAAAAAACTCATAAATGCGACAAATAAAGGAAGGTTTAGATAGAGAAAGGCATCAGGAATATTTGAGTGTAATTTATGTTTGTTTAGCTTACATTGGGAGTGATTCAAGCCACTTGAGAGGTTCAATACTGTTCCAATTTCCAATTTCAGTAGCTTATCGATCAATATCATCGTCTCCTTTCATCAACTCGCTGCAAGACTCATTTCTTTGAAGATGCTTGATCGAGTGTAACATTTCATAACATTTTTGCAATGAACTGATATTTGGGGGATGGTCAATTAGGTGGTAGCATATTCAGTTAATATCATCATTATACTGTTAGAGGTTAGCTTGAAGAGAAGATAAGGATAGTTTGTTTAGGATGGAAAGAGGGATTCAGATCTTTATACACAGATGAGATTAGAGAGAAGAAAGTGTGTGGAATTTCGTGAAAAGATATTAGTAGTTTGTAGCTTCATCCTGTGGAGAGATTGGCAAGGCTGTAATGGGTGATTAGTCACCTTATTTTACATTGAATCAGTCATATCTTGCTTGTTTCTTCCATTAGTTATTCTTCCCTCACTCAGTCTCTTAATTTCTTTTGGTCACTAAGCTAAATTGTTTCTTAGCACATTTTCAAGTATTAAATATATATACTTCCTTAACTGTATCACAGTTATGTAGTTGTCAAAGTGCATCCGTCCTGGGCTGAGTTTCGAGACTATTTCTCACTTCAAGTAATGTTTATGATTTCCATAAATTCCTTTTTTCTTTCCCTTCTTGCTTCTTTTGTTTATAGCTGTACCTATCCTACTGATGCAGGATGGAGAAAAGCGGCTATTAGCTTTCACTAAAAGGGGTACAGCGATACATTCAGTGAGTATAATATTGAACTGTGGAGTGGTGCATGAGCTTTGTGTTTTAAACATTCTTTACTTCATACGCTACTTTTATCTTGTTTGCTATGTGAGGTTATTTTTCAACTTTGTTGAGGGCAATATATGATGTCTTTTCTGAAATATTGATCTCTTGTACTTGCGAGAGCAGTACTTACATGAACAATGATTTATATTGCATCACTATATTCTCATTTTGTTTGGATGTACCAATTTCTTCCTCTGTTAATTTCAGTTGCAACATTTATCTTTTACGAGTTGAAAATTCTTCCACGGCTTTACAAACATAAACCGTACTCTTTCACTAATAATACTAAAAGAACATCATCAAATGTGATTTTCTTAGGTTCATAGTAACTTGATTTATTGGAATATGCGCTTCCATAATTTTCATTCAAATATATTTGATGGTCAAATTTGTGCAATGGTGACTGTGGAATGGCAAATTTTGAAGGGGATATATATATGCCACTTTTTCGCTTCTTGGTTTAAGGCTATGATCCTATGTTAGAATCCAACTTATTTATTTTTGGACTATATTTTTATACATCTCCCATCCATTTCGTCCTTGCTTACTTACCCACATTTTTTGAAAAAACCATTGCATTTCTAGCAAGATTTTTACAGTATGGAGTTGCCTTTCACATAACAAATGCATGTGCACAAGTTGAGGTTGACCTCTTTGTAACTTGTTTGCTTGGGAATTGATGATGATAATGGTGAATTGGGTTCGGATGAGGCCTCGGTGTTGCTTTCTTGGCTAAGAGACAGTGGAATTTGCCCTAAGGTGAGGTATGGAGTTGGCTCATGGATGATGATGTCGAGTGGGCAGTTATTGAGGTTGTTTCCCTTTTTATACCGACCTCTAGTGGAGATTGTTGGGATTTAGTTGGAGATAGGTTTACAGCCAAGGGAATAAGAAGGGAAGCATAGAAGTGGCTCGAGCAAGCTTTATAAATCCGTGCGGCTCGATAGGCAATTTTCCTGAATCTTCTGCTCGGGCCTGCGCACTTTGCTTGCTCGAGCACCGGTGGACTTTGTGCAAGCATTGTGTCCAAAACACGTTTTTCAATTGATTTGAGAATGCCGTTTGGATCTCATTTATTCGTTGTTTTATTTTATAACCTCTTTTCTGGTTTTGGGAGAGAGATTTCACAAAATTAAAAGCTTCACCCTAATAATCTACGGTTTTAATGGTGAGAGAGAGAGAACTGGAGAGCTTGTATGAAAGTCTTCATCCTCCATTGGTTCTGGATGGCAAATTTGCTGGAATCTTCCCCCCGAATTTAGGTTTGCAGTGTATTTGTTCTTTTTTTTTTGCATTTCCTCTTTGTCAAAATCTTGTTCGCTCATTGTCATGCTTCTTTATTGTTTTTTATTAGGTGCCCTTGCTCCTAATTCTCCACACACCTTGCTCGCCTCGATCCTCTCGTCCATGAGAAAATAATTTGATTCCAAGATGTGCCTCCATTGATTATTTGCATCTAAAAGTGAATGAAAGCTTAGTAACAAGAGTACAAGACACTTACCTGTTCTGTGATTGAAGTATTAAGTATCAAGACCAAACAGAATCACGTGTTTCTGTTTCAAGCAGTTCACACATTAAGGTGTAGTAGTTTAGGCAATTTTTGGCCTTCCAATATTACCTTGCTTCACCTCGAGAAAAGGAAAATCACACCACTTCCTCCTTGGAAATACTACCATTTGTTTCAATGTATTAGATCAATTGAAACATATATGGAGATTCCCCAAGCGCTTTAGTTTCATCAGTTTTTGACATTTCGAACATTTTTCATATTGCTAAACTTGTTTAGATATTCGTCACTGTTATAGCTTTGGTCTCTGCTTTTTGCAGGCAATTTCATATAGGCCTGGTGATTGGCTTGTTTTTGGATCAGAAACTAGTGGGCTACCCCCTGAAGCGCTCCTTGACTGCATAAATGGTGGTGGGACTGTTAAAATACCTATGGTGGATACCTATGTCAGATGTTTGAATCTTTCCGTCAGTGTAGGCATTGCTGTTTATGAAGCTGCGAGACAATTAAACTATGAGCAGCTCCAATGTTCATCTGAAACAATTCTTAACTGTGAAAATCCATTTATTACTGAAGATATTTTCGCTTAGCACCTTGTCATATCTCTTTGCTCCTCTATTGATTCCACATTCTACTCCCAAATAAAGCTAAAACTGTTGAAATTGATGATGCAACAAAGATGCAGAAACACACTAGTATACTTCATAACTTCAATATGTGGCACGTGAAGAATAAAGATGGTAAGTATTGTTTTCTGCGCTCTATGGGGTGTTTGGCAATTGGCTGGTAGTTTTTTTTATAAACTGTCTATTTGTAGTGGATTGTTTCCGATCGGATCTCTAATTATTAGCCATATAGCAGCGGTTAATGTTGGTTGTTTAGTATGAAACGAAAATATAAGACAAAAGTCAACAAAAAACTAGTAAAATCACTTTTGACTGAAACAGACAAGGACTTTGACTTGTTGACTTTATTTAATTACTCCTAATTAAGCTATTATTGACTTAGTTAACAATCACTCTTTGACTTTTCTACACGCTTAATTGACTCAACAATAACTAAATGACATTATTTAAGCCAAAACAAAAGAAAAACCCTTGTCAAGTAAAAAGGTAAAAACTTGTAAGTAAAATGACTTACTACTAGTTTAGAAAAAATTTATGGCATAAATAAATCCACATTAGATATTCGATTTTGGAATCAGTTAATGCAACTTATAAACAAATTAACTAGTTTATAGCCCCGACGATATCCTGATTTTTTTATGTTTTAATGGGTCAGAAAAATAATCCTCATCAAATCAATAATTGATTAATATTTTAGAAACTTGGTAACTCATTTTCTGAAAAAAATTTGGTACTCCCCGTAGCACGGTGCTCCGTGCTCCGGCCTGACGTGGCAGCGAGTCACCACCAGCAGAAACGCCCGGCAACCTCAAGCTCCGGGGTAAAACGGCCACCGTTGTTAGGGTTTAGCAAAGGGGTGGTTAGGGCGAAGCAAACCAACGATTAGGGCATAGAAAATTGGCGATTAGGGTCGTCGTCCATCGGGCAACCTTCGTCGGCGTTGCTCAACTCTCTCTCTCTTGTTGTTATACTCAGATGTTCTTTGAATTTTTAGAATATGTTCTGTCAAATCTGTTTTGATGCTGTTTCAGGTCATTCATTTTCTTTTGATGTAAAAAAGTATTTTGTTAATTGAATTATCGTATTTTGTTCTTTATATTTCAAGAAATTGTTCTTTTAAATTAATGTTTTTTGAAATTTTGTAAAAAAATAATTTTGTTCTTTGAAATTTCGTATTTTGTTCTTTTTGTTTTAAGTAAATGTTTTTTTAAAACTGTCAGCATGTTTTATTTTATGTTTTTTGAAAATTTCTATTTTGTTCTTCACACAGTAGTATGTTGTTCTTTGAAGTTTTGTATTTTGTTCTTTTGAAAAAAAGTATGTTGTTCTTTTGAAATTTCGTTTTTGTGTTCTTTTTGTTTCAAGTAAATGCTCTTTTCATTTTTTGTTCTTCCAATATTTACTATATGTTCTTTGTAGTGCTGTTAGGGTTTGAAGTTCTGTGTATACCTTGCTGCTGTACCGGGGATGACGTCAGGGCCGGAGATGACGACGTCATCCCGGAGCACAGTGCTCCGTGCTCCTAGGAGCACCAAAAACAGACTACTCATTTTCGGCTGAATTCTCTAATAACAAAAATACCTATTCTATACGATTTAAGTTTTCTGGTGTACTTAACCCTAATCAAATTTATACAGTAAGAGATAGCCAATTAATTAAATATTTCTCCCGATTTCAAGAGGTCCTAGATTGATTTTCACCCTGCCTTTGTGACCGTCAAATTTATCGGTATATCATACCCTTAGAAAAGGGCCTAATAGTGCCGGAGGCCCGTACTAGTATCAATGACAAACGGCATACGGTGAGAAGAGGCTTTTACAAGCTTCCTCTCCCGATACTTTCACATCCTTTCCACTTCCTGGAGCCACTTAGCTCCCATATTAATGGCTTCCTTTATCTCTATTTAAACTCAATCGTCAACCCTCAAAATCACCAACTCTCTTCGTCATCAATATCACCATCTTTCGCTGAATTGCAATCCGACAAAACTCAATTTCCATTGCTGAGGAACGTCTAATTATCCAATATCTGATTTCCTGGACTCTTTACGAACAAATTCATACCAATTTGTCTTTATATTACAATCTCTTGGATTTCGGAACTTCTAGGGTTTGCGCTCTCAAATCATTGCGAAGATTAATAAATTTCTGAAGATCTGATAATTTTCTGATACTTGCGTAAATTGGCTAGGGTTTAAGATATGGAAGGTGACGATCAAGTTGGGGAACGCACATTTAGGGTAAAATTCAGCGATGAAGGAGCCGCGAAACTAGGGGAACGTTTGGTGGATGTGTTGAAAGAGTATATGGGTGATTTTGTTGACGATACTCTCGTGGTATGGATTTAATTCGTTATTTAGGTTTTATTAGCGTGTTATTTTGCGCACTTCTGTTTCTTTTTGTTTGTCCGATATTTTATCGTTTGGTTCGAACTTGCTCCTTCCTGTTTGCAATGTAGTTTCAATTTGTGTGTTAGTGTTAGTTTTGATGGAAGCATATTGTTTCTGCACCTTTGGCACTTATTTTATGGAGAGTTTATTTGGTGTAAGGGCGAAAATTTAGAAGTGGATAGTGTTTCCAGTCGAAAATATGTGCACCGGAAATATAGTTTTGTAAAATTGAGTTTTGATCCTTGGTATGAAAGTTAGGGAGAATGGAAAGAAAATTGAAGGGAAAAGGATGGATGGGAGGTAATCTCTACCTTAGGATTTCTAGTTTAAACTCGAGGAGATTCGTTTTCACCATAATCCCATCTCGGATTTTACTCCCTTCACACCCCTAATCTTTTTGGAGAAGATGGAGTTTTATGGGAGGTGTATCTTTACTCTTTAGAACTTTTATCTTGTCACTAGGGTTAGAGGTTAAAGCTTATCAAACGTTTTCAGCAAAATGCCTTAATGTTTTTAGCTTTCAAGTATCCGAAGTTACAACTTTTTTCATGGAATCCTATTATGCACTTGACGCAATTTCTATTATAGTTAAAGGAGAATGTAGATACATGGGGGGATTGCTGTTCTATTGTAAGAAAGCAAAGAAATAATAGGTATTCCATCCTGGATTGAATTATTTAACCAATTTCATTAACATTTATTTGGTTTTTAATTATATTTTCCTATGCTAATGAGCAACTGAGCATCAAGCGTTGTAAGTTGATATTCCTTCCGTCACTTCCTACGATTCTTTTCTTCACTGTGAGGACTGTCTTAGTTAGGGCTGAGAAAAATTTGGGTCGGTCGGGACCAAACCGTTTTGGCGCGGTTTGGCTTGGTTTATAGCCTTAAAAAAGTGGGTTGGTTTGTGCTTTTGACCAAACCGCGATTTGCGGTTTAGGGTTGGTTTATTGTATTTATAAAACCAACCTCATCACAAACCGCCCAAGTGTCTTTAGTATTCGACTTAACGACAATTTCATACCTTCAATAGGAATATTTTTAGCAACTTTATAAATTTTGTATATTCTAGCTTTTTTGTACCTTATTTAATGTATTTAATAGCTAATGCCTTGTTGGTAAAACAAAACAACAATTGTAAATTAAAAACTTGTATTAAGATAGAAATATGGGTACACCGCAAACCTCACCGCACCAAACTATTTTATGTGGTGCGGTTTGAGTTTGTTCGGGAAAACCTCAAACCGTTTTTGTGCGGGTTGGTTTGGGCTACGTCTCAAACCACACCAACCCAATCCATATTCACCCCTAGTCTTAGATATTAATGGTATTGTATTTTGCATGATTAGTCCTTTCTGACTCATACCCTCTAAATGGTTGAGATCCATGTACCTCCTTCTGCATTTGGTTTGGTTTGTAGCTGATCGCTGCAAGTAGAAATTTGGACCATGTAAAATGTGGCTTGCAAGCTATGTGATATTCCTTAAATTATATTCCAGTAAGGCAGTAATTATGTGATATCGCCTATGCTGGGCGTCGGATATGGTTAGATATTGTGTTGTATAAAATTTGTTGTTCAGTGCTTCACTAATATCAGTGTCTATTCTTTTTTAACTTTTTGAGCTCTAGAATTTATCGAAAAACAGTTCGAAAAAATATTCTCTAGACCACCCAAATCTAAAAAACTTTAACCAAACCACTCGTAACCATCAATTGTCTTTCCACAACCACCCTTTAAGGAAATTTGTGTGAATAGGTTAATCTGAGCTATTAATTAATATCTACTGGAAATTAAGTTTTAGCTTTATTTTTCAAGAATTTAGGAATTAATTTAGGATAGTTTTCTGATTAACCAAAAGCCAATCCTCCATTCCCAAGTGTTTAGGGGCTAAAAGTTAAGATTTTTGGAAGTTAAGGGGGGTTTATAAAATTTTAAGTTCATCAAATAAACATTTACTATTAATGTATGTTTATCTAACAAATCACTAACGATCTCCGATGGAAAGTGTTAAGGGGTGGTTATGGGAAGACAATTGATAATTATGAGTTTTAAATTGGGTATTTAAATTATGGGTTTTTTTTTCTAGGTATTTAAATTGGGTGGCCTTAGAGAATAGAGAACCCATTTACGGGTGGATCTCAACAACAAATTTTACTTTTTTTTAACAAACTTTCTTTAAATGTGTTTGCTTGGACATGCAGAAATATGTCATAGTTTTACTGGGCAATGGAAGACGCAAGGAGGAAGTCAAGGAGGACCTGGATGTTTTTCTAGGTGATAAAAGTGACTCATTTGTGACATGGTAAATAAGTTGTACTCTTTTACAACCGTACATAAAAGGTACTTACATGTTAATCTGGACCCATCTAATGTTAAATCTTCCCTGGTTATGCAGGCTTTGGGACCATCTTGCCTCTAACTTGGACCAGTATATAGGATCTTCTCAATCTTGTCCAAATGAAGTGGCTAAAGCTAAACCTGAATTGGTTGAGCATACTAGTATAGATGATTCCAATCACCCAGATTCAGAATTTGATAGGGGAAAGTCTAGCAATATTTCGAGAAGCCGGCACAAAAGGGACTGGAAAGAACTCGTGAAAGATGACACTGAACATCCTCCTCTTCGTAGTTCTGTTACCACTGATATGCTGAATGAAGAGAAAGCCTTTCCTTTGCATGCTAGGCAATCTGTTTCTCCAAAACGTCCTGTGCATAGGAAAAGAAATCGCGCTGACGACCGTCCCCGCCCAAAGGTTGGTGATTCTTGTTGTTTGTCTTCATGTTTGTTATTGTTTTTTCCCCTTCTTTCTCCGTTTTCTCTCTTCTCTATTTGTAGAAGCATGATTAGGTTTTCTTTTTTAGTCCCTCTAGTGTTTTGCTGGGATTAGATGAGTCTATGAGACCCTTGAAGTTGATCACTGGAATCCTATTGAGCTGGTTAATTATTCAAACTCACCTTGTAAGAGGGTGTCTGCTTGTATCTTGTGTTTTGCTGTGCCTGTAATCTATTTTTTTGAGCTATGTCTCCCTTCTCCTTTGGTTGCACTTAGAACTAATCAATTAGAGAAGTCCTGCACTATGCTTTATGTTGCTCTACTTCTCCTGATGCAGTTATTAATTTTGGTCAGAGAGAAGTATCTCAGGCAAATGTTGTTGCTCCCAGACGGCTGCTGCAATTTGCTGTTAGAGAAGCTGTTGGAACTTCAAGGTCATCCGTCTCTGTGTCAGAGCCAGCACGGAAGCGACTTCGTTCTGTGGTTTCTACATCGGCTGGCGATTCGACGGAGGAAGTTAATCATAAGAGAATACATTCAGTTGCTAGGTTGCCAAATCCTATGGCCACCGCCATTAAAGCTGTTGCCGAGGCTTCCAAAGATGTCAAAAGAATAAGGACAGGAAATGTCTTTGACCGACTGAGTCGTGGTGATGGAAGTTCTGATCAAGTATCAATCATCAACGCTGCTGTCCAAGAGGATGGATATGACGATTATGATCATGTTCACAAGAAAATACGACAAACATATCTTAAAACAAGAGACCAGAATGGAAAATATAATATGAACGCATCCATGATCGATAGCAGCACTGGCCTGGCATCTGATTCTGCATCTGACAATGAAGGATATGATAATGTCAATGTTGTTGGCGCTAGAGGACGAGATGTCTCTGAAACTGGCATGTCTGCTAAAGCTGATGATTCATTGATGGTGCATTACAGTGTTGCCCAAAATACTGCTGAAGTAACAAGGCAACCACGAAAGAAAGATCAAGAAATATCAGTTTCTTCTGCCAACACTAAGCATAAGATTGTGAATATATCAGTGAACGTAAATACTTGGAAACCACACCATTACCAAGCGGCAAGGGAGACGCCAGAATTCGAGACTCCGAAGTCCACACAGGAGACTGAGACTGGAGCTAGCAATTCTAATGTACGAGTAATGAAAGAAATTAGTAAACCAGCTATTGTTCTTGGAAATGTATATGGTTTTTCTTTTGGCTACTTAACTGCCCTTTTCATGTCCTTTAATCTTGACTAGTTGCAAAACCTGCCATTTATAAGCTGCAACCTTTTTTTTTATTTCAGGGAAAACTTGCTGCAGACACCCAGACGGAAAACCAGAAAGCTGTGGGGTCATCTGCTCCTGGTTAGTTTTGTTTTGTTGAGATTTGACTCTTTGTCTGCCCTCCCTTGTCAAACTGGTTTTTACTTTTTTGCTTGGCAACATGTCACTGTCAGGGCCATATTCTACTGGTCAACCGTTGGAGGATGCTGATTTACGTACAATATTCGTCAATAATGTAAGATATGTACAACTTTTGGTGTAATAACATCACTTTTTGGACGGGGAACATGTTTGATTTTTTGGTGGTGCTTCCTTAGGTTCATTTTGCTGCTACCAAGGACACTCTTTCTCGGCATTTCAACAAGTTTGGAGAAGTTCTGAAGGTGATACTTTTGACTGATGCTGCAACAGGACATCCAAAAGGGTGAGGACTTGTACTTGATTGATGAATTCCCCTCATGATTATGGATATCCTCTTGAGAATCAGGAAGGAGAGGAGTGGTAGCTACTGGGTCTTCCACCCTACTGATGGGAAGTTTTTTTTTTCTTTCAAGTGGGAGGGAGGAGCCTCTAGGTAGGCGAGAGTGTTGGCCTGAGAGAGATTTGTCTGGGCCTGGTGGCCCATAATTATCAGACTAAAAACAATAAAATGATTATTGGAACTACTCTTTTGCTTAATAGTGTAATTATTTTTTGCTGGAGCAGGTCGGCATATGTGGAGTTCTTGCGAAAAGAAGCAGCAGATAACGCTTTGGCATTGGATGGGACATCTTTTATGTCACGTATCATCAAGGCAAGTAATTGGTTTACATTTGTATATTCTTTGACGGATCACAGCTAAATTTACTTCGATTTATTAACAATAGAATCATTAAAGTATAGTAACATAATAATAAAATGATAATAGAATTGTAATACTCCCTTTATCATGAGTTCCAAAATAGTTTTTGAACACTTTCGTTTTGGAATGCTACACGTGATAGTTTAGTTGATAACCACTTATCTCCCAAAATTATCTGCCTTGATAAGTGTTTGAATAACTTGGAACAATTTTTTTTTTGTCGAAATATATTAATTATGTCCTTATATAGTTATATCTCGGGTTTCAAATTCCACCGAGCTTTAGTTACGGTATAAGATTTATGTGCTATAATCATGTTCTAGTGTTCGCGTGATGGGACAATTTTTTGTCTTCTTTTGTTGCTTTTGTGGGAAAATATTAATCACCAAGCTTTATTTATGGTATAATAATCATGTGCTACTATCATATTCTATTAAATTATTATTTAGGCGATGATAAATTATACTCCCTTTGTTACTAATTACTTCCGACCTATGGGTTTGCACATTTTGAAAAAAAACAAGAGGTAGTGTGAAAAGGACTAGAAATCTAATATAGCATTAAAGACTAACAGAGCATGTTAAAATTACTTCAATCCACCTTCTCTCCTCCCGCAATGTAACAACCACCACTACCACCTCACCGGTCGCACTTTCACCTCGAGTCAGCCCACTGCCACCATCACCTCGAGTTCAGCCCCGTTGCCACCATCATTGATAGCCCTGCACTGTATTCGACCAATCTCACCACCAACGCCTTAAAGGTGCCTTAAAAATAGATGTTGAAGAAATTGAGATTTAAGAAAGGCACTTTAGAGTTTATACAACGTGAACAAAAACAATAGAACTACAAACAAACAACAAAAAATAACGATTCTCACATATTTGGGCAAAAACAAAATCAAAAAATGATCCTCTAAATAGAAACCCTAAAATCTAAATTCAAATAACTATCGTGAACACAAAAAGAAATATTCTAGATTTTTCAAGCTTCGTTATTATGGCTCTCACTTCCTCGGTTTGGCATGGTGGTTTCTTAGTTTTAAAAAGCGCGCCTAGGCGCAAGGCGACCTGAGGCGACAGCCAAAACGCTTTTACAAAGCAAGGCGAGGCGATTTCTGGTAGGCGCAGCAAGGCGCGCGCCTCAGGCCGCCCTTAACGAGGCGCGCCTCTGACCGCCTTGAGCGCTTTTTGTGAGAAAGGGTAGATCTGTGTGTTTGAGTTAAAAAAATACAAAATTTCTTGAAATTAAGACTTACCCAAGCCTTATTGGTGATAATCGAGCAAAACCCCTAACTTAATTACACACAATTCCATCCATTTCAACCCAAATCGAAAAACCCTAATCCTGGAAACCCTAAAGTACGAATCTGCAACGACCTGCGGCCGCCCTCTCGCCGTATGACAGAGAACGCCGGCGAGCAACCTTTGATTACTTCCGGCACCAGATCTCCGGTGGTCTTTGCCGGCGTGCGTATTAGATGCTGCATCTGGTCTTTCTATATTTCCTCTTTCTCGACCTTGCATTATTTTTCTTTTTGTATTTTAGAAAGTCAAAAGTGAGAAGTAGTGACAGTGACACCTTTACTGAACAGTAAGTTGATACTACTGAGCAGTAAGTATTAGTTGCTGAAGTAGTATTTGTTTTATAGTTTTTTTTTTATTATTATGTTTATTGTATCAATTTTATTTAATTATAGTGCTCTTTTATTAGAAAATCTTAGACCATACAGTAAAAGGATAAAAAATAAAATTTAATTTTTTAAAGTGCGCCTCGCCTACGAAAGGCGCGCGCCTTCGCCTTGCGCCTTGCGCCTAGGCTCCAAGGACCCTTTGCGCCTCGCGCCTGTTAAAACTAAGGGTGGTTTTCAATATTCATTCTTAGTGGATCTTAATGGAGATATAGATTAGGGTAACTCGCTGTGGTGTTGGTGGCTAGTGGAGGATTATGAGTTTGAAATGCGGTATTTTTATGGGTGTTTGAGATGGGTGTGTTGAGAAAGGGAGGTCTCATTTTTGGAGAGAGGAGGGATAAGGGGTAGGGGTGTGCCACTTTTCATGGAGGAGAAGGAGAAACTGTGGAAAGAGAGGTGGTGGTGGTGGTTTTAATGCAACGAAGAGGATATAAGGAGAGCGAATGGGGGGTTGGTCAATTTTCATGAATGAGGAAGAAGTAAGAGGAGAGGCAGGATACACTCGGGTGGAGTTGGTGGGCTCAATGGTGTGATTTGCGAGAGAGCCAAGACGTGAGAACATTTTAATTGAAAGGTCCAAATAGTGAAAAAGACTTTTCTAAGTTTGATCAAGTCGATCAAGAAATTGAGCATATAGAGAGAGAGAGTTAGAGGTGTTGATTAATAAAAAATAGGTCGAGTAATCTCTAGATTTGTTGTTTAATTAGATGGAACAGGTAGTTAAAGCTGGGTAGAATGGTATTTTTACAAAAAATAACTTGGTTAGCAAGTAATATGACATTCTTTTTAAAAAGAGGGTGTTAGTCACTAATAGTAATATGATAATATAATACATAAATAACCTTCTAAACACTTTTCTTGACTCAAACCCTTTTCTCTTTCATTTGTCTAAAATTTGTTTGAACAATTTTATTCTTTGCGTGGTCCCACTTTTATCATATTAGTTTTCTAACAACCTTTATCTCGAGGGTAAATAGTATATGCATCCTTAGATACTTTTTTCAGATAAGTTTCTCTCCTTCAATAAAAATATCGTGCCAACTCCCATCGCATCGACATTTTAGGAAAATAATATTTGATGATCACACAATAGCCTATCTCCTTAATTTACGTGTCCATCCAAATGTTCATTATTAGGGAGTAGAAGTAAGTATATATATGCTCTTCTATGTTACTCGGACACGGCAATACTGGCATCGACACGAGCCGACACGAATCCGGGTATGAAATACGCACCGAATCCTTCACCTTGCACTCGGATACGACTAGGTTAAGGAGAAAAATCCAAAATTAGAAGAAACCCTAATTTGCCTATGCAGATTACGTGAAGATCGATGCTTCGCCGGTCACGACAAGATTGCCGGCGAGATGGCTTCGAAAGTTTCAGGGTGGCTGGCGGGGGTGGTGAAGACCTTTCTGGTGATGGCTTTCAAGGGTCGAGGCTTTGAAGGTTTGAGGATTCGCGTTTCTTTTTTGGGAGATGTCTATGTATTCTTTTCCTTTTTTCCCTTTTCTCAAAGTTTCGTGCCCCCTCCCCTTCCCCTTGTGTGTTCTTTTAAATAGCCTTTCTTTTCTTTTTCTTTTTTAGTCATGATGGTTTTAACTTTTTAAGTAGTGTAGGCTTATCTATTTGCATAAAGTAAAAAACTTTAAAAAAAATCTGATTGTAATTATGCCATAGAATTTTTAAGATAATTTTTTAATATTTTTTTTCCGTATGTCCTACCCGAGTCCAAATTTAGGATGGTGTCCTCGTATCCCAAATTTTCAAAATTGCCGTGTCGGATACTCATACCTGTGTCCATGTAACATAGAGCATTTTCTTTTTGTCTGTAAGGTTTTGACTTATGTTTGCTATCCTGGAAACTTTTAATCCCGTGGGCTTATCCTAAAAACTTTCAATCCCTCTCATCTATCTTCCTCTCTCCTCTGCTTCTTTCTTTTTTGATTCACCCCCCTCCTATGGTACTCTATCCCCTGTGATACTTTCTCTCTTCACTATTTCTTTTTCACTTTGCTGTTACCCTCTCTTTCTCCTCTGTAACTCTCTCTTTTTCTCTTGTATTTAGTCCTATTATAAATGTATAACATCAATATTACACATTTACACTACAATTGAGCAAATTGTGGGAAAGCTTTTGAAACTAAGACTGTTGAAATTAAGGCATTAAGACATTGAACATAATATTCATAATATGTTATTTTTAAATTTTAACAAATGCTATATTTCTCATATATTTTAGAAACTCTACTTGACTAAGGCTTTTCCATTGAATAGAGAATGTGCCCCTGTAAAAAAATATTTATACAAAACTTACATGTAGATCACTCCAATATAAAATCTCTCACTTGTGATAACTTGCCCAGTTATAGCTTCCCCCTAACCACTAACCCAAATCCAAGCAAGGCCTAAGAGCTTTTGGTCTAGGTTTGCTTGTTGAGGAGAAATATGACTACTGAACAATGTTTATCAACGTAGATAGTATTATTCTAGTGGGGGACAAAGTGATGAAAATTGATGTGTTTGGTCTATGTTTCCTTGTGGAGTGTCAGATTTATGGGAAGTTAGCTATCTCGCTGAGGTGTGTAAGGTGGCATACTTAATTTAGAGGCTTTGGATCAAGTGAAGTAAGTGGTGATGAGTCTCGAAGCTGTTTCTATTGTTTGCTTATCTAGAGAAGAAAGCTGTCCTGACACGTGAGGAGAGTTGCGTTGTCCCTTGACAGCAATCTATTAAAAGGTCCAGCAGCAGTTCTGTGTTACTGTTGACAGATGAGGGGGTTGCCTTTTCCTTTAGTTAATAGGTAGAAAATATTCTACTGAATAGTCGTATTTCTTGATGCCTTCAAGGCTTCTATGATACTCTTTATAGACCTTTCTGGCGATGGTCAATGGCATCCTGAAGGAAAATAAATTTTTGTCCTCCCCCTGTTTCCAGGCCCCTATTGGACCATTGGAGACTATTTTATACTCTAATTTACAACTTTGATTAAACCAGCAACACCTATTGTTATTGTCTTGAGGGAAGTAGTACGGATATAAGTTATAATGCTGATTATGTTGCAGTTAACATGCGAATTCCTCGTACAATGATGACAGATTTCTCTAATAAATAGAATTATGCATGCTTATTCAGGTTCTGAAGAAAAACTCTGTACAGCAAGAAGCCAATCCTATGGCGATGTGGCCCCGTATCACTCGTGGCTCTCCATTTGGTGTTCCTAGATTTGCACAAGCTCCGTTTCCAAGGGTCTTTCATGGCGCATATAGGGCACGGCCACCTATGAAACCAGGTGTGAGGAGTATGCAGTGGAAGCGGGATACTCAACAAACCTCCACGGAGAGTGTGGCCTATATTCCTGGAAACATAAAAAGTGTGGGTCGTGGCCTTACCTATATCCGCGCTGATACAAAAGCTGATGGGAATCCTGGTGGCGTGTAATTAAATTGTTTTTTGAACTGTTGATAGAATTTTTAAAAGAGAAGCCTGTTTCCATGCTCAACAGATTTGGATGGAGGTGACGGCTAAGGATGAGAATGGTTCAGAAAGATCAGTTGCTTTTTGTAACTCCTTCTGGTATTGATGGATAGATTAAAGAACATACTTCAATTGCGCTAGTCTAAAAAAAAAAGAGTTTTTAGAGGAGGGAAAATACATTGAAATGCTTGATATAGGCATGACCTTGCAGAAAATTGAGGCGATCTATATGGCTGGATGAGTTATTTGGCTTGTTTTATGTAGATAGTCCTTTCTCTGAAGCTTATTGTCACGGATCCCTTCTTTTTGGGGGTTAAGGGGTGTTTGGCTTACTGTTGGGACTATATGAATGCGGGAGAGGGAATGGAAGTAATGGCTTCATAGCAATGTGTTTTGTCTTTTTTGGACAAGAATTTTTAAGATTTTATAGAAAGAGAATTCTCATGATGTACAGTTAGTTTCTGGTACCCTGATAATCTCTATAGTGTCAACTCTTATAAAAATTTGCAGGCTTTATCACGGCGTAGGCGATATTACGATAATAGAAGAGTGGCTTTAGTGGATGAGGCATTATGTGTGGCATTCAATCGACTTTGGATGGGCTGTCCTAAGTGAATATGCAATGCGACACTGACCTCTGAATTTTTAGATTGATTTGTATAGAAACTCATTCCAGTTCAATGTCATTTGTAGTGACTTTATCTTAAGGAAGTATTATATGATCTTTGTCAGTAATTTGTATTAACAGAGATTGAATGTCGATAACGTCTAACTGTTAATGATGTTTGATTGGAGGGTTTCGAGAAAGAGAGAAGGAAAATCTCCCTTATTTTCATTTGGAACTGTTTGGTCTAAGGTTTCCTGGGTTTTCCATTCTCATTCTTGCTGAAAGGGTCAATCAAGGGGGGAGGATGTTTGGTTTAGGAAATTGGGAGTAATTGGTGATCGTGCTCGTGGGAATCACAAGTTAGTTATTGAATTTCTAGATTCCATAACAGTTCATCATTTATTATGGTTCATAGTTTTTAGAATAAGTTGGTGTTCTTATCAGATACTACCTAGTATTACGTAAATAAACAAAGTAGATTCGTAGATGTGATGGCTTGAGGGGTGGACATAATATTGAATAAGCCAACGAGAGACTGTAATTTTTTTGTAGCTCCAGAGATTGTAAAAGCGTTTTTTTGTTTATTTAAATAACAGAGAATATGAATGTAAGAGGGTATAGAATTGTGTGCAAGTGGGATGAAGTAGCGTAAATAAACTTTTGTCATTTAAGGAATAAAGGACAATCAGGTATAACCATTTCAAATTGTATTTCGCTGTTTCGGGGAAAGCAATAGCACTAGGCGTTCCAAATTGAGATGAAAGCGTAAACCAAGCACCAAACCCCAGAGCCTGTTGCCCTTGACGTTTACCATCCTTTACTGGATGACAACACTCGTTTCCAAGAACTAAACGAGCTGGGGGCATAGATGAAAATGGAAGGCAGGAATAACCTAAAAGATTGTGTTTTAATGGATCCAAATTTTTTTCTGACTTAGGTCATGTTCTTTTGGGCTGCATTAATGTAAAGTTAGTTTAGTCTAGACAATTCATTTTAGTTTTGTCCCGTTCATTTCAACTTATTTAAAATTCTATTACAAATACTATTGTTGTTATGGTTAATAATTCATTATGATTAAGATAATTATTATGACTAATGGAATAATATTAAGGGAAATTATATTATGTAACCATAATGTAGCCCCAACTTGTAATATTATTAAAAACTTAACGAATCTGGAGACGATGGTATACTGCAAAAAGTCCATATATAAGTGTATAACTATTTACCTTACCCCGTATTTTTTTCAAAATTTTCATTTATGATAGTGTATTAATGATACAATTTTTAAAAAAATAATTTTAGATAAGAAAATACCAATTATGCATATGAAATTTTCAAAAGAAATCGTGAGTTATATGAGGTAAATATAAAATGTTATGCAAATGTTGAAAATTTTTAGGGTTAAACGGCGGCAGCCAGCAACGACGATCAGTCAACCGCTCTCTCTGTCCTTCTTTCCTCCTTCCACAAAACTTCCGGCAGTCTCAATCGACGCGTAACCGACGAGAGTTCCGGCGCTCCACCACTCTCTCTCTCTCCTCATTCCCTAAAACTTCAGGCAACCTCCAACAACGTCGGGCAACGTTGATGAGCAATTTGGCCCAAATGTTTTTTGAATTTTTGGATGATGTTCTCTTAGATCTGGTTTTAATGCTCTTGAAGTTGAAGTACTTGTTATGTTCTTTGAGTTATTCTTGTATGTTCTATTTGTTATTCTTGTATGTTCTTTTCAATTGACACATAATTTTTACTTTTTAATATTCCTTTAAATAATGTTTAATGTTCTTTTGATGTAAAAAGTATTTTGCTCTTTGAATTTTCGTATTTTGTTCTTTATATTTCAAAGAGATGTTCTTGAAAATTGATCCTTTTTATTTTTTGTAAGTAAATGTTTTTAAAAATTTTGTATTTTGTATTTTGAAATTTCACAATTTGTTCTATTTGTTTTAAGTAAATATTCTTTTAAAATCGTCATAATTTTTGTTAATGTTCGCTAAAATTTCCTACGTATTTTGTTCTTCACACAAAAGTGTATTGTTATTTGAAATTTTGTATTTTGTTCGTTTAAAAAATGTATGTTGTTCTTTTGAATTTTTTTTTTTGTTCTTTTTATTTCAAGTAAATGTTCTTTTCATTTTATATTTTTTCAATGTTCACTATATGTTCTTTGTAGTGTTGTTAGGTTTTGAAGTTGCGTATTTTTGGTGCTCCGTGCTGCTGTACCGGGATGGCGTCATCTCGGTGCATAGTGTTTTATGCTCCCGGAAGCACCAAAAACGCACTATGCAAAAGTCGTGTAATATAAAAAATATGCCTATAGCACAAGGTTAGCTCATACAATTTCCCTAAGTATTACTCCATCTGTTTTTATTTAATAGGGACGCTTTGACATTTATTTCTACTCATAATTTACTCTTTGACCACATTGTGTTATCTATATGTGAGAGAAAACATAGTCATGAGAGCTTGTTTGATTCATCTTAATGTGTAGATTTTTAAGTATCAACTTTTCATAATTTTTACTCATGAGCAATTAAAGATATTCGTTCTCAAATATATGCATTGGTAATCGTGAAAAGTACAAATGTGCCTATTAAATAAAAACAAAGGGAGTAGTTATTATTACCAATAGCATATTACTAATATCATAATTAATATTAATTATAATTACAAATACTAATAATATTATTGGTAATATTAAGTTTATTATCACTATTTTTTATTAATCTTATTATTTTCAATTAACAGTATAAATAAATAATTCGAGACCCATATCCACCCTAGAAACTGCAATAATGTGGCGTTGATTAGAGGGATAAGGGAAAGAGATATGGATTATTAATCCTCAAATAAGCAATTTCCTTGATTGTTTATAACTCATAGGATTTTTTATGAAGATGGGAGATTAAAACCATCTAATGCCATCAAAATATCTTGGGAGGCAGGCATTATTAGATTGTCACTAGGGTGGAATTACCGCTCGAGTTGAAGAAACTCATTTAATCGCCAATGTATTACCATGATATTCCAAACAACTAGCTGACATGAATGAACTTGATTAGCTGTGTCAGTGGCACCTAAGACCTTATTTAATCTTATTAAATAAAACCTCATTAGATCTTATTCGACTTTATTTGAACTAAAATTATAGAGACCGAAAGAAGTTGAAAAGAACAAATCTTATTTTGTTTTCCTAATTCCCTCCCTCCTTCCCTCCCTCCCTGTATTCTCTTCTCTAGTTCTCTTCTCAGGTGGTGTAGTCCAAGCTGAAGCATTCTACCCAAAAACAAACAAACAAACAGAAGATGAGCAGAAGAAGTTTCATCAATGGAAGTTGCAGACTTTCAGCCTCTCTTCTCCACAAACATTCCTTTCAATCTACCTCCTGGTTTTCCCAATCTCTGATTAAATCAACCAACATTCTCCCCCACCATCATCCATTACCATCAACACTAAATTCCACCACTCCTCAAATTCCTACCTCTACGATTTCATCTCATACTCATTTCCGTTCTCAAAATCCCCACCTCTCATTCGGAATCACATCACCTCTCATTCAACGACTCTACTCTTCCTCTCCAATCGAATCAAAAGAAACCAAAAACCCTAACCCTAACCCTAACTCAGACATGAAGCATCAAGAAATCGAAGGTCCTACAGTTGAGAAAGATCTATCTCCATTAGCAAACGAAACAAGAGAAGTTACACATTCTCTACTCAAAACCATGTACAATGTTAGTAGTGTTCTTGCTTTTCTAGGGTTAGGGCACTTAGCATTGGGCGCTTATACCTACGCTTCTGCTGCTTCATCCGGATCGTCGCCGAGCACGCCATTGATGATTGAAATGTGTGTGATTAGCGCGCTGGCATTTGGTTTTCCGTTTTCGATGGCGTTTATGTTGCGGCAATCCTTGAAATCAATGCAGTTCTTTCAGAAGATGGAGCAAATTGGACGGCTTCAGATATTGACTTGTACTATGCAGATTTCTAAGCATCTTCGCCTTTTCTTTCTCCGGCTTCGTTCGCTTTCTTTCTTGTGTCTTGCTGGTTTGTCCTTCTCTTTTCTTTACTCTTTGTCATCTTCTCTTTGATGATGTGATGATACTCTGTTGATAATTTACCTCTTCTACTATTAGTATTAGTAATTGCATCTCTTTTCTATGTGTTTTAATTGATTCGAATAGCTGGTAATATGAATTGAACCTTATTCAGCAGCCATTTCAATTGCATTACATATGTTGTTCCTATTGCGTAAAGTAGAAAACCTTTTATCGATTAAGGTTCTATTCTTTTGGACTGGACTGGACTGAAGTGAACTGAACTAAACTGTTGTTGTGAGACAAAAACAAAGAAGCTACACCGAACTGAAATTAATTGAGCTGAGCTGAACTGAAATGTTTTTCAATTCACTTGTCCAAAAGAACAACGCCTAACTCTAGTATGCATCGGGTGCACAATTTTGTCATTGTGAACATTTGCCAAGGGTGACTTTAGTGAGATAAATGGGATATTTGGGTGAGGCAATGGGTCATTCAAATTATAGCGAAGGGATCACTACTGAAAAAAGAGTGTCAATTAAGAAAAACTGTATAATGAAAGGGGTCACTCTAACGAGTGAAAGAGGTCATTCAAGAGTTGGTGCACAATGTGCAAAATAAATTTATTGTGCACCTGATGCATGCTGCCTTTTATGATAGCATTGCGGTACACTCCGTCTTACTCTTTTTAAGTATAGGAACGATGGATAGGTGCTTAGGCTTTCAGGATATTATTCAACAACAAACTTTTTTGTGACTATCAATTCCGTGTGGAGATGGTACCTACCAAATCAAGAAGGTATACCATTGCACATACTCTACAAGAGTTTTTGTACCCTGGTGGACCGTTGCGATTTTCTGTCTTTACATTTACACAAGGTACCCGTCCAGCCTCGCTAAAATGTTCTGTTCTTACATCGGTACTTAACTCTACTGCAAGTAGGACTGCGGTAGTTCCCACTTGTGGTGTGTATTGACAAAGTTTGCTTAACATAATTAGCTAGGATTCGAGCTACCTCCTACGCCTTACATATGCTTGTGAATAAGAAGCCAGGAATGCATAGTGCTATATGTCGTCCTGCATAGTGCCTGTGGGCTGATATTATGTCCTACATCACGTTCAAAAGAAAAAAGCACTGGTGACCTCTGTTAATTTTTAGCTACAACAAGTTAGTCTTGATTGCTGAACAAGAAGCAGTTTACAGCGCTAGGCAGCTGATTCATTAATAACCCTAGTGACCTCCTATTTACCTAGATAAAACTGTCAGTGCATTGAAGGTGAGGGCATAGAAGAACAGGGGGAGGCCAACAACATTGAGTGTAATTTGTCCTTCTCAAAAGGGCAGGCAAACCCAGGGATATGGACAACATATTATGGATTTATTTCTCTTAATATGAAAACGACTCATCGTTCCTTAATCAAAAGCATAACTTACAGAGTTATAGTTTGACAGATTTTTCAGCTGAAGGTTAGTACATTTGTGAGTAGGGGAGTAAACGAGCCCAGCTGAGCTCGACCAAGCTCGGCTCAGCTTGGTGGCAACTTGACCGAGCTCGAGCTTGGCTCGAAGCTCTGCGAGCTTGCCAAGTCAAGGCTCGAGCTCGGCTCAGTTGCAAAAATTCGAGCTCGAGCTCGGCTCAAGTATCTTTTTCCCGTTATTGGTTAACATTCTTGCAAAAAAAAAAGTAAAAATTAAGCCATAATTCAACAAAGATAAATTGAATGTAAATAAGGTCCTTCACGTCACTTAACATTCAACAAGCGATAATATTAAACTGTTTAAAGTTCAAAATTTAGGAATAACAACATATATTTTAAGTAAAAGAGCCGAGCCGAGCATTATTGGGCTCGAGCTCGAGCTCGGAGCTCGAGCCGAGCTTTGACCGAGCCGATCTCGAGGGATCTACGAGCCGGCTCAGCTCAATTACACCCATGTCTGTGAGAGGGGTAATGCAAAATACAGCTGGGAGTCTAGAGACACCGGTTATAAACTGGTGCTACACTGCCTTGTGCCGCAGCACAGGCGTCAACAGGCTTCAAGGTTGTAAGTTAAGAAATATGGGTAGGGTTTGCCTGGGAGTATGTTTATGATCTTGGGCGATTTAGATTTTCTGGAGTTCCCCTAGAGAAGCCAACTTATTCGTGAACTTTTATCAAGGTTTCCTACAGGAGTACAGGACCCAAATTCTTCATAAATTTATCCTAGTCTTCTAGGCTTCAACAAAGTATTTTTCGGTTATCAGCTCTAGGATAATACAACTATTGTTGGCGGTATATATTTTTGTAATTAGAATTTGCTCCATTATTTGAATGGTAGAAAATCGTTAAGATGACTTATATTAAAATGTTAAATATGTGTCTGGCTGCTCCCATCAAGAGGAGAGAGGGTTTTCACTTTAAGTCTATACTTGATCAGAGGTTTTTCTATCCTAAAACAACAATAAGTTAAATAGCCCCTTAACCTTCTTATGGGATCATGTCTCTCTTATATGTGGGACCCTCATATATGATGTTCCACTAGGACACAACTTTTAAAACCATTTCACATGTGAGATCCCTTCTTTTATTAATGTTAGATACTCGTTGGTGATGTTCTACGGGGTTAGAATTTTCGTGTATCACAATCTTTGAACATTTACATTGAAATTATAAATTAGGGCCAATTTGGATCGTGGTTGTACATAGCCTTTATAATAATTGAAACAACCTCAGATGCAGCGTATTTCGGTAATGTTTCAACTTTAATAATAAATTAATAATTGAGACGCCCTGCCTCTAGCATATTTGGCTAAATGTGCCAGGGTTTTCTAATAATTGAGACAACCAGAGTCTAGCATATTTGGCTAATGTGTTAGCAGTCTATGAGCGTCTCTTAGCTCATGCAAAGCCTGACTCCATGCTCGAGTTTCAGTGGCAGCTCATGGCAACGCCCTGGTTGCTGGTGAATGCTAGAGTTGCTGGTACCTTATATGAGTGAGTGAAGGGGGTTACTCTCTTTTCTATCTGCTGTGGAACTCTTTTTGCCTGATCACCAGATTCGGATTCATCTAGACTCTAGAGCACTATATTGGGGAATTGTGTCAAGAATGACAATTAAATGTCACATTTATTATTTGCATGACTCCCACTGCATCAGCAAACTCTTGAGTTTTGGCAGGAAAACATGCAAAGCCATAACATAATGACGGAAAAATTGTTGTCGTAGCCTTTGTGGTAATGTTATAAAGAGGTAGAGAAAATTGCAGGCATAGCCATGGAAATATAAAGGGAAAGAAAGAAGAAGGATGAGAGAAAATTGCTGGTGTAGCCATGGAAATAAAGAGAAAGATATTGACACGGATAGAAGAGAGAGAGATTAAGGCCTCGTTTGGTTGGGCGGAAAATCATTTTTCATGAAAACCATTTTCAAGGGAAAACTCAATTTTAGATCAACTTTTCTTTGTTTTGTTCCTTACATAAAAGTTAGAGGGAAAAAAGAATGGAAAACAAATGGGAGGATAGAAGGGAGAAAGGAAAGATAAAGGTGAGGAGTTGGGAGGAAAAGCGTTGTCCCTCCATGTACAAAGGGAAATGTTCTCCATTCAATGGAAAAGTATTTTTAATCATATGGAAAACTATTTTACACTCCTTACAAACCAAACAAAGAAAAGCAAGGAAACTAGTTTTTCGGGAAAGTGTTTTCCATCCCACCAAATGGAGCCTAAAAAAGAATGCGAAAGGCGGAAAAGGAAAGTAATTAATAGAATATGCTGTGTGGGCTGCTTGTAGAAGAAGTGATGGGCTGTGTGTAAAATAAGCCCCGTTAGGGACCTATAATATCATCCAGTCCAAACATTTAAGGTCTGGTTTTTTCAACTTATTTTCAATCCTTATAAGTTCAGATAAGGTCGAATAAGGTCAGATAAGGTCGAATAAGGTCGAATAAGGTCTAATAAGTTCTAATAAGTTCTAATAAAGTCTAATAAGGTTCTTATATATTTTTTATATAACAACATCATCATTATTATTATTATTATTATTATTATTATTATTATTATTATTATTTATTATTATTATTTATTATATAAAATTTATTATTATTATACTCATTGGGCTATCATCATTGCTTGTTGTACGCTTGAGAATTTTATTCGTCTACATGAATAAGGGATATCGACTTTTATGGATTGTCGTTTATAAATAAACACTAAACTATTGTAGTTGGTAGTTGTTCTTGAAGCTATTGATATGCATCTTTTAAGTTTACCTCCGTAGAAATTTATAATTAATAATAACAATAACAATAGATAATGACTTATAGACCAATAATAATAGATAATTATAGTAATATAATAGTAATAATATGATAATTTGAATAATAATAATATAATAATGGTAGTAGTATTAATGATAATAAAAATTAACATAATAAGAAAAATAGTAATAACAGAGTAATTATTATTATATTAGAGATAAGAATGATAATAATTATAATGGTAATAGTATAAATAATAATCATAATAATAAATAATGATAAGAATAATAAATAATAAATAATGATAATAATATATAATAATAACAATAATAATAATAATAATAATAATAATAATAAATAATATTAAATAATAAGGGTGTTACTAAACATAGCCTGTATCTACTAGGACACAACCCGTATTTTTGAGTTAAATGTCTAACTTACCCTTACTAACCCTTCTCCTCCTCCTTCCATCCATCACTCTCTAACCTTCATCCCACTCTCACTAACACCCCTCCTCCTCCTTCCGTCCCTCCCCCATTCTCTTCCACATTAACCATGCCTCCAAGAACCAAGAGGACGAAGACCGGCCCGCCACCGCCGCCACTGCCAAGTAAGTTTTTTTTTTAAATTTTTTTTTAATGACGTTCAAATTATATAGTAAAACCGCCTGTTTTTTTTTAAAAAAAAAGGCAAAAACAAGGAACCTAAAACTAGGTCCGGTTCCGTGTTTTCGTCTCAAAAATCATTTTTTTTTCAAAAAATTGTTGTTTGATGTGAATAAGCATTGTTTTATTTCAATTCTTGTAAAAAAATCAAAAAAGTTGGAGTTAAGGGGTGTTTTAGGACGGTTTATGGGTCGATTTTCTGAAAAAACACGGAACCGAACCCAAATTTCGGTTCCGTGTTTTTCCAGAAAATGTTTTTTTTATAAAAATTTCTGGGTTCACGGAACCGGAATCTGGGTCCGGTTCCGTGCTTTTCTAGAAAAAAATGATGAGTTTCATCAGATTTTTTTTTCAAAATTCGAAATTTACAGAATCGGATGGGGATCCGGTTTCCACCATGGTGGTACCGAGAAGCCAGTCCCTCGCCATCCGGTTTCGTTATTTTCAACGTTTTTTTACGGAACCGAATTGGTTTTTCGTTTCCGTGAACCGAGAAGGCTATCTAGTTCTGTAAAAAAATTGAATTTCACGGAACCGGATGAGTTTTTCGGTTCCCGGTACCGGAAAACTCATCCGGTTCCGTAAAATTCAAATTTAAAAAAAAAACAATTCATCAAACTTACGGAACCGGATTAGTTTTTCGGTAGAAAATCCGACCAATGTGGTGGTGGTGGCGGTGGCGGCGGCGGCGGTAGCAAATGTGGTGGTGGTGGTGGTGGGCCAAGGTGGTAGAAGGGGAAGAAGTAAGTTGAAAATGTTAGAAAATGATTAAAGGGGAGTGGGGTAATATAGACTTTTATCTGCGTATTTATAAGAATACGGGCTATGAGCTAGTAAATACGGGTTGTGAATAGCCGCACACAATAATAATGATAATAATAACAATAAGGTTAAATAAGGTCTAATAAGGTCAAATAAGGTGTAATAAGGTCGAATAAGGTCGAATAAGGTCTAATAAGGTCGAATGAGGTCTAATAAGGTATAATAAATTCAGATAAGTTAAGATAAGTTAAGATAAGTTCAGATAATTTAAAAGTTAAGATAAGCAAAAATAAGTTGAAAAGAACGGACCCTTAGGCTTGTAATTATTATGCCATGAAAATTTCTGCCCCATTGCACCCTATCCAGGCAGACCATTTATTGTAAAAGAAAAAAAGCACTAACGTATTTATGATGTTAAAAGGAGAAGTGAATAAAACAAATATGCATTAATCATTAATCGGTAATCAATCATCATATATAATAAACCCTGGACCCAAAAAATATTTTAAAAAAGAGAAAGGGACAGCGTGAAAAGAGGACTTGAGTTGTTATTGGAGTGACGCCATTTGCGTATCTCTATTTATAAGGAGTTTTTTTAATGGTTTAGGACTTAGGTAGACCTTAATAAGTAAAGCTAATGACAATGAATTTTAATTATACTTTTGTAAGAAAATAATTATTTTGATGTCTATGTTGAGAATCTATTTTCCATGTGCTTTTTTCATGAATATGCATTACTATAATACCATTAATTACCACTGAGTGATAATAGAAATTTGTGAATACAATCATGTTTGAGGGAAGTAATTTCACCAGCGCGATATGAACGGGAGATTTTTCTTGCAACTTGTATATGGTTTCGTTGCCATTATAATAATTAGTACCACATTGCAAACATAGGGAGTAAATACTTACATGGCAAGCTAACTCGATAATAAATCAACTTGTCATTAACGGGTTTGGGTAAGGGTTGTTGAAAACTTCAGGTACAAAGGTTGACATGACATGACGCATTTACTAAATGGAACGGGTTAGAGTTGGAGAGTTCAACCCGTTTAAGTATACGGTTTGACACGACGCAACGCAATTCCACCCAATTTTCAACGTTATATGTAAAAAACGACCCGAACTCAAAACGGGATAAATGTATTTGGGTCAAAAAATTTGGCACGTTTAAGTAAACGGGTCGATATAACTCATTTAAATGGCCTAAGTTAGGGTTGAGGAGTGTAAAAGTGACATGACACACAAACAGCCCGAAAGATGTACTAGCTAAAAACAGCCCGAAAGGTGTATTTACTAATACTATTGAGTTCCAAGTCTTGGTCAATGATACCATTATTCAATGAAATGAATTTTTTAATTGTAAAAAACAACAACCCAATAATGTCTATCTCAATGATATTCTCTATTTCTTTTGTTTTATAATTTGATAACTTTTTCGTGCATTGACCATTTATATGATGCTAAATTTGAAAAATAAAATTTAATTGGAAAAGTAAAATTTAAAAATCCTTAATTTTTTATATCTTCTTTTAATCCTCTTTTATAATAATACTTTCTCAAAAAACAATTACATTAAGTACATCTTCTTTCTTTATTTCCTTGTTCCTTTGGTTTTCTCTCACCTTTTATATCTCGATCACATTCTCTTTTTTTTTACTTCCTTTAAATTATTCCTTTGTTTTTGTTGTTTCACTTTCCACAGAGATGATATATTATTTATATCTATTTATCTTTGCCGACTCCAAATAATTTTGGAACTAGGGTTTTCGTTGCTGTTGAAAAATTTGGAATTATATGCCTTATTGGTGCTATCTTGATGATTGACGTCAGACTCGTATTATATGAACTAGAGTGGATCCGACTTGTTCCCAATAGTCAGATGATCACATGATGAACGTCCTCTATATAATTATATATAGAATGTTTTCACCAAACAAAAGCGTCCTTGAGTGGTGTCATTACTCTTAGACCATACACGTTTTTCACGAAAAGAGAAAAATCTGATCTTGCAATTTCATTATGAAATTAGTATACATAATATTGCTGCTATTATTTCATTTGTTCTACACCCAATTTATTGCTTGCTCTCTTTTCCTATATCTTGAGGATTGTACCAGCATATGATTGTTAATCATAATGGCTCCTACATCTTCTTCAACTACTACTACTACTAAATCCAATGCTACTTATGCACTCAAAATAATGGAGAAATGCTGCATTTCGCCTCCACCTCCCTCGACCGCCTCCACCGCCACCCGACAATCACATACTCTTCCTCTCACGTTGTTTGACATTCCTTGGCTTCAATTCTCTCCGCTCCGACCTCTCTTCTTCTTTCAACTTGCACCCGCGCTCCATTCTTCTTCTGTCAATAACCAAAACATGTACTTAGAATTCAGCTCTACTATTCTCCCTAGGCTCAAACATTCCCTCTCTTCCGCCTTGCAATATTTCTTTCCCTTTGCCGGGAAACTCGTGGCTGCACAACCGGATAACTTGGTGTTCTTGATAAACAATGAGTCTTCCTCCTCATCAGATTCAGTTGGGTTGACTGTTGCATTGTATGATGCTGATTTCAATGATCTATGCAGCTATCTCCCCAGGTCTGCCTGTCTATTCCACCCACTGGTTCCTTCCTTACCAGCGATCACGTCCTCCACCCTCGCCACTACGCCATCTCCTTTGTTAGCTATTCAGATTACCTTCTTTCCCACCTTCCCTCCTGGTTTTTCTATTGGCCTCGCTTCTCATCCTGTGCTTTGTGATCAAAGGACCTTAAGTAACTTCCTTTACACTTGGGCTTCTTTATCTAAATACGGCCATTTGGACCGTCCTGTTGGAAACGGGATGCTTGTCAATTCCCCTGCCACCTTCGACAGGTCTGTGATTCTGGACTCGTCTGGACTTGGGTCCATTTTGCTCAAGCAGTGGTTGGGCTTGGAGTCCATGAAGATGAAGCCACCTCTACCCCCTCCAGCTGCTGATGGCTTACTCCGGTCCACATTTGTCATGAGCTCAATCGATATCACTAACGCTACACAATCTATACGTGCCCAGTGTGACAAGCTCAGCAGATCATATCCTGTTCTCATGTCACCCTACGTAGTCACTTGTGCCTTTGTATGGACCTGTTTCCTGAGAGCTCAAGTCCAGAACAAAGCTGTTACCAAGGGCCCCATGTACTTTGGTTTCAACGCAGGTGGTATTACTCGGTTGCCCTATCGGGTACCAACTGAGTATTTTGGTAACTGTATCGGGTTTGGGCAGGCAGTGGCGAAGAGGGAGGAGCTACTAAAAGAAGATGAGGGGATGTTAGCAGCTGCTGATGCAATTGGACTAACTATCAAGAAGTTGGATAATGATGTTCTAGGAGGTGCTAAGAAATGGATATCTGATTGGCAGATGTTAATCGGATCCGAAGACCATATCTATGTGGTTGGTTCGCCTAAGGTTCAGCTGTATGAGATGGATTTTGGATGGGGGAGGCCCAAGAAGATAGAGGAAATTTCAATTGATGAGACCAGAGCCATCTCTCTTGCGCAGAGCCGAGACATGGATGGAGGCATTGAGATTGGGCTTGCTTTACCCAATTCTGTTATGGATGCGTTCACCACTCTCTTCACACAAGGCCTTCGTGATTTTGCCTTATAATGGTAGTACTCCCAAGTATCTGCAGCATCTGCTGGTGGATATTGGAGACAATATGGGTTTTTCGTTCAAGGATTTGGAATGGAATAGAATGGATTTGATAACATTAATGAAGAACAAATTGTTTGGTTAGCGTAACTTGGGTATTGAATCTTATTCCCCATAAACCCCCTTCAATCTTATACTCCCACACCCCTATGGATTTATGTCCCCATACGGCAAAACTCCCCTTTATTAATTCCCCTTACAGCATAGCTCCCCTTTATTAATGGATACTACATTCATGCTTTGAGTTAACCAAGCAACTCAAAAAATAGTAATGGATTTTGAATCCATACTTGGGGATTCTTATGCTCATACCATTCCATCCCAAATATGTTAACCAAATGCCCAATAGTGGGTTGTTTTGTGTTAAATTTAGAAAACTATAATCAACTATTAGAGCCAATGTAATTTGAAAATATGTCAAGCTAAAAAAATAAAATAACTCATCTTACTTATATCAATGCACTTGATTTCTTGTTTTTCATTGATCCCAATACTATCTTTGATGACAAAAAACAATAAGAATGTACTGTAGTAGTCGATAAAACTCTTTCTTTCATATTTCGAGGTTATCGTTCGAAACATTTACAATTTAAAATTATATGATATGACATGTATAAAATGACACGTGGCGATCTGCATCTTGTTCATGTGATTCAAAATATATATGTAATCTAGATGTCATGGTAATGAAAGAAGGGAGGGTGTGTTTGGCAAATGGCTTTTGGGTGACTTTTTTATTGGTTTTTGGCTTTTGGCTTTTATTTCTGGTTAAACAGTCAAAAAAAAAATTGGTAACTGGCTTTTGTAGTGGCTGAAAAGGCTTTATTTCCATTTTGTACTAAACAGCCACTTTTGCCAAACACATATTTTAACAACCAATTATACAGTCGGTTAAACCAATCAGTATATAAATCACCGGCCGTCAGTCAATTGTCAAACACCCCTGTAGATTTTAAACCAATAATTCCAAGGAGGGACAGTAGGGTTAAATAAGTTCCAAGCGGATTACCTATGGTCTGATTTGTTTCAATCAGATCTGATAAGGTCAAATAAGTTTCAAACAGAATAAATCAAGTCTAATAAGCTTCAATTAGATTGAATATTCTTTAATTAAGACCAACAAGAAATTAGAAAGTAATCCTTTTTAATAAATTTAGATAAATTCCTACATACAATGTAGCCTGAGTTCTAATTGCATTAACTAATGTGCTAGCCTTTTAGGTAAGGGTGTAAGGCCCTGTTCAGTTCAACTTATTTTTACTGAACTGAACTTATTTTTACTGAACTGAACTTATTTTTGCTGAACTGAACTTATTTTTACTGATTCATGTTGTTTTTTCTTCTTTGCTCTACTGTTTTTACTGAACTGAACTTATTTTTACTGAACTGAACTTATTTTTGCTGAACTGAACTTATTTTTACTGAACTGAACTTATTTTTACTGAATATTATTATTTTAAGGTGAACTGAACAGGGCCTAAGACAACTTTAAAGATTTCGAATTACTTTCTTTGTAACATGGTCAAGTTCACTCCACTTTAAGACAATGATACGCAGTTTAATTTAAGTGGAAAAATGCTAATTCAGTGAAGACCAATAACTCCAAAGAAAAACGGTAGGGAAAAAAAAGTTTCGTTCAATACAAATAAGTTCAGTTCATTTAAAATAATAAAATCCTCAAAATGCTAAACCAAATGTTACGGCCTTATGAGCCCATCGTTGAATTATTTACGAAGCTGGAAACTTGAAGTAGAAGTTTGAAGAAGAGAGTTCATTGTCACAACTTATTCACATAGCAAGCTAAGTTAGGCAAAGCTATTTGCAAGCTTTTTCAGTCTCCACGGTTTCTTTTGTTTAGGACCTCTCCTAGGGCCTTAGGAGCTTTCGGGGTCACTCTCGAACGGGCCCTTTGCAAGTTTGCATTGTCTTAGAATGCCTTATATGAGCTCATTTTATATACTTTCCGATTGGCCCATATGTTAGCTTGAATGCCATCAGCTCCCACTAGTTGTCCTCTCTTGGAACCCAAAAATTGCTTTTAAAGGGTTTATTATGGCCACGTGAGGTGTTTGATAACCTCTTATCGCATGTTCTCATTAGACCAGGAACAAACAAGATCTAATGCAGGAGATTTTGCTGTATGTGTGCTTCTATAGGCCTCGAAGTTTTTTTTTTGGGCCGGGAAACCGTGACTTCCCAACAGCCTAGGGAGACCCATGTAACTCTCGCACGGATAGGCCCCTTGGGTTGCCTTAAAATACCTTCTTAAATACCTCCTAAGTTGGCACTGAATGCCTCTTATTCCTGCCTGTGCCCTTTTTTAGACTACAAATTCCTTTCAAATGGTCTGTTAGACCACATGGGGCGTGAGACCACTTTAATCAATTTTGGCAATGGGGCCGAAGAACGCACTAGAGGTTTTATTACACAACCCACTGAGGTTTTTCCTTGCACCGTGATTTATTTTTGCCAAGGACCTCCCCTAGGACCTTCGAAGGCCCAAGGATCACTTTCGGGACAAATGGAGCTCCTTGCTTTTCCTTAAATTGACTAGCTAAAAATTTTATTGTGTAATTTTCACTCAGCCTGACATTAGCTCCTAGTTCCTCTAGTTCCCACCACGTACCGTCTCTTGACCCACAAATTGCTTTCGAAATGCCTCTAAAGTATAGGTAGCAATAAATTGATTTACTCATTTAATCATTTCAAGTTCATCCTCACTTTTCATTTCAAGTTCATTCTCGCTTCTCATTTCTCACCCAATGTGTTCGCATTCTCCCCTCCCCTTCCACATTACATTTCACACGGCAGCATTGTTGTCATTGGCTGCTGCCATGGCAGTGTGAACCTTGCCATCTCAGCTCAAGATTTGCGAACTTGAAATACCACCATCTGTCCATCTCATCTCCATCACCAGTTGCAGCTGAGATACCATCTTTCCAGACAGGGGCTGCTTTCTCATCTGTCATTGTTACTTTCGTAATTCCACTACTGTGTTGAGATCCTCTAGAGTTGAATTTTAGTAGTCTCATTCCTGCTGTTTTCCCGCGTAGCAATCTTCAACAAACAATGGGTTACTCCACTTTTCTTTTTACAGACATTTTGTCTTCATATATTGGCAACATCATGAACCTATGCATACTTGATTCTTAACACAAATAATCTAGTTATTCTTTTAATATTTCGAATTCCTATTCTCTTAGTCCTTTTTATCCATCAACTAAGATTAAAACTTTAAAGTTGATAGATATACAGCATAACCAAGAAAATGAAAAGAACAATACCATTGTAATGCACTAAATTTTTTTTAAGAAATAATAACTATTCGTTCTCAAGATTTGCCAATTAAAAAGACTGGCTTCTATCGATACAACAAATCATACTTCCAAATGTTCATCCCCACATCTGCACCTAAGAGATGAATTGTTATGGCAAAAGTGCTATTAGAGCTTTCCAGTTCCAAGCATGAAAAATATCTCGACGGTTACATTTATCAACCCGCAACAGAAACTGAAACAGCTTGCAATGGCTGGGACCATAACCAGCAAAAATCATGTACAAATAATGTTACTGAAACACATTACAACAAAGTTTTTCATTTCCGTCATGCTCTGTAGAAGGGTACTTTATGAGAGGCCACCCAAGGCCTTAAAGAAGTACGATCTTATGTAGCTTGTGTAATATTTTCAATACAGTTAATCATGCTTGAAGTCAGTCCTGCAACAGATTTTGACCCGACAATCAATACTATCATCCAGATCGAGCATTAGCAACGTGATATATATGCAGGAGACATTGTTAGGAAGAACAAGGTGGAAAATATAAATGTCCTAAAAATGAAGAATGTTACACAAACTATAAGGCAACAAAAAGTATCCATATGAGGTTCAAATGCCAATTGCTAGATTTGCCACAAAAGGTAAAGGTACTAGATGTTGTGTGAAGTGTAGTAATTTCGACTTGGTTGAATCATGGTGATGAGTTCATTATGTAAGTATGAAAATTGGGGACTGCAGCATGAAGCATGGACTTGCTCTCTGATGTGAAAGAAAGCCAGCAGGAGGCGACTGGGGAGGAGGAGAAGCTCGTGCTATTTCATAAAATATAAGTGCTCATACCAAACAATCAATTAGAGCCTCAGGCCCAGCTACTAGCTAAGCTCCGCATTTTCAATGTCAGACCATGATCAAGAGAAAATGACATGCAGAATCATATGAAGAGCCAGGGCAACAAAAGGAATCTTCCCTGAAGAAGATAAGGAAGCATGCTCTTGAAAGTTTGTGCCAGCCATTATTAATGCGAAGTAGGTATTATTGCTGGCATGAAGGCAATCTGTTATGAATCCGGTGGGAAGCAACTTTGTTCAAAAACAAGCACATCATAAGAGCTTCAGGAACAATGAGGAGAACATAATGGAGAATGGAGGATCTGTATATCTACTATTATTATGTTGTGTTGATAATATTTGTAATAACATGCGCTGGGACTCTCCGACATTAAAATATCTCTAATTTTCAGAATGAATTCCATACTCTCCCTATTTGTTGACCTCCAAAACTAACTTATTCTGATATTACTCCTAAGACATTCATGATATCATAGCATTTTCTAACCAATTTCCTTTGAAATTCCTACCTTACACTTTTATTGGCGCCTAGAATAAGGTGAATCTGACGGGAGGCTTGGGAGGGTGCATAACACAACCATATGATTATTAATATTTTGAGTGTAAAATGAGGATGTGTAATAAACTGTACACGAACAAAGGCAATAATGTATCTTATGACATGATGTAACTTTTACCTCAGACGAGCTGGTTTCTGACAAAATTTCAGATATTCCAGAATTTACATGTTCCCTAAGATTCATACAAAACTGCAAGAAGAATGAGAGATTTATTAGGCACCACAAAACATTTTTATACTTGCACATCATAAGTACATTATGTGAATAAAAAAAGATGCAACTGGAATCATTCCAATTTTGTTACTAGGGCCCTGTCCTCGAAGGACTAACTGAATTAATTTTTCAGTTGACTGCTAAAACAGTGAATGGAAACTAACACAAGAACTCAACGAAACTAAGCTGAACCAAACTAAATTGAATGAAAATCACTCAACAGAACTTAATTTCCAAATCTTTTAGTCCGAAAGAACAGGGCCTAAATTGGAGGGAATTCCACAAATGAAGCACTTGGATTCAGGTCAACTATTTGCCAATAAGCCTTCTTCCTCAACTATTTGCGTACCCCAGAAGATAAAAATAGTATGGATCTTCTCAATCAAGGAACAAAAATCAACAGCATAAACAAGGTATACTGCTCCTATTCCAAAGAACCCAACCGTTATTTCGCTGTTCATCATTCCTCCTTTTCATCTCTACATCATGGCACTAAGCAAATTTGTGCACCGTGGTGTAGAGCACTGCTCCTCCAAGGTACATTAACCGTTTTGAAAGTACATACATATATTTCAATTACGAAGTGAAACACCAAAAAAATCACACATGAACTTTCAAAAACGCCTAATGTGCTTGGCGGAGCAGTGCTATGTGGTGCACAAAATAATTACTAAATGGCAATAGCTCCAACCTACATTCATCTGTTTTCTTCTCTCTCTGGTTTGGAATGGTTGGAAGGAACTAGAAATAAACACAAGCTGAAATCATCCTTCCACCCCAAGAACTTACATTCACATTTTCCAACTCCTTCATATATATAATGCCTCTCATTCTTTGTAATTCATATCCCAGCATATAAGGATCAAGAAGTACCAATGGAAATTGTCTCACTTTGATGTTAGGAAGAAATCACTTGTGTGTTTGCTGGAGAGTTAATGAGGAAAGAGACATGCTGTCAGTAAACACATTGGCAGGCTATTTCAACTCCCATCCTACCCACTCGACACACATTGGTGGCACATGGCACATACTGTTGACTAACAACAATGTGTGTGTTATTGTTTACACATACGTAAAAAAAAAAAGCCAGGCCAAGAACTTCAAACTATGTCTCTCAACCTCCATGTCATGGCTGCCACCCGAAACTTGGCAGTTAAACTCTACTACATGATGGATCATCTCTTTCAGCCTTCAGGAAGTGGTAGGTGAAGGCAACTCAGTTTTCTCAAAAGTCGTGATGTGCCAACCTACCTTATTACCCTACATCATAGTCATATGCAGAACTAGCATCAAAATTCAAAGCAATCCTATTATATCCAAGAATTAAACTCACACTGGAATCTTTCCCAAACCCCATTCAGCTTATACGCAAATTTCTGAGGAAGTCCGCAAGCCTGAAATCATTAAAACTTTAGTTCCTTATACAGCCAGCAAACTATTCAATTGATATTTGAAGATCAAAAGCTCCTACCTAATATCTTTAGCTATTACAGTCTCACCATCAGCAGCCCCAAGATGACGTAACACAACTTCTTCAACACTGCCATCTCGATATGAATGCTGAAAGGAGACGTATACAGAAACACAGCGTTAGATCCAAACAAACCAGTACATGAACAGTAGCTGTATCAAAGGTTAGCAAATTCATATGCAGTCTCTTAAACTGACAAATACACTTCCAATACTACCTGTAACATCATACAACAAAAAATTAGCTGGTAAAAGTAAGGTGCCACGCCCCGAGTTTTTAAATCCTTTTTTCTCTCACAAAGGAAGAGTTCCTGTATTGATATTTGATAGTACACCACAAGACACCGGGATTTTTTAAAAAAGCACTACGGAAGACGAATGAAAAAAGAAAAAAAGAGGCAGGCTAGCATAGCCAACAGAAATAATATGAAATTGCCCAATCAGTCACCCAAAGTTCAAATATAAAAGTCTTGGTTAGGAATAAAGACCAGACAAAAGCACAATAAAGACATACGAACAAGAGGCCTAAAGAACATATTATTCCCAGCTGACTGCCAAATTCCAACAAAATTCAGAATCGAAAGAGATGACCATAAATCAAATCTATACAATTTTTAAGGCCCTCCCACAATTAACCTAGAAAAATGACTTGTTCCCTTCTAGTATTATGCAGAAAGTTAATAAACCATAGTGAACTCAAATCGCTGATACCAAAATAATCCGGCCTAAATCTGAAGATCCAAAAAAGAAAAAAAAAACATCCATATTGATGAGTGGAGAGATATGTCCATGAAAGCAAATGTACATCTAGAAATGTACTAGAAAACGGCGTGTGCATATTGAGATAATGTTTCTTGTTCTGGCTATAAGTAAAAAGAGTCTTTCTGGTCATAATCACATAGTAAGTTTTCTTATTCTCGGAAGTTTGGTAAAAATGGCCATCTTACCACATTTTTAGAGGATAAATCTTTGTCAATAACGTTGTGTACCTTCATACATTATCCCCTAATTGTGTCAACGTTAACAAAACATATACATCGTTCCTGTTTGTGATGCAGAGTATTAGAGATATGTCCCATACCATTTTTGTCTACTTAGCTTCTTCCCCACACAAGATCAATACATGTATCCAAATAAAACATCCACACCATGATGGAAAATTAGAATTTCCTTTCACTGTCCTCATCCAAGTTCTCATAACACATTAACATATTTGAAGTTCAATTCCAAATATATGAGCCTCCCTTGACCATGTGCTGGACAGTTACAAGGATGCTTACGTCACAAGATGAATGTACCCTATGATGCACAAGCTAGGAACAATTTAGGGGTCAGCCATTAGGGTACACCTATTGGTGTGCAAGGGTCAGTGTGACCCACCTGACCCTTTTTAGCGAAGCTGATTGATCCTTATCAGAGGGAAAGATTGTAATTGACCCTTGACATATTTACTAGCATGCTGTCATGGTGTCTCACAAATACAACACTTATCTTAGAAAATGATCCTGGATATAATCAAACAGAGGAGCCTGCCTTTTCCCAACAAAACCAATGAAATTTTCAATAACTTAGGAGCATGAAATGAGAAGCAAATTTAAGGACACACAGATATCCAAATTGACCATAAACCTGACTTCAGTGCCTACAAGTTAAATACTAATAGTGTAAATGACCAATTAGGACAGAGATAAACCCAATTTACTTCATCAATTGTTCACCAAGAACTCCTGCAATCTCTTTTTTCCCTTGTATGCAACAATCATCTAGTATCTTGATATTTTTCCTCATAAATTTTACTAAAAAGAAAAGAGATGAACAAAGAACACCCTTAAAATTTAAATGCATGTTCCTAAATTTGAATCATATATTAGAACTGAAAAGGTTGTATAAAATAAAAGATAAAAAGTACTGACAAAAAAACGTTCACGAAAATATGGAAACGATCATTCAATCCCTCTCAACTAATAAGAGTTTAATTCCTTATATGCAACAAGATAAAAGAAAACTGCCTAGCGAATATAAGTAAAAATTGAAGCCCTAATTGCAAATGCATATCAATGGGGGTAAAAAAGAGATATGAGCATCCAAAGTGTAAAGTTCAGCAGAGCAATATTTGATAGCCATTCTTAGTAACTAACTCAGGATTTTTTCGAGCACCAATCTAAAACCGGTTATTGCTCACCATATGTTGTAATTGCAGCCATGGTTGGAATTTCCTTTGTAATTCTTCCTAGAGGATAGAGGGAAGAGAAAGAAAAAGGGTAAAGAGAGGGGGGGTTCAGATTCAAACCCCAGTTTCTTTTGATTCTCTGACACTTAATCCCCCCCCCCCACCCCACCAGAGCTCCGCTAAGCTGTATGTAGGGTCGTGCATTATGACCCTGCCTCTATAAAACAGGATCAGATCATGACTGTAGGGTTGGTTCATAGATTTTTTATGAAGACCTGACCCATTGCACAGGTCTAGGTCTAGGAACATTACACGGAAGGAGCTATCCCAACTTCTCAAGTTCCAAATCTGTACCACATTTCAATAGCTACGTATAGGATTGACATGATATATAGCATCATCCAGAATTCCTCAGACCAAAATATCCACATAACCAACATCTAGGGAACATAGAGGGAAGCCAGCAACATATGGTTAAAAATTTTAGACTCTAATTTGCAGCAATGCTACGCAAGTGTAAACCACCATCCAGACAGTGAAAAACACATTTCCAAACAGAAATCCAGAAAAGGTGGAGCATTACTTAAAGAAAGCACCAAATCATGTGCTAGCTAAACTATCATACCAAGTAAGCCCATTACAGGCGAACAAGAATATCCACAGTTATAACGTAGCCTAAGCATTAAAAGGTTCCCAGCAATAAATAGACTGTGGTTATTCATACTTCATACCTTGTAAAAACAACTAGCTCCAAAAGGACATGATCCGTTGCCAAAATCAAAGTACTTGCAGTCAATTGACCTGCAAATATGAATATATCAATCTTAAAACTATAATTTTGAACTTAGAAGCAACATTTAATTTCTAAGAGGCAAGGCTGCAAGACCAGACAAAGAATTGGTTAGGCAATATGCATCAACCCAAAAATATCAAAGAAAAATCTCCTATTAAATATCAGGAACCAACAATGAAAAAGGAAAACCTGGTAGCATACAAAATCAAATCAAATTAGCTATAAACAGAAATACACTATACAAAGTCCACATATCTTCAATTTGGGGAAACAAGATAAATAGTCCGTGTAACCACTATTCTTCAATTCCTTTCACTTGTAACATTATGTTTCCTATTGTTTCTTTTAGTGTGATAAAGAAAATTTCATCATCCAAGTTAAAAATATCATGGTTAACCAGGCTGTTCAATGTTACTCTGCTGCGATACTCGACCAATGTAACAACATCTCTTTTAGGGCTGGCAAACAGGTCGGATTGGGTTAGTTTCGGGTATGGATCAATATTAAATGGGTTGAAAATGTTCAACCCAAACTAAAATTTATCTCCGATTATTTAAATTTTTATCCAATTAAATTCCAATTTAAAATAATAAAAAATACATTTCCACCATAAAACAAATACACTTTCATTAATTTCCTAAAAATATGATAATTATAATTCATGTGTAGACTTTCTTATCTTCGTAGACTTTCTTATCTTTATTGTGGAAGTGATGCAACGACTTCTGAGTTTGATTATCCTGTTGTTGAACCTCAAAGAAATATTCCACACTCAATGTTCAAGCATACAAGCACAACACAAAATTAATATTATAAAACATCCTCTGACCTATATTTATGAGAATAAAATACTTGGTTTCCTACTCCAACTAGGAAAAGGAAATTAATAGGACTATAGGAAGTAACTAATTAAATAAAATAAAACCTAGTATTTAATAAATAAACAAAATAGCACACTAATTATAATAACTTTAGACGCACAAGGCCCCACCACTAACAATATAACTACTATAAAAGTTCTAACATGGAAGACTCACGCTTGATGAGTCATGGACAAAACGTGTGGTTCCTAGAAAAGCAAACAAACGATAGTTATTAGAAGGGGTCTTGATCCACATAGTTCCTCCCTCTTAAAAAAAAGCTTCACCAAAGTTGTAGCACAAATTCGTGTTCCCTTCCCTCCATTTGTGCTCCCTCCGGTCTAGGGTGTTGACGTGGCAAGGATAAGATATTATCAATTATCTCCTTTCCTTCTTGTCAAGCGCCTTAGGGGATAAAGGATGTACTTGAACTCTTTTGTCCCTCCAGGGCTCCACCTTTAATGAATAAACATTAGTGCTACCACAATATATATTTTATGAGACACATCTTGGTCAATAACTCGTCTACGCCGGGCTCCTAGCCATCCTATGGTGCGACACACAATATCTTGTTCCTCTCGATTAACCACCCATACTACATTTTATGAGACACATCTTGGTGAATCTCTCCATTCCTCCTTAAAATTGAGTGGAAGTACTTAGAACACTCACTTATTTACCACTCTTACTATACAACATTACCAAATCCACCCTCCATGTACTCGATGTTGTTCCAACTTAGCCTGAGCCCTAGATGTTCTAACTTCTTCCTTTATCACTCCAATTTAGCATTAACCCCATTACTCTCGAATACCAATTAGATCGCCCGACTCCCTCATCTTACTTAAATTACACTCCATAGTGACAAGTGAGCTCCAACTTAGCCTAACTTCCCCCAATATTATTGCGGCTACTGTTAAGCAATTCCACAAACATAAATATATTCAATCCCGATACACCATGGTGGTTCATCTATTACTTCTGGTAATGGGAAAGGACGGACTTAATGTCTCGCTCTATTTCATTTCGCATAAGATATATGCCAATCTCATAAGTAAAGTTCCCTGATATAAACCCATAATTCATAATCCTATATGTATTGTACATTACTTTTGAAATTTCCATGCAATTTGAGCCACAAAAGGAGCAGCTAAGAATAAAGAAGAGAATCAAAAGAAACTAAAAGGAAAAAAAAGGTAATGTGAGATGATATGCTCGTATTAATAATCTAGGTACCGAGGTGGGATCACAAAGGTTGTATCCCTCTTAAATTTAATAAATGGATTTTCTCTATGGTACATATCGGAGAACCAATGTGGATTTATGCCCGTAGATCAATTATAGGGGCTATCCATCTTATGAGATGGATAATGGAACATTTTCGAGATAGGAAGCATGATCTATATATGGTTTTCATTGTTTTCGAGAAAGCATATGATAAAGTAACAACAGAAATATTTTGGTGGGCATTAGCAAAGAAAGGTGTTTCACAATATATATACATGTATGAGGGAATCTGCTACAAATTGGGACAAACCTCCAGTTGTCATCACTTATGCTAGGAGAAGGAGTGCAGGTGCAGCTAAGGAGCAGCAACAGCAGCAACAGTAATTAGAAATTAAGGGTTTATTAGTCTTTTACTGCTTTAATTACTTTCTCTTTTGTATTTTTCTTTCTCCTATGACTTGGCAATTGTACTAACAGAATTCTGTTATTCTGGGAGGTTAGTACAGAGAATCTAATTCTCCTTCTTGTGTATAAATAAGGGCTTGGTGAGCTGAATTCCTTATCTATGAAAAGTGGAGAATTATTTTGGGAGAAACCTCACATTCTCGAATGAGTGAGGAGTTGTAGCTTCTTCTTTCTGATTTAGCTATCAATACTCTATCTTGGTGACTATCCTTGTGCTAGATTTGTTAAGTTTTGTTTGATTCTTAACAAGTTGGTATCAGAGCTGTGACGGTTCTGCAAGGAAATGGTGGGAGGACAAACGAACTCACAGAGGTTCGAGCAAATAGAGAAGCAGCTCAATGAGTTTCAGGAGGAGAACGAGAGAAGAATCACAACTGTGGTAGAAAGGCAAACCCAACCTCTTCAAGAAGCTTTGGCTAGAATGGCTGAAGCCATCGCCAAGCTTACTGGGGATTTTGGAGCTCATTCAGAGAGAATGGAAGGGAGGATCGAGAGATCTCGTGAAAATCAGGAAACACTAATAGCTCAGATGAGAAACGAGCAAACAAATTTTCAAGAGAGGGTGAGAGTTCAAATGGAGGAGAATCGAAGGAATCCTTCGCAAGAGAGAGAGAATCTCGAGGAGATGAACGAAAATGAAGCTGAAAGAAGGATGGAACCTCGAGAAAATGAGAGGGTTTCAGGGCAATCTGAAACTCCGGCGGGTTACGGCGGAGGTGGTGGTGGTTGGCGAGTCAAGAAATTAGACTTACCCATATTCGACGGCACTAACCCAGACGGATGGATTATTCGAGCTGAGAGGTTCTTTCATTTCTATCGACTGAGCGAAGATGAGAAGGTGGAGGCCTCGGTGGTGGCGTTTGACGGAGACGCGCTCTTTTGGTTTCAGTGGGAGAATCGCCGGCGGCCGGTGAAACGTTGCGAGGAACTGAAGGGGTTAATACTTAGGAAATTCCGGTCGACAGCCACCGGCTCCTTGCATGAGCAGTGGTTGGAGCACTGACAGTTGGGTGGCGTGGAGGATTACACCAGAAAGTTCGTGGAGCTGCTTGCACCATTGAAAGAGATACCGAGGTACTAGCCAAGAGCCAATATATAAGTGGTCTTAAGGACCCGATCCGTGATGATATCCGGGTTTTAGCTCACCCGATCCGTGATGATATCCGGGTTTTAGCTCCAATAGACCTGGACCATGCAATGGAGCTGGCCCAAAAGTTAGAAAATAAATTCAGCAATTCTGGGCCAAAGAATTGGGCCATGAGAAGTGGACCACAGATTGGGGCCACTAGGAGTTATAATTCTTCTGTTACTTCTTTATACCAACCAAACCAAATTAAACCCAACTACTCCCAAACTTTCACCTCAAATCGACCCACCCATTCAAAAACAAACCCAAACCCAAACCCACCTAATTACTCATCAACCCAATCTCAAAGCTCCCTTCAATCCACTGCATCCAATACACCAAGAAACAACTTCAACCCATCCAACCAAAGAAACAGAAACTTCATTAGAAGGTTAACAGAAGCAGAGATGCAACAGAAGAGAGAAAAAGGGCTATGCTTCAAGTGTGATGAAAAATGGAACCTAAACCATAGATGTAGGGGAAGAGAGCTCAGTATGCTAATCACCCTTGAGGGAGAAGAAGAGGATGAGGATGAGGAGGAACAAATAGGAGAAGGGTTGGACTTTGAAAGTCAACCAGAAATATCCCTCAATTCTGTGATGGGCATAACCAATCCTAAAACTCTCAAACTGAGGGGAGAGATCAAAAACAGCCCTGTGGTGGTCATGATAGACCCCGGAGCTACTCATAATTTCATAGCCACAAAGCTGGTGGAGAGCCTAAACATCCCAATTAACCAAACCAAGCCTTTTGAAGTCTCTCTAGGAACTGGTGATGCAGTTCAAGGAGAAGGGAGTGTAGGACAGTGGAGGTGGTTTTGCAGGGAGCTGTGGTGGTGGAAGATTTTCTACCCTTGCCCTTGGGAAATTCAGATGTAATTTTGGGGATCCAATGGTTGGAAAAACTGGGCACCATGAGCACTAACTGGAAGACCCAAACTCTGAAGTTCCAATTAGATGGGAGGTCCATTACTTTGAAGGGTGATCCTTCCTTGGGAAGGACTGGCATCTCCCTAAAGGCCATGATGAAAACCATCAGGAAAGAAAAAGGAGGAGTGCTGGTGGAGTTGACAAAACTGCAGACTGAAGAAAGGAATACAGGGGAAAATAATGAAGGGCCACCAGAATTGCAGAGGCTGCTACACAACTATGATCAGGTATTTAACATGCCTCAGGGGCTCCCTCCTAGTAGAAATCATGTGCATTCTATAGTGATGAAACAAGGAGAAAACCCTATTAGTGTGAGACCATATAGGTATCCACAGTTCCAAAAAGATGAAATTGAAAAACTCATAAAAGACATGCTCCAAGCAGGAATAATACAAGTCTCATCTAGCCCCTATTCCAGTCCTGTTTTACTTGTTAAAAAGAAGGATGGATCATGGAGGTTCTGTGTTGATTATAGAGCTTTAAATAGGGCTACTGTACCACACAAATTCCCTATCCCCATTATTGATGAATTGCTTGATGAACTACATGGCTCCACCATTTTCTCAAAACTTGACCTTAAATCAGGATATCATCAAATAAGGATGAAAAACGAAGATATCCCAAAAACTGCTTTTAGAACTCATGAGGGTCACTATGAATTCCTAGTGATGCCCTTTGGCCTAACCAATGCACCTGCTACTTTCCAAGCCCTTATGAATGATGTGTTTAGACCCTTTTTAAGGAAGTTTGTGCTAGTATTTTTTGATGATATATTGGTGTATAGCAAGGATGTTACAGAGCATGAGAAGCATCTAGAGATGGTACTTACCTTGCTACAGCAAAATGAGTTATATGCAAACAAGAAAAAATGTGAATTTTGGAAAGAAGAGGTAGCCTACTTAGGCCATGTGATTTCTGCAAGAGGAGTGGCTGTGGATCAAGCCAAGATCCAAGCTATTTCAACTTGGCCAACTCCAAATTCTTTAAGGGAATTGAGGGGATTCTTGGGGTTAACTGGATACTATAGGAAGTTCATTAGAGGATATGCTAACATTGCTTTGCCCCTCACTTCACAACTCAAGAAAGACAACTATGGTTGGTCCATTGAAGCTACTGTGGCTTTTGAACAACTAAAAGAAGCATTAGCAACTGCCCCTGTCCTTCATATGCCTAACTTTACTCTCCCATTTGTGGTAGAAGCTGATGCATCTGGGTTTGGTCTAGGAGCTGTCCTCCTGCAGCAGGGGCATCCTATTGCCTATTTCAGTAAAACCCTAGGGCCTAGAGCTAGGGCTAAATAGATTTATGAGAAAGAATTGATGGCAGTAGTGTTGGCTGTGCAAAAATGGAAGCATTATTTGATGGGTAGACACTTCATCATTCACTCTGATCAGCAGAGTTTGAGGTATCTCATGGAGCAAAGAGAGGTGGGGACTGACTACCAGAGGTGGATGAGTAAACTATTGGGATTTGACTTTGAAATCTCATACAAACCTGGACCTTCTAATAGGGTGGCAGATGCTCTCTCAAGAAGGGAGGGTATGTGTATTGAAAACAACAACATGATGACTTCTTGTTTCTTGAAATGGGAGGATATAAAAGAGGTGATTCAGCGGGATGAGCAACTGCAACAGTTAACTGAAGCCATTCATTCTGGTTCACTAACCTCACCTAACTATTCTGTAGATGATGGGGTGTTGAAGTACAAGGGAAGGTTGGTGATTCCAACTCAAGCTACCTTGATTGAGCAAATACTCAAAGCTTATCATGATTCACCAATGGGAGGTCACTCAGGAGAGTTTAAAACCTATCAAAGGGTGGCAGCAGATTGGTATTGGCAAGGAATGAGGAAGGGCATCAAAGCCTATGTTCAAGCCTGTGAAACCTGTCAGCAACAGAAAGCCTCCACTCTCAAACCTGCAGGCTTGCTGCAGCCACTCCCAATTCCCAATCAGGTTTGGGACAACATCACCATGGATGATTTCATTGAAGGACTGCCAAAATCAGGGGGATTTGATACTGTGTTAGTGGTGGTAGACAGGCTATCTAAGTACAGTCATTTCCTCCTCCTCAAACATCCTTTCACTGCTTGTGGGGTGGCAACACTTTTCATGAAAGAAATAGTTAAGTTGCATGGTTTTCCCAAATCTATCATATCTGAAAGAGACAAGGTTTTTATGAGTTTGTTTTGGCAAGAAATCTTCAAGTTGCATGGCACCATTTTGAGCAAGAGCACAGCTTACCATCCTCAGACTGATGGGCAGAGTGAAGTGGTGAACAAGTGCTTAGAAGGGTACTTAAGGTGTTTCATCAATGGTCAACCTAGGACTTGGGCTCAGTGGGTACCTTGGGCAGAGTTTTGGTACAACACATCATGGCACACCTCTTTACAGTGCACTCCTTTCAAAGCTCTATATGGGAGAGATCCCCCACATCTCCTCAGATATGAAGTAGGTTCTACTATGGTTGCTACCTTGGAAGAGCAACTTATTGAAAGAGATGCTGTCTTGGATGAGTTGAAGTTTCAGCTCCTGAAGGCTCAAAACCACATGAAGTTACAGGCTGATACTCACAGGAGAGAAGTACAATATGAGGTTGGTGACATGGTCTACCTCAAACTCAGGCCTTATAGACAAAAGTCCCTGGCTAAGAGGCCTTTTGAGAAACTTGCTGCCAAATACTATGGGCCTTTTGCAATTGTGGCTAAGATTGGCAAAGTGGCTTACAAACTCTCCCTCCCTGAACAGGCCAAGATTCATCCTGTGTTTCATGTCTCTCAACTCAAGAAAGCTAAAGGCAGACAGCTCACTCAGCCTACCCTCCCTGCTGATCTCTCCCCTGAGCTGGTCCTAGATGTGTGGCCTCTGGGAGTATTAGGAGTTAGACAAGTCCCAAGGGGTGAAGCAAGCATGACTGAAGTCTTGATACAGTGGAAAAATTTGTCTGTAGAAGAGGCAACTTGGGAAGAGTTTTCCTTGTTGGATGCTAGATTTCCTACCTTCCACCTTGAGGACAAGGTGAAAGTTTGGGTGGGGGGTAATGCTACAAATTGGGACAAACCTCCAGTTGTCATCACTTATGCTAGGAGAAGGAGTGCAGGTGCAGCTAAGGAGCAGCAACAGCAGCAACAGTAATTAGAAATTAAGGGTTCATTAGTCTTTTACTGCTTTAATTACTTTCTCTTTTGTATTTTTCTTTCTCCTATGACTTGGCAATTGTACTCACAGAATTCTGTTATTCTGGGAGGTTAGTACAGAGAATCTAATTCTCCTTCTTGTGTATAAATAAGGGCTTGGTGAGCTGAATTCCTTATCTATGAAAAGTGGAGAATTATTTTGGGAGAAACCTCACATTCTCGAATGAGTGAGGAGTTGTAGCTTCTTCTTTCTGATTTAGCTATCAATACTCTATCTTGGTGACTATCCTTGTGCTAGATTTGTTAAGTTTTGTTTGATTCTTAACAGAATCACTAAGAGTGTGAAGACTACCATGGGGAAGACAAAAGAGTTCCCTATTACGAGGATCAAGGTTTTGCACTTAGTCTCTTTCTTTATGCTTTATTCATGGACGAATATACAAGATAAATTCAAGATAATATATAGTGGAGCATGATGTTTGCGGATGATATTGTGTTGATTGATGAGACAAAGAAAGGTATTGAAAGTAAGTTAGAATTGCCGCTACACACATTGGAAAACAAGACTGAGTATACTGAGTTTCAGTGGGGTTGGAAAGCAACGAGGCAGGAGCGATCACATCGGATGGCAAAGTGGTTTAAGGTTCATCGTTCATGGTCTTCCGCTACCTTGGATCTATTCTCCAAAAGGATGGAGACTTCGATGGTGATATGACTCGTAGAATTAACGCACATTGGTTAAAGTGGAAAAGCACCACCCAGTTCCATTGCGATCATGGCATTCCCCATAGATTGAAAAAAAAATTCTACCGCACACGTTAATTAAGCCTCCTTGTTATATGGCACCAAGTGTTAGCAGTGAAACAATGCCACGTTCATAAGATGCATATGGCGAAGATGTGTATATTACTATGGATGAGTTCCACATGAGGAAGGACCAATTAAAAAAGGGCGTGATTCGTGAGAAAGTTAAAGTTGCATCTATTGAAGAAAAGATGAGAGAAATCAATTAAGATGGGTCGTCATGTGAAACGTAGACCAAATGATACGCGATTAGAAGAGTTAAAGATTGGAAGAGTAATCAAATTGTAAGGGGTTGGGGAAGACATAAGATGACCTTGATGAAGGTAACTAAAAGCGATATGGGTTTATTTTGGATCGTCGAGAGCATGGCATTGGAAAGGGTTGAATGGAGGGAAATGATTCACGTCGAGGAAGATGAGTGATCACCTTATTTATTTCTTTACTTTCATTGTGTTTATTTGTCTTTGTGTTTGCCTTATTTTCAATGCCATCTTTTTCCAGCGGTTTTAGATAACGATTTATATTAGCCGACCCCAAACTATTTTAGGAATAAGGCTTTGTTGTTGTTGTTGTTGTGTATTCTCTATATGTACCTCCTCCCTTTTTATTACATCACCATGGAGTACTTACTTTATTCTTCATCCTAACAAACTCTTATTAAATTCGCATTATTGCCCTTAACGCCCAACATTTAGGTTAGTTTGGTGTATTGTCCTCCATCTATCTTCTATACTCTATCATTCTCTACCACAATTTCATATCACTCTTAAGTTTCATCCCCGAAATTGGAACTAAGAGCATGTCCTTTGTCCTCATTTGATACCAAAGTCTTTTTCTTCTCACCTTGCAATAACTCTTTTGTCCTCCAAAACTCGTTCAATAAATCTCTTAACCAGCCAACACCAAACTTTACTAAGCATCTATAAATCTATTTACCTACCATTGGAAACAACTACTTTTCGTTGCTTCCATTTTCTCCGGTGCCTTCTCTATCTCTCTATTGTTCCTTCCAGTTTCATTATTCACACACTTCACCAAAAGAAGCTTCTTACTTAACATGATAATACTCCATAAATTTTTTTACTTAATTAACTTCTCTTAGGTACACTACTTAAGCAATAATGTTTATAAATATTTACTCAAAGTAGACCATGTGATTTTCACACATGGTAGGAGAGAGAAAAAGAGAATGAGTGGTAGATTTAAAATAGTAGGTAGAAAAGTTGAAGATTTGATTATTTGATACATTAAGTAAAAGTTACTTTGCTAGGGAAGTGGAACAAGTATTTACGCACCCCAAAAAGGAAAGTGGGACAAGTAACATGGATTTCTTTTTCACCATTGCTCCAGTCTTGATCAGTTGATTGTCATACTTCTTCATACACTTAAGATTTTGCTAGACATACAACCAACACCCTTGGAATTGTAAGAAATAGGCAAGACTTTAGGTTTTATGAATTGGCATTGCTTGTCATAAGAAGGGCCTCTAAAGTATTCCTATTTCTTTTAGCAGTCTTACCTCCATCCTCCCCTCAAAATCAACCTAGGTAAAGAAGAAAACCAGAATAGAGGAACACAATAAAATGGAAGCCAATGGAAATTTATACATAAGGATATCAGTATGACTTGGCTAAAGATCATTCAGTGGGACCAACTCTTCATCTTTGCTGTAACTTGCTACACCCCGTTTCTGTTTCCTTTAACTCCAGAACTAGGCTTCTTCAAACAGGCTATGGAATCAACTCCCATTACATTTGTAGAGGGTATTCCAAAAGTCCTATAAGAAACAGACAGATAACAACAACAAGCCTACTAATTTAGTTATGACATGTTAGGATCTGATAGTACACAAAATGAACATTAGAAGTCCATGTACCAAAAGAACTCCACGAACCTCAAATGAGAGTTACTTAAGCAATAACAGAGAAAAGAACAACACATAGATTCAACGTGGTGGTTCACATAAGGAGGAAAAGCTGATTTATTAACTCTGAGGAAAGAGTAATTAAAAGGTATATATAGTGCCCTCCTAATAACCTAAGCAGAATAGGCTAAAAATGAGCCTAAAAAAGGAAAAAAAGACACGGTAAATCCTATATACAAGTGGCGAACCAGAACCTTCACTCGGTCACCGGTCAGCTAGACCCCATGATTCTCGTGTTTGGTCATGCAAACCGCCAGATAAATAAATTCAAGGCATGGAGTACTACTGGTAAGATTCAATAGACAAAAATAACTAGGATATTCATTTTCCCCATTGCCATCACATTTTGCAAGATAACAAACAAGGAGTGGGAATAAATGGATAGAAGATACTTACTTAAGTTTGGCCATGTAATTGTCGACAATTTCATCCTTCTCCTCTTTTGAGAAATACCAAATTACACTTGGAATTACAAAATATGAAAGTTTGCGACATATAGGGCAGGCCCTTAACGTCGCATTAACATCCATTCCAGAGGTAGGCAAACTGTTTCGCCAATTCCTGATGCAAGTTATACAAAATGGGTGGTCACATTCTGACAGCAAACCAAACTTCCTATCACCTGTTGGCTTTGCGAGCACACGTTCTAAGCACACACTGCATTCAATCTCTTGACTGCGTTTCAGTGCTTCAAGATGCTTTTGCAATTTCTCACAGGTTTTAGCATGTTCTTCCCTCTCTTTGGGCCTGAAAGGGTGCAGGCAGTGTTTTCCACAAGTAGGGCACAAGTCCCCGTGCATGTGAGGACACTTCTCTCCCTTAGGACAGTTACCAGCTGCAGCAAATGAGCAAATAGCTTGATCAGACAGTCTATCACCCCTAGGCTGAGCAACAATAATATCTTCTACAGCATCAGAAATTCCAGACTGCTGATTCCATGCTGCTTTATTGGGGGGAAGGACTTGTCTGTTTGAGGAAGACATTTCCGGTAAAACACTAGAGACTGGAGCCGTTCCACTCACAGTTACACCAGGAATTGATGTTCCAAAGAAACCAGTTGATGACGATGAACCAGAACAGTGTAGCTGAGGAACTTTAACATGATCATATCTGCAACGGCTGCCATAAACACAGGCTCCCCTCTGATAAAAAGTGCATACCTACAAGCAAGTATGACGAAATTGAATAAAGGAACATTTCATAACGGGGAAAGGAATAAGTAATTTTCATATATGAAAACTGAACTAGGCCTAAAGTCAGTTACATTATTTGCAGGGGCATTCCAGTCATGTGCGTATTCACAATGCTCCCCTTTTAGACATGCTCCATGCTTAAAGAACTTGCAGAGGGTCCTAGAGTAAATTAAAAACAAAAAACAGATATTTGACAATTATCTTCACATAGGTAACAGAACAGCAAGTGTAACCTAATATTAGTCAAAAGTATCAAGAATCACACAATAAAGAAAGAAACAACAAACGCAACGCAAGAAAAAGCAGCAAATACTGTTGAGAGCAGAAAGATCAACAGGACCCCAAACTGCCTTTGAAGGCTGTTGAACCCCATTGTTGAGCGCAGGTGAGTTTCCCACATTAGAGAAAGAGGAGAGACAAATCCACTTCATAAGCACCATATGGTTTTGGATGGAACCTTCTTGGGCTTGTAAGTAGACCGAACTCTCCTCCTGTCTATTGGGTTGCCCGAGCCCATTTTCTAAGTAATCGTCATATTAGACTCGGTTTTCTGGAAAACTGTTTTCCTTCTTTTTCATGAGCTCCCTTTTACACTCCTCCCACCACCTCCTTACTTTCCCTCTCATTTTCCTTTTTTCAATCGTCTTTCTTACATGGTACCGAACAATACAAAACTAATGTTTGCACTTGTATTTTCCATTGAAATTACTTTCCGCGAGAATCATTTTACATTGAAAATATTGTACCCCCAGACAAACAAAGCCTTAATAATACTAACATAAGCACAGCGGAAATCCTAATTCGTTTGGATGAAATTTAAATCAGATATACTGATAATAATCACAAGAGAGCAGAAAGAAACATCAAGACGATAAAACAAAATCATACGAAAGGAGGGAAGAATGATAATAATTGGCTTAAAATTTTAATTCACCAACCTAACATGGCAAAAATAGGGGAGATTGATCACATAAATCAAACAGCAAATTAAGTACAACAAAATTCAAATTAAAAGCGTCCGCAACATATATCACAATTAAATACTAATTCAAAAAAATACAATAACCGAATTAATTTATCGTCGTAGTATCGGAAAAAATTGAAAAGGCGACGAAGATATGAACAGAAAGATACCTATCGGACATGGCGACAAAGGAGGGAGAGGGAGAATCAACGATATTGATGAAATGGGAATGAAAGTGAAGCTAATTAATAGATTTCAGGTTAATTAGGTTTTTTGTTGAAATTTTTAATTTTGCAATAGTTCTATCTATCATTCGTATGTTCCTTTCATTTTCACCTTCGTTTTGGAAGTTGGGAACGAAACAGCTGGGGAATTGAATTGGCGGTCGATGTTAGAGATGAATGAAGTCCAATGCTTTTCCGCAAGAGGCCCAAACGATATTTTCGAGTACGATTCGCAAATTGGGCTAAATGTTTTGCTGCTGTCGGAGTAAACCGAAAAGTAATAATAGCTGATAGGTCGTTGCATACTTGCATCTTGCAAAGATTATATATTATATATTCGGATGTACTATAAACATGAAATATCTAAGGTTATTTGACCAAAAAAATTATTGTGGGGGTACCACCAGCGCATGGTACACTCAAATATAACTATTATCATACACTCGGGTGTATCGTGCTCATGGTACACCCAGGGATAAATTCGTCATTTCGCGCTTTAGTGATATTCCACGCGCCAACAACACTTCGCTCTCCTCCTTCTCTCTCCTATGTTCTTACTGAAGACACCATTGTTGGCTTATTGTAGAGGTTAGTTTCTCTTTTTTTTACTCCTTTTTTTGCGTTTTTATACTTAATTATTCTTCTGATTACAGTTTTTTTGCGTTTCAAGTTCAATGAGCGAAAATCAAGTTCCTTCCTCTTTAATTTTCGACTCAATGATTGATTTTTGTCTCGAAAAAATTATACATAATTACGAGGTGAATTATTTCTCTGATAATTGCAACATGAAAAGGTACAATTATAGCTTTTCTTCTTTATCTCAGCGATTTTTGGAATGTTTAGTTGTTAGTTATAGAGTTTTTCATTTCAAATAAACCTAAGGTTTGTGTTCATGTTTTAATTTGATTTTCATTTTTTTTAAAATTTTATTTTTGTTTTTGACTTAGATTTTGATATGATATGTTTATCAAGCATTTGTGAATTTTGCTCATTTGTATATATGTTTCATCTGAATTCTGTTTTAATTTGCTCTTTTTTGTATGACTTAGATTTTTTTGTGACTTAGATTTTTTTGTATGCTCATTTGTGACTTAGATTTTTTTAAAATTTTATGTTTCATTTTTAATTTTCTGTTGGAATTTTTTTCCAGGGTTTTCTGCGTTTGGGGATGAACAATATTGTTGCTATGTGTTGAAGATGATTATCATGGAAAAAAGGAAAAAAAATTTGGGATCAAGTAGGATTGATCCCGTGCTTCAGCTAACGTGCAAACACTCCTCCAACCATTGAGCTAGGCATCCATTATCATCAAGTTGTTGCGCACGTATAACTTAAACGTTACAGCTGAAGTTCGCGAAAATTATAATAATGCCCTCGGGTTTACCGTGCGCATGGTACACCCGGGTGTACGGCATGGTCTCTACACCCAAACTATTTGAGCAAAATAAACCTTGGGTGTACCATGCTCATGGTATACCCCGGGTGTATAATAAAAATTGTATATCTGGCATGCCACTTGACTTACGAACCATTTAATTGTACAATTTTTATAATACACCCGGATGTACCATGCTCATGGTACACCCAAGGCTATTTTTTGCTCAAATGGTTTTGGGTTGTCATGATACACTCAAGGCTATTTTTCTACTCAAATAGCTTTGGATGTACCATGCTCATGGTACACTAGGGTATACGATGCATAATCTCGTTTAACTGGGAGGAAAATACTTATCAAAAAAACTTATACTACTTTTATTTCGAAAATTATGTTATAATAGTAAATACTATTCACAAAATTTATTTTGACTATAGTTTGAGATTTATATGTAAGAAAAAATTTAGTCATGTGGAATCTTGATGGATTTGTCTTGATATTGATTTCATTAATATCTAATTTATTCAATTTATATAAATACACAACTAGAGATACTAACGCTCAAAACTTTGCATTGACGTGCGTCAAAACAAGCAGTGTAACCATTTATGTGAAACAGAGGGAGTAATTTATTTTGCTTTTTTGGTTTATAAAGATGAAGATAGTTATTCAAGGGATTGGGCGTAGTTTTTCATGGAGGCTCTGTTTAGTTGTACGGAATATCATTTTCCATAAATCACGATTTGTTAAGAAAGCAATTTTTCATGGAAAAACTGATTGTAGATCCCTTTTTTTGTCTCTTCAGTCATGATTGTCTCTTCGTCGTCAACCTTGACCAAGTTGTGGCCACTGTGTTGCCACTTTCTCTTTCCTGCGGTGGTTGCTTGTTGCCCTTATTATGCTAGTTTTGTCAACATCATCGATTTTAAGTAGTGTTCGCCGAATTTGCTTTATTTTTCATCATCGATGATCAATTCTAGATAGTGGAGGATTCGTATTAAAGCAAAAGGTGTCAATTGTTATATATAGGACGATGAACAAGGGAACCGGATAAGACCCCTCTAAGACACATAAACTACGGTTCCTTATTAGTTTCATTTTGCCCCTAAATCACGTGGTTAATACGAAACAATCAATGAAATGCAGTGGAGAGAACAGTCCGCTTTGATGATCTTCAAAATGAACCAAAAAAGAACTTATGTGTTTAGAGTTTATGGAAAAACACTCAAAAAAAAGTGACAACAATTATTCTAAATTAAAGTAAGCAGTCTTTGGCAGATATAGAAATCTGACTTCTTATCCCCTAATATGTGTGCCAAGGTGCTTTTCTTATAACCCCCTTTTCTTCAGAGAAGTTACCCTATATCACACTCTAAACATGGACTATAACCGCCCAAAACATTAGAGGAAATGACAACCGTCATTTGACAACAGATAGAAATCGAAAAATAATTAATCATTCACCAAGAAACTTCACGCGACAAGTAGATTTACAACTTGGAATAAACATAAACAATACATGCTCATGCAACATGGAAATATCTAGATTATGATGTAGACTAAAAGTTAATTTGAAGTCTAAAATCCAACAATATCAAGTAGATTTCAAAATACAAAGGAATGAATAGGTTATATAAAACATGTGGATCTCCCTTCTCTTGAAGTTCAAATATGTAAGAAAAATCAATCAACTTTTGAGAGATACCATTGTAAATTTTCAACTCTTCAATTTTAGCAAACATCCAAATTAATTGCTCTAGATAATTATACAGACAGTCAAATCGTAAACCTTTTTGAGAGTACTCATCATATATTCAAACTATTTTTTTCTTATAGCTCATTTGCACGTTTTCATATGAGCAAAACTAGACGTTCAAATATTAGTGTATAAAAAAGTTGTATATAGATATTGGTTAATGGTATATACTCCGATTGGGGGAGTTTTCGCAGCATCTAACATATAGCAATCATGTATAGCAAACAGTATAGAGTAGACAAAAGTAGAAATATTGAAGTTATACAACATATACATGCACAAAATCTTGAATTAAGATTGAAGAAGATAATAAGTGATCAACACATAATTAAAATGAAAAATAAGATGAGCAAGTTACAAGTTAGAATCAGCATCTGATGCATGAGTTTCATCCAAGCATTCATCCAAGCTATTAGCACCAAAGGCAAAATGACCTTGACCAAAGGCCTTGATATGATCTTTTAAAGACCTCTTGTGTTTGAAATCGGAGCCACAAACACAATACCACACCCTTCCACAGTTCTTTTCATGGGTCCTCCAGTCGCCTTTGACAGCAAAAGCTTTCCCACATTTCCTGCACATGAAAGGCTTGACGCCGTGCTTTCTTTTGTAGTGTGTTTGCAAGGTTCGAAAATCTTTGAGAGGCCGCGCTCTTGGGTGCTCTATGTTGTGCTTGCATCCTGGTGCACAGCAATAGCATGGGAGTCTCAGCATGGGTGTGGGTTGGGTACCCTTTAATGATTCTGGTCCTCTTCTATATTGAGAACCATGTCCCCACATGTGCATCTACATAATCAGATCAAATCAATAAGCTATTCAATCGATACACTGGGCGAATAATCAACTATTATCATAAATATTAGCAAGCAGATACCTGTTTGGTATCACTGTCAGTTTCCAGTTATTGGTTTTTATGATGTTAGAATCATATGGTGTAGATTGTATATTAAGTTCAAAATTGACATACTCATACCAGATAATAAGAAAACTGACAACAGAAAAACTGTAAACTACTTACTACTTGTTCTGGTTTTCATATTTTTATTTTTAGTTTTGGAAAAAATTGAAAATTGGATATAAAAAACGATAACGAGCACACCCACTTAATTAAGCGAAAGTTGAGTACACTGCTAACAAAGAATGAAGTAGTCGAAAAGTTTTTGATACTTCTCCGTCCATGAAAAAACACATATCGAAAAGGGTCTTGTAGGTTTAAGACGTAATTGATCTAAGCTTACTCGATTCATGACTTGACACAAGCCTAAAACCCCAACCACATTGTTTCATTCATCAGTCCAATGACAGCCAAAGATCAAACTACATTCAAATCTAGCTATAGCCTATAAGATTGGAAGTCAAGATCAGGTCTACAAGAAATTATGATTGACCATTTAGGCATTAAGAGGTGCAATGAGTACCAAGAAGAAAGCCAGCTAATTTCTGTGATGCCAGTCATGATCACTTCTCCTGTAAGCACAGATGGAGAGAGCGAAAGATACACAGACACTCACTAGTTAAATAAACCTAGTGCTCGCCTCAAGGCTCACACACAATAGCAACCCATGTCGTATGTTTGCCAAAGATCATATAATACTCACTCCGTCTCATAATACTTTACCCATTCTAAGTTCATTATACGCTCACAGTTTTCTAGCCGGCTTCTCTTCTCCGATGTAATACTGCATTGTCTCTGGCTAACTCAAACCAAAACCCTCTCTCTTTAACACCTGAGGGATTGGATTGAAGGGAATTAGGAATTTGTGTGTGATTGATTTTTACAAATCGTATAGATTTCCGTGCAAACAATAGACTACTCATTAAAAGTGGTCTAAATTTTACTCATACTATGGGGAAAAAAAGGTTCAGTATATGTGTTAGAATTAAGAATCTTGACATCTGAACAGTACTTAATACTATTACTTCCTGCCAATTTCAGTCAAGCTCAGACTTCAATACAATAAAAGGTTCAGTATATGTGTGACAGTTTGCTTCTGTGGTCCAATAATCCAAATTTAAGGAAAAGAAGGGGAAAAAATAGAACATCATGCTCCAATTCCAAACCAAGCAAAGATTACATGATGAGGAAAATGAGGAAATCATACAATAAGTGATTGTATTCTTAGATGCTACTTTAGAAAAATCCCAATTTTTAAAGTGTTCCATAGACTTAACACTAGATACTAACTCCAATATTGAGGGATGTTTCCAAGTACTGCATTTTAGTTTTGATTTTGATTACAAGAGTTAAGTTATGCCCTGATTTAGTTGTAACACGATCTAGAGAAGCATATATTGTTAAGAGAGTATGTGAACTGAAAAAGATTAGAAAGAGAAATACGGAGAGGACCCATGTGACGAGAAGAGGAATAGAGAAAACCTATTAACAAATTAAGCAATGTTACAACTAATATAAAATATCCAAAAAAGAAAAACGCTAGGGTTACTATTAATATGGAATGGAAAAAGTAAGTACTTAAGCCTCAAAATTTCACTTGCTTTAAGAAATAGAGGTGGGTAGATAAGCAATCCCTCCAATGTCATAGGAAATAACACATCAATAAGTTGTATTCCCTGTATTTCGTCAATGAAATACCTTTTCCATTGTCCCATATCCATAAATATATAAGATAAGCAGCATTTTATTGATGCTTTAGACGATGGACTCTACATTTAAGAAGCAAAAACACAATTAGAAAGACATTTCTATTTTATCTTGAGAGAAGTATAATATATGATAGTACTTCATTTAGCTATTTAGCCATTTAGCTTAGGGAAAATTAAAGGTAAAAAAAAAGTTCATTACTCCTTCCTCAATTCCTCATTGCCTCTAGGTTGAAGGAACTCGGCAAAATGACCTCGTAGCTAAGAAATTTGAGCAATGGGCATCTAAAAACCCTAAAATATATAGTGAAAAGAAAAGTGGTGTATGAGTTGGTGGGATAAGACTAGGTTTAGGGTTAGTTGACATTCTTGATCCAAAAAAAAATATTAAAAAGTACTTCCTTCGTAACAGAAATAATGCAACAATTGAATGTCTTATACCTCACATATAATACCCAATTGTTACATTCTGTTACGGAGGAAGTAAGAGTAATGGTTAATGCAAAATTGAAGATATACCTGAAGATTGTTATATCTATTGAAGGTTTTAGAACAAAGAGGGCAAGAGAACTGTGTAGGACCAATGAGTATCTGAGAAGGAGTAGGTATCCAATATTGCAGGCCGGTCCGGCCTGCAACTTCAACTTCGACTTCAACTTCAACTTCGGCATTATGGTCTAAATTGGGAAGAGAGACAGAGAGAGGATCACCATCATCTGCATCTGAACTAGGGTATACTAACATTGAAGGCATATCTGCAGATGACCCATCTTCTTTTGCATCTACATCTGTATTATAAGAGTGTTGTTGTGTAGGAAGCCCTATATGAAGGGCTACTGTCACATGACTATCATCATCATCAGTAGTACTAGTTGTAGAGAAGTTAGGGCTCTCTGAATGGGGGATCATCAACAATTGTTCTTGCTGATGATGATGAGGACGAGGATGATGGCGGCCCTCGGATGTTGTTGGCCTATTACTTAGGGTGTTAATAAGAGGAAGAGCCTCTTTTTCTGTGGATGAAAATGGATGGTGATACATGTTGTCTTTGTTGAAAATTGTTTCATTTGTAATACTAGAATTCAAGTCGAAACCGGCATGACGAGGAGGAGGAGGAGGATGAAGAGGATACGTAGTATTAGTAGTTGTATCAAAGAGATAAGGATTTGGAAGAGTAGTGTTATGAGTGTGAGTTTGAGTTTGAGGAGGATGATGAAGAGGGATGAAGTTGAACCATTTGTTGAAGATATTGGAGTTGCAGTAATGTGGATCAGTCATGTTATATAGTATAATTGCCTTAATTCGCTGTTCCAAGATTTATATGAAGATTGGAGTACTTAGTTCATTACTACATTTGAGTTGTGGTAGCTAATGCCTAGTGGGAGTACTGCCACCGACTCTACTGCTCCCATTCATCACCAATTATCAGACACTACTGGTTTATAAATACTCCCACTACAGGCTACATATGATGATACTTCATGAAGTACTAAAGGCTTTTTTTTTTTTATTTGTTTTTTCCTTTTTTTTGTTGAATGAAACAATTTTAGTTGGATAAGACCAAATAAAATAATAAGTCCTTTCGTGAAACGACCTAAAATGAATTTTAGATCCGACTGTGGGTTCTGGAGTTAACTCCGTTAACAAAAGGTTTGGTGTTCCTTCCCTCTTTTTCTCGTTTCTCCTAAAATCAGATGCTTTATTGTCATTAGTTCAAAATGGCTAGAAAAAAGAGTCAATGCCAGAAAACTGAAGGAATGACTGAAAATCATTAAATTAATCTAATCTCACAACTGGTCATTTTAAGTGGTCTTTGCGGACAAAAAACTTTTATACATAGAGACCTATTTTATTTGGTGTTATTGGACAAAAAAACTCTTAAATAAAAGAAGGTTATAGAAAAGAATATGATGGGTTATTACTTATTAGATGAGATAGGGAGTGTGTGTTAGGGAGAGAGACAGTGTTTGAGAGAGAGACAGTTTCTGTGCATGAGAGGGACAGAATGAAGAAAAATTATAGTGCAACAGTAGTTCTACTTCTAACAAAAGAGGGAGTAAATGAAGGGGCAAATTTTACCCACCTGCAGACTCCAACTGCAAAAGAAAAGAGGTAAGGTGATGATAATGAAAACCAAACAGGAAAAAAAAAGGAAAAGCAAAAAAAACAAAGACAGGGTCACCAGACTCACACTCACCTGTCTCTCTCTCTTTTAACACTGGAGAGAAGGAGTGATAGAGAAAGAGTCTGAGAGAAACAGGAAGGAGTGTTTTGTTTTTAAAGCGTTTCTATATTTGAGATAGACCTGTCTGACAAGATTTTAACCTAAATTTTATTAGCGTGTAAAGTGTTAAAAACCTCGAAGTTTTTATTTAAAGTTACATACAGTTTATCCATGTATATTTGAAAAACCGTCTAACATAAGTTTTTGTATTTGATTTTAGAATTTTATCTATTTGTATGTGGTGAATTCCTCACAATATCTATTCTTGGAGACTTGGAGTACTCCTTAATAAGCACACCACAGGCCACAGCTTCATCAAAGTACATTCAGTTCAACCTCCAGCAAAGCACTTGGGGTTTGTGCTAACTGTTCCTTTTACATGCACTCTGTTGATCTACTCTCTAGTGAAATTTTTAGCCTTTTAGGGCCCTCCCCAGACTTTACTATAAAATCTATTCAACTAATTCGTAGGGAGACACAAGCGCAAAGAAAAGCCGGACCAATCATACTCTTGAAGATTTGATAAATATCTAACACTTAGATGTTTTAAACATGTAACAGGGACACATTGGTTATTTCACATATTAAATTAGGGATAAAATGGTCATTTCATATATTATATAAGAGTCAAAATGGTCATTTTCCATATTAAATGAGGGGCAAAATGTGCATTTCACATATTAAATAATGGATAATATGGTAAACTCAATATGAAAATACCCTTTCAGTCAACATGGTATGTATACATGGAAATATAGTGTCCAAAACACGGTAATAATGTAGTGTCCAATTGGTGTAAAGTAAAGTACTACCTCTGCAACATAAAAATGCAACGATTAGATATCTTCTATTCACACTTTATGTCAAATCGTTGCATTTTTTAGTTACGAAAGTAGTATATTCATAGTAATAAACTGTCCAAATTAAAGTAATAGTCTTAAATGTTTTGAAGCATCTAACTGTTCGATGTTTATGATTCTCTACTTGTATTGAGAAGACGAGATTTGAGAAAAACATTTGTAAGTGGAGAGATCCACTAAACTTAAGGTGATCGGGTCGCAACATGGGCACACTTTCTCCCAAGAAACACCTTCCGAGATACACCCTGTGAGTGTGCCGCCTATTTGGGTGCCTTCACAAGTAGACGGATGGGCCGACTATATTCAACCCGAATAAAGAGAATGAATTTAAGAGAGAACGAAAAACATCGATGCGTAATTTTCTATATATTTTGCTAACAAGAGAAGATGAAATTATATAGGCTAGGAAATCAGAAGAAACCGGCAAGTAAATTAGTTTCGACAATATCGATAAGAATCAAATTGTCGTTACAAAATAATTGTGAAGATCTGGTAAACTTCAAAAAAGTGTTAACTAATTGAATTGGGTCATTAAAGAAGCACGAACCCACAGCTCGCGCTTGCCTGAGCCCCGCCCTGTGCGTGTGGTATTCAAGCATACTTCTAGCACTTCGCCCAATAAGACTTATAACTGTAAGATACTGAATAAACAAGACAATGGACTTGGAATGTTTCAACGTGGGACTTAGATATTTTCATGCACAAAACAAACTTGGCCAATAAACCAAGCAAAGAGCAAATAAACTTTCATTGTGCACATAACATTGAGATTTATTTTCAAATGTCTATACTACTCCTACTTCCGTAGTCCCGTGGGTAATGGTGCAAATGAGCCAATGTGTTTGCATACAACTCATGAGCAAGCTCGGTCAAAACTTAGTCAAAATTCATTGCAAAATAAATGAACAAGCTCGAAGAAAACTCTAAAGCTTGTTTGGTAGATGATCCAAGCTTGAATACATGTGTTCGACTCCTTATAGCTCTCGAACAACTGGTTTGTAACTCGTTTTGAGCCCGTTTATAACCTCGTTTAGTACTTCAAAAGTTTGTTAGTTTTTAAAAGGTACTCCAAAAACAAAACTTTTTTTTTGAAAAAATTCAAAACAAAGTCCTAACTTAATTAACTCATTCTGGTGGTTTTAATAAACATTTGCAACTTCCTTTACTTTATATGGTATATGTGATATAAATTGTATAGTTTGTTCATTAGCATAAGTTTGAATATAGCTCGTTCAAGGTTAAGCTCGTTCAAGGTCAAGCTCGAGCTTGGCTTGTAATCGAGCTAGCTCAAATCGATTTCGAGCTAGCCTAAAGCTTAGCGAGCCAAGCTCATCTTGAACAATCAAATACTCAGCTCAGCTTGAGTAGCAACTAAAATATCAAATCCATTAACCCGTACACATAATGGTAACAAAAAGTTTCCACTTTGGAGCCCAATCTTATTTAGCTTATTATTTTAGATGGTTTAGAATTATTTACGCTTTAAATATTGGTCTCTTAAGTTTTTTCTTTATCTTACCTTAAAAAAATAAAAGAAAAAAAAATGTCCCGACTTTTCTTCGTGTAGCCTACATTCTCTTGACCTCCTCATTTCATAAACCTTTAAATTATTCTTGTTAACAATCAAATCTAATCAAACAAATGCCATGGTGTTATTACTAACTATGACTTAGGCTTTTAAGAATGTCAATCAAATCAATAATTCCTTTTTTATCTTATTAAATTATTCTAGGCATTGTCAGAATTAAACTAGTTTATTATTAAGAAAAGGGGTAACTTTATATTTAGAAAGGGGTCATTGTGTTTTACGTCTCTGTTCTTTTGGATTGAATTAATGAAAATTAATTTCATCTTAGTTCAAGTCAAGTCTTGTTGAATCAGAGATTTTAATTCAATTCAGTTTAGTTCAGTTTTTTTTTCATTGATTCTAGGTCAGTTTAGCTCTTTTCCACTAATTCCAGTTCGGGTTCATCCAATCGAAAAGAATAGAGCCTTTTATATATAGGAGTAATATTATGTTGGGAAAAGGATAAATCTAACGTTAGCTAGGGGTCAGTTTGGTTTTTATTTTTTTGTTCTAATCAGACACGAAACGTGGTGGATTGACAATCTATTTAGTATAATGTTGTATACTCCCTTCGTCCCTAAAACTGAATCCATTTCTTTATGCACAAGATTTTAGGAGTGTTATATTAGTGGGCCACTATACTTTGGAGATTGGGAAAAATTATTGTCCATCTTATGCATGTAAGACAAATTATTGGCTCTGTTTTTTTAGTTGTGTCACTTTTGATTTCGCGAACCCCTAGACAATTTTTGGAGATCAAGGTTCGAGATATAAAGAAAAAAATGGGACTCATATAATAATAGAGATATGAAAAAAGATTTATTCTACTGGTAAATGAAAATGTCAAAACTCATATAAAAATTTCTCATAGGATAGATGTCACCTTTAAAAAAAAGCGAAAAGAGTACTAAAGTATGACCATCACACAATCTTTCATAAAAGTTCGACATCATATCTATAAGTAGGGGTGTGTAAAATTCGGTCCAGACCTGATTTTAGACCGGTCCGGACCTGAATTTGGACCGGACCGGACCGTAAATTCAGGTCCGATCTCTGGTCTGCAAAATATTGAGATTTCGGGTTTCAGGTCCGGTCCAAGAACTGAAAAAACCGGGTCAGACCTGAAGACCTGAAATAATCTATTTCTTTATTTTTAAAATTTTTATAATGAACTTATGGTTGCCATATTACATTGCATTAATAAATTTAAGATAGGTTTTCGTTTAGAGGAATTATACATATATATCTAAAAAACTATGTAAAAATTCGTTAAATATAAAAACTTTGGTACAAATCTGTAAGATGGAAAAAGGTCAATCTTTTTGTGTCTACATTAGAGTCTATGATATAAGATAGATATGAGTAATATGATCATCTTCATGAAACATGTCGAAAACTTCGTAAAAGAAAATAAAGAATTTTTAAGAAAAAATTTATAGCAAATCACAAAATATGTCGAGACCTGGACCGGACCTGATTTTTCAGGTCTGGACCTGGACCGGACCTGAATTTTCCGGTCTGGTCCCCGTTCACCAAAATCAAAAATTCCGGTCCACAAGTCCATCCGGTCCGGTCCGGTTCTGAACCTATGCACACCTCTATTTATAAGATTGAGGGTAAACGACTTAATAACATTTACTCGTGATAAATATAATAACAACCTCAATGGCTCAATCCTTGCAGAGAACCTAACAAGTAGTACTGTAGTAGCAAGTAACAAGTAAAACTCTTATGCAAAAAAAAAAAAAAAAAACAAGTAAAACTCAACCTTTCTTTGACTCCTAAATAAGAAGTGTCATAATCGAAAGGAGACGCTAAATTTCTGGAGCATGTCGCATGGCCCAATATTACTCAAGGCACTCTAGAACCAACTGTACCCCTGAAAAAAAAAAGACTTTTATATAAAGAGTTGCAAAGGTAGCATGCGACTAGATTTTGAACGAAAGTTATTAAAAGAGGTGGTCTAATTTTAATATATAATTAGACTGATTTAATCTTACCATTTTATTGCAAAAGCCCATCATCTATATATATATTAAAAAGCGTAAGTATAGGATGCAATCCGCCACGTGTCACTCTCCATTCTTTACAACAATATTCTATCAACGTTTCTCTCATAAAAAATACAAATTGTCCATGAGAAATTTCGAATCCGCGACCTCGAGTGTAGAAGATAAATGCTCTAACCATTGTGCTACTACATTTTTGTTGCTTCTTTTATCAATATTAATAATGATATTAATGATATTATATGTTTTCAAAGAAAAACAATAATTAAGGTACAATATTTTAATTACATTTACGAATAAAACTACTAATCTATGACTTTTTACTAACTTCTTTCTACACCAAATTTTAGTTGTCTTGAAGTACTAAAGTATAATACATATCAATCCCAGAGCATCGCCTGGGCCTAAATACTAGTTTTACCTAAAAAGGTGATTTATTCTCTTCTTTTTATTGGGCTTGGGCTATTGCCTAATTTTAAGTTAAAATTAAGCGATTTTTTATAAGACTAACTCGATTAAGAAATCTGCTGGAATATTTATTTAAAATGTGATTACTGAATGAATCAAAGTGGTAACTGAATAGATTAGATTAGTCACTTTATTTAGAACGTTGACCCGTTCTCTTATTAATATTGGACTTGGGTTATTCTCTAATTTAATATAAAAATAGACGGTCAGTTGTAAGACCATTTATGAATTTTAGAGCTTCATTTTTTGGTTTAAGTTTATTTCCTTTAAATTATCTATATTGCTTCTTGTGTTTCTCTCTTGTCAATATCATTTCCTTCATTTATTAACAAAATTCAGAGTGAGGAGACGAGGTGGTTGAGAAGAGCGAGGAATCCAAGCAGATAATATTGTGATTGACACGATGACTATTCGAAGAGAAACAAAACTACCAAAGATCTCAACAAGATAGTTGGAGAGTGTTACAATGAGGGTCGATAGTGAAAGGGTGAAAGTTGGAGACTAGGACGCGGTTTCACACGCACAATAGGTGGGGGTCGTCTCTGCAAAGGATATGGTTGATTTGGAGTTGGTAACTCTTAAGGGTTCTCACGAGTTTTTGGTGGATGATTTGGTGTCCACGCCCAAAGAATAACTTGACGATTTTTGTAATTTGTCTATGAACACTACACGAGGGGGTGAATTGTATGCGTAGTAAATAAACGTAATTTTTGCAAAATATAAACTAAACCAGTGAAAGAAGATAGATGAACAAGAGAGATTTTTACAAGGTAAAACTTCCTATACCTAATAAACAACCTCGACACAAGAGAATACAATTCAAACTCTTTCACTAATAAGGCCAATCACCTTTATACAACTTGATTATCTCGGTGCTACTCCTTGAGTTCCTAAACTCAAGTTCCCGAATGGAACAATTGTTCCTCTCAACTTTACTTGAATTCTCTCTCTTTTTCTCGATTCACTCAAAGCTCATCCCAATAGAGGTGGTCACTCAACATCGCCTACCCTAAAATTAAAAGTACGGTAATTTGAAACTTTATGTAATGAGTAAGAAAGTAAAAGGGACAGGAAACTTATATGAGAATCAAGGCAATGACACTTTGAAACTTACAGACTCAATCAGTATCTTAGTCAGACTCAATCAGTATCTTAGTCAGTCTCAATTTTCAACTTCATCATAATGGCCATTTGTAGCCAAACTTTCACTTACTAATCCGATTAGAACATGTGTTAGTTGATTGCTCAATTATCTCCATTATGTTCCTTAACTAAAGGAACACTTCCATTCTCCACTAACTCCACGTTCATGTTACACGTGTGAACACTGATTTAACAAAAACATGACTTGCAAATCAGTTCAACTAAACCCATATATTTAAAATTGAAGTTTTTTCTTGATATATAAAACAATCTTAAAAGATTTCCTCAAAACTTAAAAGATACTTTGTAAATCAACTCAAATTCTTGATTTTGTTAACATCCCTAGTTCATGAAGTATGAATTAGATTTTAGGAAGTTTAAAACTTATTTTGCTTAACATTAGCCTACACTTTGTTCTTTCAAAAATAATTGTTCGTGTGACGTTCTCAAGTTCCAAAGAGTATTTGCAAGTTATTTTTGTTTAGACTATTAGTGTCAATCTATTTGTTGCCCTCAAAAGAAACAAATCCTTATTATCAGTACATAGCTTTTGTTCCTTACCAAATCAAACTCTGTTCCTTAAATAGGAACTAATAAGATATGTACACTTCTTTGTTTATTTAGCTCCATGTTTCTCCAATACCAATTTCGTTGAGCATCTTCACTTAGTCCCCATAATTAAGTTTCTTTACTTGATTTCTTCTTGACTTAGTATTTTCTTTGTCCAACTTTCATTGATATACCTTGTAACTATCCATTCAAATATGTCATTAGAGTACGAGGCAGTTTGTTCCTTTGTCATTATTGTTAGAAACTGACTGTTTACAATGACTGAACAAAGACTAAATTCAAGGCTGTGTCGCGGTAGAAGACCACTGACTTGAAAGCAATTACGGCCCCACTATGGTGGTAATCGCAACTGGCCGGAAAGCTCCCCAAGGTTAACACAGCGACCTTTCTAAGTCACCACTAACAGAGAAAGATCTTGGAGACTGTTTATGCACGTACCCAGTGTTTAGAAGAGAGAAAGAAGAAGAGAAGAGAAGTGAATTTCGGATGCAAAACTGAGGTAGCAGTGGACTGATTTTATAGTAAAAGAATCAGGCCAAATAAAGAAGGTAATAAACAGAGGGAGGAAATCAAGGGCGACAATAAAGGCCATTAACACTGTAATAAAGGCCATTTAACACTGTAACGTTTAACAACGTTTCAGTTTTACATGTTACCGTTACACACAGTTGGGCTCGGGTCCAAAAAGATAAGCTCCAGCCCAGGCCGGTCCGGTCCGGTCCGGTCCGGTCCGGGCGGGGGCGCGCGCGCGCGTGTGTGTGTGATAGCAAGCCCAAACCCAAGTTTGATCTCCAACCACAAAAACCAACCAAGTACTCAACTCAATAAACATGAAGAGGAAGGGAGTTAATAAACAAAGGCAAGCTCCCTTCCATAGGAGATGTGGGATGTTTGGAAAAAACACAAGTAGGCTTTGCAAGCCTTAACTCCAACAATCCCCCACAAAGGCTTTGAAAAGCAAAAGAAATTCCTGGGTAAGGAAAGGGAGGTACTTAAGCATCAATATCTTTCGATTTGAATTGATACATAGTGGAGTGAGGCAACAACTTACTTTCTAGTGAGTGAATTTCTCTTGAACTCACCAGAGTTCCGTTGAGACCCCCACAACACATACCTACCTTAAGAACGTGCAGTCTCCGCGATACAACACAAGCGCTTTATAGCCATGCGCACACCTTGGGTCTCATAAGTGCTCTAGAAAGACAGCCCAGTCTTTCATAGAAGGCGGCTTAACCTCCACACTTACGTAGGTAGTCCATTAAGTGTTCCTCAATAACACCACCCCGAGGGATATGAAACTATTAAGAGCAAAAGCTCAACCTCACAATATAAATCCATCAAGTGCGTCTCAATAGCACCACCAAACAGGCTATGGATTTAGAAAGCACTACCAACACGCCATAGGGATGAGTAATGTAGTGCAAGTTAAGATTCTATGGCTTCGTTTGACCACAAACGGGTATCCACCATAAACTCTCAACTAATGGGCCTAAGCCCCATCCCCCTCGACGACTCTAGGACAACTCTCCTAGATAATCCCTTAGTAAAGGGATCAGCAAGATTTCTTTCGGACCTGACATAGTCCAAAGAAATCACCCCATTTTTCAGGAGTTGTTTCACGACTCCATGTCTGATCCGTATGTGTCTTTTCTTACCATTGTAGACACTGTTCTTAGCAACGCCAATGGCTGCTTGAGAATCACAGTGAAGGGAGACAGGAGCACCCTGCCCTCCCCATAATGGAATATCAGACAAAAGGTTTCTCAACCACTCAGCTTCTTGCCCTGCCAACTCGAGTGCAATAAACTCAGACTCCATGGTTGAGCGTGCTATACAAGTCTGTTTCGAAGACTTCCACGAAATAGCACCACCACCAAGAGTAAACACGTAACCACTAGTTGAACTAATCTCATCATTACCTGAAACCCAGTTTGCATCACAAAATCCTTCAAGTACAGCAGGAAATTTAGAGTAGTGCAAACATAGATCAACTGTTCCTTTCAGGTATCTAAGAAGACGATGAAGAGCATTCCAATGTTCATTACTAGGGTTATGAGTATACCGACTCAGTCGACTCACTGCATAGGCTATGTCAGGTCGAGTACAGTTCATGAGGTACATCAAACTACCTATGACTTTCGCATATTCACTTTGAGAAACACTTTCTCCTAAATTCTTAGTCAAATGAATACTAGGGTCATAGGGTGTACTCACTGGAGCAACATCAAAGGAGTTAAATTTTTTAAGCACCTTTTCCACATAATGAGACTGACTAAGGGAGATGCGACCGGAGGTTTTCTTAAGTCTTACTCCTAAAATCACATCAGCTTCTCCCAAATCCTTCATCTCAAACTTCGATGCCAAGAAAAGTTTAGTATCATTGACCACCTTTAAATTGTTACCAAAGATCAACATGTCATCCACATAAAGACATATGATTACACAATCTGATCCTATTAGCTTTGAGTAAACGCAAGAGTCAGAGTTGTTGACAATGAAGCCATTTGACACAATAGTACTGTCAAATTTTTCATACCACTGTTTTGGTGCTTGTTTGAGACCATATAAGGACTTCCTCAACTTACACACTTTATCTTCTTGACCTTGCACCACGAAACCCTCAGGTTGAGACATATAAATCTCCTCCTCTAAGTCACCATTCAAGAAAGCAGTCTTAACATCCATCTGATGTATGACTAAGTCATGAATAGCAGCAAGAGCTAACAGGGTCCTAATGGTGGCTATCTTAGTCACAGGAGAATAAGTGTCAAAGTAATCTAGTCCTTTCCTTTGAGTGAAGCCCCTAATCACAAGTCTGGCTTTAAACCTCTCAATGGTCCCATCAGGTCTCAACTTCTTTTTAAAGATCCATTTGCTATCTATGGTCTTTGATCCCTTAGGTAAGTAAGTTAACTCCCAAGTGGAGTTAGACACTATGGAATCTAGCTCGCTCTTAATGGCCTCTTTCCAAAAACTAGCATCCACAGATCTCATTGCTTCCTCAAAAGTCTTAGGGTCCTCTTCTATCATGAAAGCATAGACCAATTCATCACTTAACAAGTCAATACAAGAGCTCTCAGACAGAAAAGCAGTGACAAAATCAGAACCAAAGTCTTTTGCTACTCTAGGTCTTTTACTTCTCCTAGGTTCATCTGTAGCACCAGAGCTACCAACACGCAAATCAACTGAAGTACTACTTAAAGTCAAATCAGCAGTAACATTACTAGTAGGTAAGGAAACGTCGTGCGTAGAACAAGTAGGTAAAACAACCGTAGGAGAAGAACATGAAGGCATGGAAGCAACATCACCCTTTTTCAAGGGAAAAACATGTTCAAAGAACTCAGCGTCTCTGTACTCACAAATAGACCTATCACTCAAAGTCATGAACCTATAGGCAGCATGAGCATAACCAATAAATACTGCATCAAAGGTCTTAGGTCCAATGTTTGACCTTTTATAGTCAGGTAGCCCAACTTTAGCTAGACACCCCCACACTCTCAAGAAGCTCAAGTTTGGAGTAAACCCCTTCCATAATTCATAGGGAGTCTTATCTAACCTTTTGTGAGGTACTCTGTTAAGAACATGACAGGCTGAAAGGACTGCTTCCCCCCACATTTCATCAGGCAACCCAGAACTTACAAGCATAGCATTCATCATGTTTTTCAAAGACCTATTTTTCCGTTCAGCTATACCATTCTGTTGGGGTACATAAGGTGCACTAAGTTCATGAATAATACCCAATTTCTCACAATGGTCATTCAAAGAGAAGTTTTCAAACTCTCTACCTCTGTCAGATCTAACCCTCTTGATTTTCCTATCAAGTTGGTTTTCTACTTCGGCCTTATATTTGATGAAAGCTTCCCCTGCCTCACTTTTGGCTTTGAGAAGGTAAATTTTAGTGTACCTCGAAAAATCATCAACAAATGAAATATACCAGAATTTTCCTCCTCTACTTCTAGTGTTCTGGAAGTCAGCTAAGTCCGTATGAATCAACTCTAGAAGTTGTGTGGTCCTTTGAGTCACAGTTTTGCAAGGTTTCTTAGTGAATTTTGCTTCAACACAAACTGGACACTTAGAAAACTCAGTAGTCGACAGATTAGGAATTAAAGCTAAGGTCCTTAGTCTCTTAATGGAAGCAACATTCACATGCCCTAATCTACCATGCCACAAATTTAAAGACTCAGCAATATAAGCAGAACCAGAAACAGTTTTATTAAAAACAGCAGAAATAGAAGAAGCAACATTCAGAATAAATAAACCTCCACTTAAATACCCCTTCCCAACAAATTCCCCACCACGAGTCATTACAACTTTGTCAGCCTCAAAAACAATTTTCAAACCAGCTTTGTTTAATAAGGCACCAGACACTAAGTTGCGACGCATAGTAGGAACATACAACACATTAGAAAGGGAGAGGGTTTTTCCAGAGGTAAGTTTAAGAGTGACCTTTCCTCGTCCAAGTACTCCAGCAGTTGCAGCATTGCCCATGTAGACACACTCGCCTTCAGAAGCATCCTGAAAATCATGGAGCAGCTCCTTGTTTGCACAGAAATGTCTTGAAGCCCCAGTGTCCAGAATCCAATCAGTACTGTTCTCGATCAGATTTGCTTCAACAACCACAGCAGCGACAATGTCGTTTGATTCAGCAAGGTTGGCCTGAGGTCCTTGTTTTTGCACAGAACCTTGGCGTTGAGGGCATTGGTAAGCCTTATGATCTGGCTTGCCACAGACATAACAGAGGACAGACTTCTTTTGAATCTTGCTATCCGGTTTGTTAAATTTGCCTTGCTTCTTTCCTTTGTTATTACCCTTTTTCCCTTTTCCCTTAAACTTATCAAAGCCTGATGGAGCAGCAGATTCCACCAGGTTAGCTTTAGTGGTATTAACAGAAACTGAATCTAGATTGTCCTTAAGGCGATTTGCCTCTTCAATCCTCATATGACTAATTAATTCCTGAAGAGACAGGAATTCTTTTATGTGTTTCAGATTATTTCTAAAATCTCTCCAAGAAGGGGGAAATTTTTCTAGTAAAACATTAGCTTGAAAGACTTCACAAATTTTCATGTCCTCATTAAGAACATCAGCACAGAGATTTTCGAACTCATGAACTTGATCCATGACTGGCTTATCATCAACCATACGGAAAGCCAGCCACTTGCCAACAACATATTTCTGTTTTTCAGCATCATCAGCCCCATATTTTTTCTCAACGGCCTCCCAAATCAGTTTTGAACTTTTATGAACCATAAACAAATCATACAGATTATTGATCATCAGATTAAGGAGGTGGAAACGGACAGTTTTATTATCTTTTACATATTTTTCAATTTCGTCCTCTTTCTTCTTAATTTCAGTAGCAGAAGGAGAAGAGGATGAGTCACCTGTAGTAGTAAGCGCAGTGGGACAGTCCTTGAAAAGGACGTAGTCAATGTCCAATTGCTCAAAGAACATCAGCAGTTTCGAAGACCAACGTTTGTAGTTGTTTCCGTCAAGAGATTCGAGCTTGGACAGATGAGACACGGATTTGCTTGAAAAATCAGCCATTGCAAATTAACTAATTGCTTTCAAATTGTTAGAAACTGACTGTTTACAATGACTGAACAAAGACTAAATTCAAGGCTGTGTCGCGGTAGAAGACCACTGACTTGAAAGCAATTACGGCCCGACTATGGTGGTAATCGCAACTGGCCGGAAAGCTCCCCAAGGTTAACACAGCGACCTTTCTAAGTCACCACTAACAGAGAAAGATCTTGGAGACTGTTTATGCACGTACCCAGTGTTTAGAAGAGAGAAAGAAGAAGAGAAGAGAAGTGAATTTCGGATGCAAAACTGAGGTAGCAGTGGACTGATTTTATAGTAAAAGAATCAGGCCAAATAAAGAAGGTAATAAACAGAGGGAGGAAATCAAGGGCGACAATAAAGGCCATTAACACTGTAATAAAGGCCATTTAACACTGTAACGTTTAACAACGTTTCAGTTTTACATGTTACCGTTACACACAGTTGGGCTCGGGTCCAAAAAGATAAGCTCCAGCTCTTCCCAGAACCCAGGGCCCAGGCCCAGGCCGGGCGGCGCGTGTGTGATAGCAAGCCCAAACCCAAGTTTGATCTCCAACCACAAAAACCAACCAAGTACTCAACTCAATAAACATGAAGAGGAAGGGAGTTAATAAACAAAGGCAAGCTCCCTTCCATAGGAGATGTGGGATGTTTGGAAAAAACACAAGTAGGCTTTGCAAGCCTTAACTCCAACAATTATCAAAACTAGGATTCAATAACTTGTGCATGAGAACCAAGACAATCATCAAAATTTGTTTGTTTTCGACAACCTCACGCATTAGCTCTCTAAGTCTTATTTCCTCTACATTGTCAAGTTCAATGAAGCACAATCCTATTTGAATAGGAGATGGATCAGGTACACAGTTGATACGCCCTGCATCAATATCTAAGAGGTTATAACATTGCTAACGTGCTCGTGCAGACTTGAACTCCAGGCGGGAAATTTATTATCTCCATCATGGCTCCAACGAGTGCGCAATAAAAATCATCCCCGCCCTATCACTCACATGGGTCTCTTCACCCGTCTCGCACCCACCACAGCCGGCCCAACATTCGCCATACCCGCTTTAATATACACCACATGTTTATTAAAGTATATGCTAATTTTTTTTAAAAATATATATGTTAAAATAAAATACGTCTATTCAATATAATTTATTAAATAATATTTAACAAGTACTTAGGAGGCAGGGATAAAGCGGGGCGGGTGAAAATGAGGCGGGGCGGGTGAGGATGTGGCAGATACATTCTAAACTCCACACCCGCCTCATCACCCATGACGGGGATAATTTTCATCCCCGCCCTATCACCCGCGAAATCTTTCCCCATTCCCGCCTAACTGGGGCGGATGTAAGGTGGGTCTCCGGCCATAAACCCCTCCCCACTGACATCTCTAAGCTTCATAGCAACATATACTTAGGTCATAAATTTTGAATTCTACTACTCTTAGTCATAGCTAGTCTTTTACTATTTTAAGTAGTATATTTAATCTTGTACGTAAAACCTTGATTAGGGGTTAGGCAATCTTTAGAATTCACTTTTCAATTTGTTACTTATAAATCGGCCAAACAACCAAGTATAATTAGAAATTTGTTTGTCACGTATTGCTCTTAAAAAAGAATTTATTGTAGCATAGTTATTGTACTCCCTCCGTCTCCCAAAGGATTTTCCATTTGCTTTTTTTGAAGTCAAACTTTGTAAACTTTGACCATAAATTATAACTAATATATAATATAAATAATTGTCATAGGTGATCTTGTTAGATTTGTATTAATAGGTACATTCAAAATATCAACATTTTATCATTTTTATCAATAAATAATATGAGATATAAGCGACCAAAGATGTGCATTGGAGATCGTGCAAAAAGCAAATGGAAAATCCTTTAGGAGACGGAGGGAGTAATACTTTAGACATAAAAGGTATAAATATGAAATTGGAGGAGAGGGGAGGCAACTTAAAGTGATAATGGACACAGTATTATAATGAGCACAGAAGGCAGAAGATGGTGTGGGACAAAGAGGTATAGAGATAGAGAAAAATTCAAGTGGAATATGACAAAACTTAAAAGAAAATAAAAGTGCATGGGCGTGTCAAATGTCAATACTGATAAATTTGAGCAGGTCGATCAAAAATGTCATGATTTGAAGTCACTGTTCACATAAACACCTGACGTCCAATGAAAACGATCTTCGTCTTCTCCCCGGGTTAAACCCAAAAAGACTGCCCCATCTCTTGAATACCTCATTGTTGTGCTCTTTATTGCCTTGCTCCTTTTTTTTTTTTGGCTATCCTTTCATTTTATTTATTTCATTTGTCTCTTTTTATTTGTTACCTTACTACGTAATAAAGAGATAATCTTTTCAAAAGCTCTATTTTTTCGCAAACATTTTTGCAATTAATCAGATTTTTGAAGATCTTTTATCAATTAGAATTTTGAAGCTAGGGTAACAAATCTTTTATGTCATACATTTAAAGTTTAAACCAAAGGAAAATGAAAAGAATTGCTTTAGGCGGGAAAATATTCAATAAGAAAGTGACAAATGTAACTGTTGGGTTTTGTTATAATGACATGAAAACAAATGATAATCTATTTATCACATGCTCAGTAATAAAGTTGTTTTGGAAATCTGAAAACAACAACCTTTCCATAAGCCACATAAACCTTGATGCCAACAATAAAATGTTTCTCATCAAAAACAGAATATTAAAGACATACAGTATTCCTATAATACTTCAAATCTATGGAGTATTTGGCAAGAAAGTAACTTAGTGGTATTTGAAAAGAAGACTTATAACCCTCAAAACTTTCTTTTGACATATGATATGCTAAACACATCCTTCTCCCCTTCCCTTGCAGGTTCTATAAATCTAAGGCAGTTGGATGATCGTACCCTCCCCAAATTATGTTAAGCTCAATATTGATGGCTCTTCAACTCATTCATTGTCAACAGCTATTGACCTCAGAAATTCAGAAGGCAATACTCTTACAACCCTTTAAATTGGGTCAAACTACTCCCCTTATTGTTAAAGCTATTGCCTTAAGAAATGAAATTATACAAGCCAGAGATATGCACATCAAGAACATCATCATAGAATGAGGTAATCTGGTTCTCGTTAACTCTGTCAAAGGCATTTTTCACACGTCGTAGAACATAGATACTCTTGTGACTGACATTAAAAAAACCTATTTTATTATGCAACTTCGACTTAGTCATAATCACAAATATTGCAGAGAAGTAGATCGAGTAGATAGCGGACTATATCTCCATATTTGGACATCACATGAATCAAAAATAGTCTTACTATCAATGTCCAGAAGGAGACAAGATTATTTAATCTTACTTTAAAGAGTTTAGGGCATCTAAAAAAACGATATTGTGAGTTTCCTCTTTATTATTTATCCCGTAGCTAGAAGATTTATCACAAAGAAGCTGAAGAATGAGAAATTGTAATTACTTTTTCTTATCCATTGTAGTCGTCGACTTTAAACATGCATTCATGCAACACAGGGGTCATAGACTCATAGCTAGTAATATCCAAGGGGGACAAAATGGAAGTGGACCGATGTTGTATTTGGTGTTGCAGCCTATCAACCCTATAGTAATTTGGTATTCTAATTTTATTTATTTTATTTTATTTTATTTCAAATTAAGGCTTATCTTCGTCCAAAAAAATTATTTAGGCTTATCATTATAAAGGTGTGGCGAATGATAGACCTTCCAAATTTCCAACTAGCCTTGATTAGGACAACCAAAATATGGCAGGGACAAGTTCCATGTGCTTCCCAGTCTTCCACTTCATTTCGATGGCTTTTGTAGCGGTTAAAAGAAGATGAACAATGTGTGATCTCACATTGAAAAATTAGAAGGAGGATATTATCAGTGGCGGATGTAGAATTTTAAAATTGGGTAGACACAAACACAATCAGTATAACTTAAGAATTTCAAATTTTAAGATCTACTCGACTTCTAAATAAATTAAAGTAGTGTTAAAAATAATGTAAATCATATATCAAAATTAGATTTGAGATGGGAGCTACTAAAATGTATAATAGTGATTGCTCATATTTCATTAATTTCAATTGAGAAATGAAATGGATTATAAAAGAGATTAAAAAAGCAAGCAAAAGATGAAAGAAAGTGAACTAGTAGGTAGAAGATTGGTAAATCTATTACATAATGACAGTTATTATGATGCAAAGTAATGTTCAAGCAGTTAATGTTTTGCTAGATATTCCTTTAGGCTTTGATGCATAAAAGGTGTGAAAAGGCAAAGTCAGTTTTGCTACTCTGCTACTTCGAACTCCTAACTACATGCATGATATTTTACACTTCCACCAACTAAGCTACATAGAGAAATTGCTACTTTTTCATTTTTCCAACATTTGGGTAGACACTTGTCTACCCATTGTTGCACATACATCCGCCCCTGGATATTATATAAGTTTGGGCTCCGTTTATTTTGATGGAATATATATTTCCTCCTTCTTTCATTTTCCTTTGTTTGTTTTATTAAGGGGTGGAAAATAGCTTTCTTAAATGTTAAAAATGCTCTTAGAATGGGAAAACCAATTTACTTTTGGAGAGAAGGTATGCCACATTTTTCTCTTCACTCCTTACTTCTCTTTGCTCTCTCCTCCCATCTTTCCTTCTCCTTTACTCCATTTACCTTTTCTCTCTACATTTTCCTCTTATCAAACAAACAACGAAAAACTTTTTTTAAATCATGTTTTCCATGGAATATTGTTTTTCTTGAAAAGTGATTTTCCATTAAAACAAACGGAGCCTTAGTGGAAAATATCATTTACTCTTTATTGGTTTTATGATGTAACCTTTTCTGGGATTATCTATGATGCCTAGGTGACAAGGTTTGCAGGTGTGTCGAGAAATTCTGATGGTATTAGAGTGGACAATTTTGACCTTATAAACGCTTTGTTTTAGGAATTTCAAATGGTTAAAAAGCATTTTCAATGCTTTAGATCTTGTTAGATAATTACTTTAGTTTGTTATTATCAAAACCATATTGGGTCAAATTTTACATTTTGGTAGTTCATGTACGTTACGCAATTTATTTCGCCTTTCTTGTTACTTGTCTTTTGGTTTAGGATGTTTAATTTTAATTGTGATGGTTCTCTTTCTATATCTTTATACTGTAAGGGAAGAGGGGTGGGACACCAAACTTAATGTATTGCCTAATTTACCCTTTGTTGTTTAATTAATAATTTACAGAAAAAAATAATTTATTATAAAAAATAAATAAAAAATTAATGAGAACAATTGCATAATAAACCACCTATAATCATCCCACAATCCCACTACATCACAAAAAATAACTACCCACCACCCACTCACCCAACCTCAATAAATAAATAACATAAAAAAACTGATTCAAAATACCAAAACTACTATGATATAATTTTTGCACACATTGTATATACATCTTGTTCTGTTCAGCTTATTTTCAGTTCAGTTCAGTTCAGCTCTAATAAGTTCAGTTCAGTTCAGCTCTAATAAGTTCAGTTCAGTTCAGTTCAGCTCTAATAAGTTCAGTTCAGTTCAGTTCAGCTCCAATAAATTCAGTTCAGTTCAGCTCCATTCATTATTTAACCATTTTGTTTAATATTATTATTATTGGTCTAATTTATTTTACTTATTATTATTGTTATTATATAATAATAATAATTATTATTTATAATATATTATTTTTTTATCATATCTTTACTCATTATTATTAGTATTATTATTATTATTATGGCTGAGCAAAGTTTGGGTTGGTGCACGGTTTAACCAAATTTCATGTCAATACGAGTATTCTAATTTGCAATTGTTGCTTTATTTTACTGAATAAAATTCACTATTACATCATACAAATAAGCTACAAAAAGCTAGAATATATGAAAAAATTACAAAACTGCTAATAATACTGCAGTACTATTTAAAATACAACATTGTCGTTACGTTGTATATTAAATATACTTTGGAGGTTTAGTGCATTTCTATCATAGACCAACCCACCACAAATCGTGGTTTGGTTAGAAGCACACATCAACTCATGTTTTAAACTAATTATTATTATAATGGTAATACTATTAATTTACTTCTTAGACATTATATTATATCATCATCATCAAGTATTAATATTTAATACTAATAATTGTAATTACTCATTATTAATTATTATTATTATTATTATTATTATTATTATCAATAATTATTATTTTTAAAATTAATTTATTATTATTATTTATTTCTTTATAACTATCATAATAACATCAAAATAATATTATCATTATTCATTTGATACTATTCTAAATTATTAATTTAATTATTATTACTTAGAATTATTATTACTTATTATTTAATATTCATAATAATTATTATTTACTTATTATTCATATACTTATTATAATTTAATTCAATTCAGTTCAGTTCAGTTCAGTTCAGCTCCAATAAGTTCAGTTCAGTTCAGTTCAGCTCCAATAAGTTCAGTTCAGTTCAGTTCAGCTCCAATAAGTTCAGTTCAGTTCAGTTCAGCTCCAATAAGTTCAGTTCAGTTCAGTTCAGCTAAAATTAGCCGAAGAGAACAGGCCCATAGTGCCCAGAGTTATGTGTTTGGCATTCTGTTCATAATTTATCATCTTAATACGGTTTGTGACGATAGAACATATTGTTTTTTCCTTGATATTCAGTTCTTATGTAATGTCCTATATTAGCCCTTAAACTTAATTTACACTAGCGTCAAATACACGCAATGCGTGTGCAAACGATTGAAGATTTAATTCGTGAAACAATCAATGGTTATGGAGTTAGTTTTATAATAAACCGCCTAATTTTAAATTAAAATTAGACCGCCTCTTTTAATAAACTTTTGATTGTCAGATTAGTAAAGCAATTAGAATATTATTTTCTTTTTTCTTTTTTGGTGTATATCCCCTCTTTCCTTATATAATAGAGATATTTGTATTTTGAAAGTATCTTTTCCCATAATTGTTTGACCATTAAAATCATGGGTTACACCATTTTGGATTTTTTTGGCAAAAATCACCTAATATAATAGACATTATTGGTTTAACCACGTTTTCTAATTTTTTTTTACTTTAACTACCTTATATACAATACTATAGGTTTCACTACCAACTGGTGGTTTGCCGACCAAAATTAGTGGTTTTTCGACAACAAAAAAGTGGTTTTCCGGCTAAAACCACCAGTTGGTAGTGAAACCTACAGGTATTATATATATAAGGTAGTTAAAATTTAAAAAAAAAATAGAAAGGTGGTTAAACCAATAATCTCTATTCTATAAGTGAAGAGGTGGGGGACACCAAAAATCACTATTAATTTTTTTCTTTAATTTCTATTTTAGTGGAGCAACTCTCCCTCCTCATAACTAACTATTCAATTTTTTTATTTTTAAAAAAAATGCAAAACACACTAAACAAACAAAATTTTATATGACTTCGCACGCATCACATGCATATAGGGCTAGTATCAATTATATTAGGTGGTCTTTGCCAAAATATCCCACTATTTTTTACGATATAGTACTAGTTGTCAATCTTTTCCCTCTACTCTTTAAAAATGGGTAAGAAAAAGCAGGGCCGTCTCGTACAATTTGGGAGCCCTGTGCGAAATTAAATATGAGGCCCCATAAGGTTAAAAAAAGGCCCTTATATTGATATCAAAATTAAGCTTTCATACAATGAATAGATGTTTTTTTCCAAACAAAATTCACGACATGTTACATAGAAATTCTACTTGAAAATTGCAACCCTTCTATCGTTCTTTGAAGAAAAATCATCAACCAATTCTTCATAACCAATTTTCTCCAAAATATCATTTTCGATGGCTATTATTGCTAGTCCGTTGAGTCGATCTTGTGACATTGTAGAACGCAAGTAAGATTTCAGCAACTTTAACTTGGAAAAACTTCGTTCTGCAGATTCAACAGTAACAGGGATGGTCAATAAAATCCTATACGCAATCATAGCATTAGGAAAACAAGTAACATCTTTTAAAAACCTCAAAACATCAATTAGTCCCATTTTTTCACCAGGCATGACTTCACTAAGTAACTTCAACTCCACAAACAATTCATTACCATCAATGTCAAGTTGCTCACCACTCTTAAGTGCATTTTCAAGATTAACACAACAAGATTTCAATGTCTTATCATCCAAAGAATAAATCTTCCCACATGAGAACAAAAACCCAAACAAATCTTCATATTGTTGGTATTGTTCAAACCTTCTAGTGAGAGAAGAAATTGCGTGATTCAACAAGATATAAGAAGTAATTGACTCTAAATGACTCTTCTTCAGACAATGCTGACATATCATTTGAATTCTCATCAAAATGTTTTTTCCTTCGAATCTCACGCCTCTTAGGGAAAATTGGCAATCTTTTTGGTTGTATCCATGGCATCAAAAAATCCATGCTCTCTATATTTCTCAAAAAAAGAAATTAGTCCCTTGACCTTTTTAATAGCAACATCAATTAACATATCTTTTGTCTGTAAATGCTTACTAACCAAATTAACCGCAGACAATATGTCATACCAAATAACTAATGCCATCAAAAACTCAAAATCACCAAGTTCATTTGTTGCTAAAGACTTAGCCTCACTTCTTATCTTAGAATCAAGATCAATTTCGGCAACTTGGAGTAAAGCTTCCCGTAAGTCTATAATCTGAAACCTAATAGCTTTCACACTCTCAACTCGACTTTCCCAGCGTGTACATGATAATGATTTAAGAGTCAATCACATTATCTTTTAGAATTTTCCAACGTTTAGTAGAATTAGCAAAGATTGTGTATATACGTTGAACAATTCCAAAAAAATCTCTAGCCTTGCCACAACTATTAGCCATATCACACAAAGTTAGATTAAGACTGTGACATCCACATGGAGTATAAAAAGCTCTAGGATTTATATCTAGAAGTCTTTTTTGTACTCTTTGATGCTTTCCTTTCATGTTAGCACCATTATCATAGCCTTGTCCCCTAATATTATCTATGTCAAGATCAAGGGACTTCAACTCATCTTGTAAAACATCAAAAAGACCTTGCCCACTTGTATCATTCACAATTAGAAAACCTAGAAATGATTCCTCGATTTTTATACAACTTGAAGAAACATCTACATATCTTAAAATCATAGTCATTTGTTCTTGGTGACTTGTATCGGGAGTACAATCAAGAATAATGGAAAAATATTTTGCATGCTTAATTTTTTTTTATTATCTCATCTTTTATTGCACTAGCAAGCAAAAGTATCAATTCATTATGGATGTTATGACCAAGATAATGAAAATGAAGATCATCATTTGTTATACGACGAACATGCTCTTTAATAATTGGGTCAAACTCCGCTAACATCTCAATTAACCCCAAAAAGTTTCCATTACTATTTACATACAATCTCTGATTACTACCACGAAAAGCTAGATTATGTTTCGCAAGAAATTTAACCATTGAAATTATTCTTAGCAAAACATTTTTCCAATGCTCCTTCTCTTTTGCAAATTGCTTTTGAGCCTCAAAATCTATAGTTTTATCCGTAGACAATCTTAATCGCACCTCATACCAAGTTGTCATATTTTGAATATGCTCTGTCCTGTTTCATGCTCTTTAAGTCTAGTGCTAAGATGAGCCCAGTCATTAAAACCTTCACTTGCAAGAAGACCCCTTCCTAGCCCCTTTCTAAAAATTTTACAAGAAAAGCAAAAAACTTTATCAAGTTCTTTGGAATATACAAGCCAATCTCTATCACATTTTTCTCCATTTGACAAAACTCTAGTATAATTTGCAGAATTGAAGCGTCTAGAGAATTTATCTTTAGGACCTTTGTCAATAGTCAGATCTCTTTTAGGGCCCTTAGTCGCTAGAACGTTTATCATTTTAGCATCAAGACCCTCCCAATTTCTAGGATCATATATATTAAGCATATGACTAACATCATCAGATTCATCACCATCATTTTCATTCAAATGAGTGTCATCAGCATCATTTTCATTCAAATGAGTATCATTAGCATCAGCATTATCTTGATTTCCATTCAAGTCCTCACTCACATTTATATCATCATAGTGATCAGCATTATCACCATTATTATTCAAGTTCACACCATCAAAATTATCAAAATTATCATTCAAGTTCACACCATCACAATTATCACCATTAACATTCAAGTTGACGTCATTGCAATCAACATTATCATTTTCCACATTAGAATTCTGATTTTCAGGACAAACAGGAACATTTCTAACAAGAAACCTATCAAGAGCTCCTCTCTGTGAATGAATTAATTCTTCAATTCTTTTTTTCTTTTGGCATTTTACATTTCTAGAATCACATTTTCTAGTTTGCGGCAACATGACTCAATAATTGCTAGAACAATCAGGAATAACATAAAATGTACGATTAAGCAAGAAAAAATAAGTTATGGATGAACCTCCCTTTGTAGCGTTAAAGGCCACTCCCAAAACTCTGAAAATCGAACTAGCCTCTGCCTCAAGCTTCGCCTAAAAAAACAAAAGTTTATGCTGCATTAGCATTTAGTACACTACTGTAATCTATAAATTAGTAAATATATAACCAGAATTTGCTAATGAACTTTAAAATTTTAATAGTAATTCAACAATTCACAATTCACGACCACCAAAAGTAATCAGAAAATTAGTAAAAACTTAACAGAATTTCCAGAAACTCGAATTTAAAAAAAGAAAACAACTTAATCAAATTAGAAATAAGAAATTACCTTCAAGTATTAGGAGTTTAGGAGAATCCAAAAACATAGAATAGTAACCAATTTCGTAGAGTAATTGCAGATGTGAATATGAGAGTTGATTGAGTAAGAGGCTTTCTCATGGCTGAATTATTGAATTACTCCTGATTTATAATCTGAAAATCAAAGCAAAGGAATATCAAACATCTCTCACAACGTCACAAACGGCTTTTTTTTCTTTTTGGAAATTGGGGATAAATTGACAATTAAAAACGGCTAATCAAATAGAAATTAAGGCTTTTTAGTGTTTTAGATAGGAAAATGTAAAGTTTTGAGTATGGAGAAGTGAAAGAGATGAACTTGGAATAGAGGAGAAGAGAAGTTCAGAACTCAGCAGTAAATGAGATGGGTTTGGCTTGGGGAATTGAAAAGGAGGTATTAAATGATAGTTGAAGGGGAGAGAGAAGATGCAACTTTAAGCCTTAAGTTAGTAATTACTGTATGTAATCAACATTCCCAGAAACTTACGTTCTCTAATATTTTCCTCAGCTTACTCCAATTTAAGAGAAAGATTCTTCATTTGATTATAAACTATCCAATGCAGCCGCATTCTTAACTCATTTTTTTCTCTTTGATTCATGTGTAAAAGGTAGGGTTTCTAGTTCCGTTGAATAAGAGCTTACAAAAGGAGAAATCGTTACCTGAATTGCCGATTTCTGAAGGCGATAATGTGATAGGGCGTAACAATGTTCCGATTATTGATAAGAGACTTAGTCGTAAACATCTCGTTCTCTCTGCTTCTTCTGCCGCTTTGCTTGTGGTTTAAACGAATGGAGTTCTCTTCTGCAACAACAATGGCAAAAACAAAAACACCCACTTTCATAATCTCTTTCCTGCTCTTAATCCACACGGCCGTGCCATTAAAAACCCCTTGACATTCTCCCACTTCTTCCAAAAGAACTTTCATGGCCGATTCTGATGATTTTTTTTTCTTTTTTCATTTTCAAAATTTGGATAGCCTCCCCTCTTTCCTTCCTGTTTTCGTGGGTGGTTAGTGTTGATATGTTGGCAGTTTCCCCCTCCCCAGTCCCCCATTCATTTGCTACTTTCATCCGAAAAACGTGGGGTGTGGGGGTGAGGGGGGAGTTTTGTTACGTGGGTGGGTTTTTACTTGGGGGAGTTTTGTTGTTTTTTTAATAATAAAGGGTAAGGGTAAAATGGGCAATCCAATAAGTTTGGTGTCCCACCCCTCTTCCCTTACAGTATAGAGATACTAGATTTCTATGCACGCGATGCGTGCGACAACAATTTTATTATGAAATTTTATAATCTACAGTAGATAATTTTATGGATAATCGCATCTTACCACTTAAACTTATCATGTTTTTAGAAACTCCCACCTTAATGATTTTTTTTCATATTCAACCTACCATTTACAATTTTGTTAAAAACTCCCATCACTTAATGGTTTTTGTCAAATTTCATTAACAAAAAACCGTTAAGTGGGTCCCACATATACATTTTGTTAACAAAATGGAACTTGAAATAATTGCAATTCTTTCCAAAAAGTTGTAATTCGTTCCAAATTTGCTCTAAATTTGTTGAGGATTTGCCCTTAAATTGATGAAATTGACTTCAATTTCAGCGTAAACTAATAATATAATACATATGTGGGGACCACTTCACGGTTTTGTTAACGAAATTTAACAAAAATCATTAAGTGGTGGGAGTTTCTAATAAAATTGGGAATGATAGGTGGAAATTGAAAAGAAAAATTCATTAAGGTGAGAGTTTATAAAACATGAAAATTTTAGGTGGTTTTGAACAAAAAAAATCTTAATTTTATTTGCATACGGTGTGTGTTTTGGCTACTGTAACATGATAAAATATGAAGGTACACAGCATATTTTATTTTCAAGCTAAAGTCATTTTGGCTCATCTATATATATATTAAAATGCGTAAGCAAGGGTTGCAGCTTGCCATGTGTCACTCCATGTCAGCGTCAGCATTGTACGTGATAATATGCAATACACAAACTGCAAGTAATGGGTTTTGAACACGCGACCAATTAGTCGTAATGTCATAGGCTCTACCACCAAGCCACATCCCTTTTTGTTGTCATCTTGTAATTAAGAATTCCTTTTAGCTTAATTAAGCTTTGGAAAAAAGTAAAGAGACCTTATTCATTATAATTTTTCATGTTCCTTTTAATTTGTTTATTTGATTCTTAAATTATACCATCAAAATTTTAATATTAGAAAAAAATTAAATCTATGAGGAATATTAATCTAACTCGATTAAAAAATAAACCCCGGACATCGTCGGGGGCCACACACTAGTTTTTCTTTAAAAACATCCCTTACTCCCCACCATCAACTACAACTTTTGTTATATAGTACCCGGTAAGGTATTTTTTGCTTATTGTCCAAATGAGAAAAAATTCAAAAGTACTGGAAAATACTTTATCATAATCCTCACTCATGCTAAAATACTTTATCAGGATCAATTTGATCAAATGTGTCTTCACTCATGAACAATCAATTACTCATGTATTTCAAAATAAAAAATTTCAAAAGTATATAAAAGTATAGCAAAGTGGGTGTCTATCTATAGATCTAAAGAAAATATAATCGTTGATATTTTTTAATTGTTTTTACTTTGTAGGTTTTTAGATATTTTAGTTAGAAGTTATGAACATCTTTTATTAAAAATCTGATGGCTAAATTTGGAAATAAAACTTAATTACTTAATAAACTCATTGATTTATTTTATTTATTTTTCCTTTTTTCTTTTTGGTGTCCACCCCCACCTCTTCACTTATATAATAGATAATAGATCACTTATATAATAGATATAGATACCTAATTGTTGGGTTGCAATATCCTGGAATGACAATTTCCATGTCATTGTTGAAAGGATAGATAGAGATTATGATTCGTTTATGCAATCTCTAATATAAAATGTAAAGCTATTTTGGTTTTTTTTTCCACAAGCTAATCTGGATTTTGATAAGTCAAGTTTTAGCAATGAGTCTAAAGTCCAATAGCATATATAAGCCCAAGTAGAGATCCAACAAAAAGAACACAACCCATTTGTTCATGACTTCATTCTTCTCAAATCTCAATTTCTCAAGTTCTCAAATGATGGAGCTGCCTATTTGTTCATACTTCCGCTGTTACTGTGCAGTGACTCCAAAGCCATGGGTCTTGCCTCATTTTTCTCTTTCTCTTCCTTTACAATGGGATTTGATTTAAGGTAATTTACTGTTTTTAAACAAGTTAAGCCTAGATCAGCTTTAGTACTTGTGACATTGCCACAGTAATTTATTTTGAATCTTTGACTAGATGCTTATAGTTTCTTAATTCAGTAAATTTAATTGTATTGGAGAATTTCAGATAGTTCTTTGTTAAAATCATAATTCAATCAAGTCATATGCTATCTACGGTAGAATTTAAAACTCATATACATATCAAACTGAGATAAATATAATCTAACATGGAAAAACCACGATCGTTGAGAAGTTTAACACTTCTGAAAACTCTTGTCTTGCATATCAATGTCTGTTTCGCCAATTGTGGAACTGGATTCAAATCAACTAATTGTGAACAAAGTATTGACATCCGTTGCAACCCAACACAAATTTTGATCAATAAAAGAACCTTTAAAATCATACAAATAACAAAATATAAAGTCCGCAAACTCTCAACATGGAGAGAGATCAAACCCAACATATGGTAGATTCGTAGATGTGACCCAATATGACAATATATGGGTAGAAAACTCTTCATTGGAGAGAGATTGAAGTTTATTGGAGAATATAGCATAGAAACTATTAATCAAAAGAAAAAAAGGGGGCTTACCTTCGCCAAAAAGGTGCCGATAGCCCCTAAATCAAAAATAGAAATTGTGAAAGAGAAGAGAGCGGAAAGGGTAGGAGGCGGCTACTTCCACATAAAAAGGTTTCTCGCTTAGTTAATAAGCTAGCAATTAGAGAATTTTAGTTCAGTTGTTCAAGATTTCTAAAATAGAAAATGAGTAAGATTTCGTTTTGAGGAAACATCTTTAATAACTTTCAATAAGTTCACATAGCTTTTAACATCTTTCAACACCCTATAAAATGACATCCAATAATGAGTTCTAATAAGTTCTAGATTAGATCAAATAAGTTTCTGAAAATCATCCTTTGATTGGATGATGTTATTCTTGTTATTCTGATTGTTGAGGAATGATTGGATGACTATATTATTGTTATTTTGATTTTAAGCAATGGTTGGATGATTATATCCTTGTTATTCTGTGTTTTGGTGATGGTGATCAAGGATTAAAAGGAGTAGTAATGGGATTTATGATAGATTGGGTTTATTCGGGTATCGAAGTGTTGAGTTTCGGCCCAATGATTGTATAATATTCGGACTTAGTGTAGAGAAGCCCATTCTATAAAAAGAATACATTAATTGGGCCTTAACTCAACATCATAACGCATAATTAAACGAAATACATCATAAATTTCAATAAGCAACATTTTTGTAGAGGTCCCAAAAAATAACTTTATGTTTGGCTAAACTTTTGTGGCTAGTTGTGTTTAATATGAATATTCTATCCGTTTTTATTAATTGCACCATTTGAATATCCAGTGGCGGATTCAGGATTGTTATCTTACGGGTTTGAAGTCATTCAAAAGATAAGACAAAAATAAAGCGATTAGATAGTTCAATACATTAACTCAAATTCCAAATTACAACTAATAATTAGAGAGATCATCGATCCTTCAACTTAAAATTTAAAAAAAATTACTTTTCACTTACCCAAATTAACATAAATATCAATCAAAACCCAAATTATTATATTAGCTCACCTTAATGTTCAAATACCTATTTACTAGTTAATTCTTTTTATTGATGTGCAAAGAAAGTTAGGGCTTAGAGTTGTGTGAAATAGAGGAGTAGTATCTAAAAGACTAAAACTAATGAATTAAGATCTTGAAAAGAGACTTAAACTAATGACATAAAATTTTGAAAAGAGAAAATAAAAGTAAAACTAAAACTTAAATAAAATAAATTCTTGAAAAGGGAAAAGAAAAGTAAAGCAAAATAAAATAAAATCTTGAAAAGAGAAAATAAAAGTAAACCTAAAACTTAAATGAAATTAGATCTAGAAAAGGGAAAAGAAAATGTAGACCAAAATGGGGGTTAGGGGGATTTGATCCCGCGCAGCAATGCTCCACTTCATTTGCTGCTATATTCTGGTACACGGACATACCAGCTGGGCTTCCCTTCTTCTTTGACATAGCACTCCCTGCATTAGTATATGACTTGTTTTTGTTTTTTTGGTTTAATCTTTAAAATTCCGAAAACTTTCGAATTTTTTACAAAAATCACTAGGTTCAGCTGAACCCAGTGAACCCATAGTAGATCCGCCCCTGTGATTATCTACTCCACTTCTTGAAGGGTGTTTTTGGTGCAAGCTTGTGATGCTTGTAATGCATGCGAACTGCGGTTGGTGATTTTTCTTTAAATAAAACCTTGGTTTGTCATTTAGTTGTATTTACATTATTATTATTAGCGTTCGAACTTGGCTCAAGCTCGAAGGAGCATTTCAACTCTAAAATTATTGAACAACTTGGCTTGTTAAGCATTTGATCTAGGTTGTCTAAAACTTAGATACATTTCAAGCACGAGCTTGACTTAAAACGAGTTGTAAATGAACTTGTTTCCAATATATGAGAGTTCCTCAATAAAAAAGGCCCGTAACCCAAAAAAAGGCCCGGTGTATTTGGAATCTTGGACTATGAAACGCACTTGTGGTACCTTTTTGGGGGCACTTAGAAACTTATGTTGGAGATACATGAGATATCACAGTTAGGGATGACAATGGATTGGATTTGGGTATGGTCTTCTACGACTCGGATCCAGATCAGTTTTTCAAACAAGGACCCGGACCCTACTCGGATCCACTGGGTAATAAATTTTTTGGACCCGGATCCAAATCCACACGGGTCGTGCAGATCCGGGTACAAAATAGATCTTTACTTATTTGCTTCAAAAAAGCCTTATTTTCATAATAATCAAAATTTGCAATAACGAAAACAATGTGATTTCACATCTCTAATTGTTTTCGTTCAAAAAAAAAGTTTAATAAAACAAAATTCCAACCATAATATTAAAAGATAAAGATAAATAAACAACAAATTTTAACAACATTATAAAATATTAGAACAACCATAATATTAGAACGTTTTAAAATTTCTTAAAGCTTAAACCCTTTTAAAAACTTTCTATCACTCTTGTCGATGTCATCTCCTTTGGCGACGGTTTCAGTTGACGATTCATGTTAGCCGACCCCAAATCACTTTGGGAATAAGGCTTAGTTGTTGTTGTTGTTGTTGTTGTTGTTGTTGTTGTTGTTGTTGTTGTTGTATAAAATATTAGAACATAAAGTTAAATTTGTGTATGTTAAAAATAACTTTTTAAAAAACGGGAAAACGGATCTGGATTCGGGTAATACTTTAGGACCCTGCTTTAAGATGTACCTGCTTTGAGTTTGGGACGACGCTTTAAAATATGTGGCGACAAACTCTATGTTGGCCGACAATAACATACAATAGTTTAAGACCATTATTAGAAATGCTCTTTTCATAAAAGTTCACGATACTATTCATTTGCTTTCTTTCTCATAAAATGTCATTTTTTAACCTTTACTTATTACAGTGACCCATTTTAAAGTTCATCATTACCTTTCTCTTTCCATTTGTTAAATACACTATCGATTTATAAGATTTATATTTTATTTTAATTTACTAAACTATAGTAACATGAGTGTCATTTTCATGGAGAATAAAAAATTAAGCTTCCCATATGTTTATTTCATTTTCCTGATTTCAAAAGTTATGTTATTTACAAAATTAAAAAAATAGTATTTTCTCTCCTCGACAGCCAACCACATAGCGTCACGCAGGTCTAATGTGTCTGGCATGTGTGTCAGCCATCTGTCTACAAATTGTTTCCAAATTTAAGATGACGTTATTTTACTTCCTCTTAGGACATGTTCTCTTCGTCATAAAATAGCTTAATTTAACTAAATTGAATTGAATAGTGATATGTGAGAATGAAAGTATTGTCCAAAGCTGAACTAAACTGAATTGAACTAAACTGGACTAAAAAATAAGTTAGGGAGAAAAAGTCTTTAGAATAAGACGACGTGTTTTCACTTGCATTCTACCAAGGGTTTGCTATGTGTCCTCCACATAAATGGTTAGCCTTATTTTGTGAACTTTCTTCATACAACCTGTTTCTGTCCAAGACAGCTACAGTGTATGTGGTGGTGGGTACTTGGTGGAACGTGGCTCCCAAACGTCCTTCGTGGTGGTGGTTACCTGTAAAACAAGGAGAAACCTCGAGGGTGGTTCCGAGGATCGCCTCTCCGATGCCTAAGTCAGTCCAAGTTGAGCACAAGATCTCTAGTAGAGAGAAAACGAGTATCAAGTGCAAGTATTAGTTGAGCAAGGATCATTAATTCATTTTGAATTGAATTGATGTGACTCTTTGGGTTCCCAAGGAATGTAATGATGGGAAATTAATGTTGAGTGGATGTAATTTGCCTATTTAAAGGTTGAATCGACCCCTTGTGGAACTTTTCATTCTCTTCTCTTTCGAACCTCTTGCCCATAGATTTTCCTGTTGCTCTCCAAGAATCTCCTCTTGCCTCAGCTATTTTCGAGTAATTTCCTTCGATTTTCCTGGGATTTGCCTGTGTTTGGTCATCAATTTGGAGTAATGGTACTTCGCCTCTGTTGTCTTCGTTTTTCGTTTCTCAGCATATTCCGTTCTTCATATAGGTAAACTCTTTTTTCGAGATCTACTCTCGATTCGTTCCTCTTGTATGGTTTGGGTGTGGTTTTTCTCTGTGTCTATGGGTTTTTCCCTTTTTTCCTCTGTTTGCACTTGTTTGCCTGTGTTTGGGAATTAGGGTTTTCTTTGACCTCCATCTGCGATTGTTTATGTGCTTGCTTTTTGCGTGTTTGGTGTTATTTCACTTCCACTTTGTTATTCTGGGTGGTAGGCTCTGCTCTGCTTCTTCAGCTGAGCTCTGCTCTACCTATCTGCTTGACTGTTGTCTGTGGGATTTTAGGGTATGCTTTGTTTACCCTGTTATCCTCCTTATTTGCTGGGCTGTAGATCTTTGTGTATATGCTTTCATTGTTCTGTTTGTATCCTTTGCAAGAAAATATCCTATTTCTTGGCTATCTTTGATCTTCACATACCATACATATCCTCGCCCCCCAGTCTGGTGGCTCAGTCTGTAGGTCTGAGGTGCCAGACTACTCTACATGTACCTTTTTGCAAGAAAAGCAAGAAAATATCCTATTTCTTGGCTATCTCTGATCTTCACATACCATACATATCCTTGCCCCCCAGACCCCAGTCTGGTGGCTCAGTCTGTAGTTTTGAGGTGCCAGACTACTCTGCATGTATCTTTTTGCAAGAAAAGCAAGAAAATATCCTATTTCTTGGTTATCTCTGATCTTGACATACCATACATATCCTTGCCCCCCAGTCTGGTGGCTCAGTCTGTAGGTCTGAGGTGCCAGACTGTTTTGTATTGTGACTTTAGGTCTGATGCTTTGTCTTCTGCCTCTTGTGTTGTGCAGAATGTCTACCTTTCAGTCTGCCGCATCCCGTGGAAAAGGCGTGGTGTCTACTTCTTCGTCTGAACCAGACGAACCTTATCCGATGGATACCCAATCTCCATTCTTGAAGCTGGATCTCCCTCGATGTAAGGACGAGGTGGTTCCAGATGAGTGGGCTATCTTCGATCCCTGGGATGGCTTGCGCCGGGAGGTTTTGGGCCCTGAGACCAACAGGTTCTCTCCTAACTATAAATTCAAGCCCTCTCTGCCTCGCATCAAGTGGTCTTACAGTAGGCATGAGATGGAACTCACTGCCCTATATGATAGCAAGGGCAAGCCGTACTTGGCTAAGAAATCTGCAGATGCGTTCAAACGGGCGCATGCTGCTTATTACATTGAAATTGCTGCGGAGATCAAGCCGTGATAAGCACTTTATTGTGCTTATCCATGCTGCATTTTTAGTGTCGATACATATAGATTTAGAGCATTTTAGTTCTGCATTGCATGGTTTTGGGTTACTTTGAGCTTAATGATTGCTTCACCACTTGTTTAGTTGTTTTGGATGATTTTCAAACTAACCAACAGGTATTTGGAGCACTTTGAGTATTTAGAGACCCGTGGATGGAAGCTAGAGCTTGGATGACATTGAAGCAGCTCTACACGGTCGTGTGGAATTGGCCACGACCGTGTAGCTTTTCATTTGGGGAAGCAGTTTGCAACTGCCAAGCAAATAGTGTTAAACGTCAGGTCTACACGGTCGTGTCACTTTGGACACGACCGTGTAGCCATTTTGGTACGCTGGCAGTGAGTATGGTCACCTTGAGGAAATTTGGAGCATCAGGTCTACACGGTCGTGTCACATTGGACACGACCGTGTAGTGTTTTGAAGACACAATCAGCAACTTGTGAAGATTTGGACGACAAGGCTACACGGTCGTGTAGATTTGGACACGACCGTGTAGTAGTTTCTACATGGAAGCAGTAACTTTGTAAGGGCGCTGAGGAATTTGTGTAATAGGTCTACACGGTCGTGTCGATTTTGACACGACCGTGTGGACTTGCTTTCGGGCTTTGACCCGTTTTTCCGTCAAACATTAATGAGGTTTATTAATTAGTTTCTTAGCTTAGTTTTCGACACTTCTTCATACTTATTTTCTAATTAACTCTCTCTTAGCCCTAAAACTCTCTAAAACACTAGTTTACTCCTTGTTTTCATTATTGAAGATCGAATTCATCAATTAATTCAAGTAATTTCTTTTCTTTCTCTTTCCTTTAATCTTATTGCTTTGTTTATGATGTTTACTTTATTGAATTTCAATTGCTTAGAATCCATGATTAGTGAGTAGTTTCTAATCTAGGGTTTGGGCGAAAGTATGAATTAAGGGCTTAATGTAGATTATCTATGCTTTTTATGATTCAAATTGTTTGTTTATGCATTGAATGTGGTGTTTTGACACCCTAGGATAGATCTTGATCACGTTTATACTAGGGCATTTAGGGTCTTTATTGTTCTTGATCGAACTTTAACCCCTTTTGTCATTCCCATGTTTCGACTTGATTTCTAGACCAAGGGATTGGGTAGGAATTAATGGGATCCTTTAATTAGGGGTTTTCCGATCTTAATGAATTTATTAATCAACGGACCAAAGACCATTCGAAAGAGGATTTGGTTGGTTGATTAATCGATTACTCTTGAGGACCATTCGAGAGAGGACTCAAGTATATTAGAGGGGAACTTAACCTTGTATTGACTCCGTTGTGGATCACCATAGCGTTGATTATCGTTGTCTAGCTCATGTTCATACGAGTAGCCCGAACTCTAGTGTCTTCCTTATCATATTAATCCTCCTATTTGCTTATTAGTCGGTATTCATTAGTTAGTTAATTAGTCGGTTACTTACGCAATCTTAAACCCCCAAAAACCCTTCACTTAGGTAGTTTTGGACTTAGTGGACTATAGTCAATCCCGATTTCCTTGTGGTTCGACCCTTGACTTGCCGTTACTACGTGCTTAGTAGTTGCTAGTTAGGTTTATAAATTGTGTTTGCTAAGCGGTTCTTAGTGCCTTAACGACACGCTAAAAACCTCTTATCAAGCCGCTTCGTGGGTCTTGGGTGATAGTTCCCAAGGAGGGCCAGAGCTTGGCAGATGTACCAGAGGGGTACACTGCCGTGTATCTTAAGCAGCTGGAGTTTGGGCTTAGGTTCCCGATCCATTAGTTTCTGGAGTGGGTCCTCTGCGAATACAGAATGGCGCTCTGCTAAGTTAACCCCCAGTCTTTGAAGAAAATTCTAGGGTTCATTTGGGTCTGTGAAGCTTTGGACTTCCCCCTGACCATGAACCTTTTCAAGTGTCTGTTTCATTTCAAGAGGCAGGGGGGAGAGTATGGTTACTTCACAGGTTCGGTACGAGCCAACCACTACGGTCTATCCTGTTGATCTCACTCTGAAGGATTGGCGGGATAGTTTCGTCTTTGTTAGAGTACCGACGGAGGCGGGGCACCCTTATCAATTCAGGGCTCCTCTGCGCCCTGTGGAGCCTGATTTTCAAAAGCAGAAGGACCCCATGTTCTGAACTGGGACGAGAGGGTAGCTTACTACTACTTCAAGTCCAAACCCAAGGGACCTGCTGACGGGAAGCAGTTTCTTCCCAAGTATTGGCTGCCGCATCACTATGTGATGTGTCAGAATGCCTTCCTGAGGATAGGCAAGCTGTCACCAGACTACACTACTGGTAAGTGCTATGCCAGCCTTTTGTCCTTTGTATTTTTACTTTCCGTTCTGCTGTGCCCCACGGCACTCATTTTTTGTGATGTTCTGCAGCTCCATGCAGAAAGATAGCTCGCGCTCTGATTATGGGTGGGTCCTGAGCTCACAAATACGCTCTGCCCCTTTCCCTTATTTTGTGCCTGTTAGCTGATTTGTAGTTGCTGATGAATTTTCTGATTTTTTCAGAGATTCTGGGGTCTGCCATCCCTATGGAGCTGGGTCTGAGTGAGTCCTCGGTGTGTCGCCGGTATCGTCCGATACCGGATCCGGGACCTACACCGTCCCGGATTTTATCAAGGAGATCAACAATACTCCTCTAGACCATCCTTCCCTTGTGACCAAGCGTCCGGCGCTTGTGGATAGGTACACAGGGGTGTCTCGGCCGTCGACTGGCCCTTCTGCCACTATCACCGAGATTGAATCTGGTGATGAGGAGGTGGCGGCTGAGCCTTTACAGACTCGTCGTTCCCGGCGTGACGTGAATTTGCCGGAGGACGATGATGATGATGATGATGGTGATGCAGAGGGAGCCAGCACTCTGCAAGGGACAGTTCTGGTTGTTGAACCTCTGCAACAGCTTCCTCCTGTGCAGACAGGTACTATTTACGATGATCAATCTGCTCTTTCTACTTGTATGTATTTTGTTGCAAACTCTTCATCTGTTCTGCTTATTTTCAGATCCACTTGTGGTGGAGGAAGTGCCCATGGGAGAGCCTGACCAAGCAACGACTGAGTTCGACAGGACTGAGAAAGAAATCACTCCAATGGATGGTTCTGCTCAGTCTGATGAAACTGGTCAGGAGTCACACCAAGCAATGACGGAGTTCGACAGGACTGAGGCAGAGACTGCTCAGACTGCCACTAGGGATGGCAACGGGTGGGATTTGGGTCGGGTGAAGCATCACCCGCATCCATCACCCGGTTAAATCAACTCTCATCCATCCATCCGTCACCCGATTAGACCATCACCCGCATCCATCCATCCACCACCCGCGGGTGAACAGGGTGAACAGGGTGATCATCCATTTAAGATAATTGAACGAGAAAAGTTAAATCAAACTTGCAAAATTACAATTTATATATTAACTTCATGTCAAATTAAGATAAGTTTAGTTTATGGAAACATGTCGATAGTAATCAAAAGGGAAAATTATTGTACTAATGTTAATAAAATGATAGATTTTTAAGAAAATGTAAGAAATGGGTGATGGAGCGGGTGATAAACGGGTGATGGGTCGGGTGATGGATGAAACTTTCTCACCCTAATCCATCCATCACCCGTTACACATTCACCCGTCACCCGGCCATCATCCATTTAACTCGGTTTTTCACCCTTTTATTTTTTTCGGGTGGAGCGGGTGATGGATCATCCATTGGATATTGCCATCTCTAACTGCGACGACTCAGACAGCAGAAGGCCAGACTGAGGGCCAGACTGCATCAGGTATGTGTCTTCTTCAGACCCATGATTTTCTTTCTTCCCTTTTTCTCTTCACTTGAAAGTTTTTGACCTTTCTGCCTTGCTTTTCATTTGATCGGTCCCACTGGGCAGGCTATCCCTACCTCTGCTCGGACCAGCCAGGGGGAGGTGTTGGAGCCTCTTCAACATGAGAGGGTGGAACAACAGAGTTCCACTCCCGTTCCGGTAGTGGAGACTATCCTGTCTCCTCCTGTCCAGGAGTCTACTCCTCCTGTTCAGAAACCCACTCCTCCTGGAAGGAAGGTTGCTCCTCCTCCCAGAGGTTTCAAGCAGACCCTAGCTCCAACCCCTGAGCAATTGGCGCGTCTGGTTAGTGCTTTCTTCTCTTTTCTTCCGTCTTCCAGTTTTCAATTTGATGTGTGTCCTGCTTTGCTGATAACGTTGTTACCTTTTGCCTTCTTCAGCAGCAGTTGCGAGCTAAGAAAGCGCAGTCTGCTGAGGTTCCTCAGACCCCTGTTCCAATTGCAGGTCAGACTGAGGTTCCTGCTGAGACTGCTCAGAAGATTATAGCTGAGTCTGAGGTCTCTTCGCATTCCCAGAAGAGACCAGCAGAGAGGCAGAGTTAGGAAGGAGCTCCCTCTCAAAAGAAAACTCGTCTCCCTGCTGACCCCCCCTCAGATTATTGATGTTGAGGTTGAACAAGTCACCAAAGGTGCGTACCCCTTACCCCGGCCTCAATTCCGGCTCTTTCCGTTCTGTGGAACTTACTGGTCTTTCCTTTGGCTCAGGTTCTCTGCAGAGGGGATCGGCGGATGACCAGCATGAGGCTCAGGGGCAGGAGCACATGTCCGTGGCCTTCCCTGACCCCAGTGAGTGGTTGAAGCTTTTGGCCGGTCGCTTTTCACCGGATTACGTCGTCCAGGACGTTCCTTTGGTGAGTGGTCTGTCTTTTTCCTAGTTATCTGCTTCTGACTCTTTTGAATTCCTTCTGATATGTTTTTCCTTGAATATAGGCTGCCCGGGCCGGCGCCTTCATCACGGAGTTCTGCCATGCTTTAGGGTTGGGCAGACATGAGGCAGACCTCCCTGAACTGCATCAGCTCAGAGCTCAAGTGGCGCAGCAGAGTCAAGAATATGCCAAGCTGAAGGCAGCCAACTCTCTGATTGTGGCTACATGCCAGACTGCTGAGGAGGAGATGGACGCCTTGATTGTGGAGCGCGACACCCTACGAACCGCCAACCAATGCATGGAAGGTATGGCGAGGGAAGCGGAGGCCATCGCTGCTGAACATTCAAAGCTCTCTTCCCAGCTGAGTGAGGCGTCGTCTCGTGCTTCCATGGCGGAGACGAAGCTGAAGACCTCTGAGGCCAGGCTGCAAACTGTGTTGAAAGAGCAAGAGCAGCTTAAGGTTAGCTTTCTGCTGTGCAGGCTGACCATGAAGGCTGCTCTGCTAAGTTGGCTCAACAGGCCAAGGAGGCTGAGCAAGCTCTGAGGCAGAGGGAGACTGAGCTTGGGGCAGAGTTCTCCAAGCTGCTATCAGAGAGAGAAGCTCAGTTGAAAGCCGAAGAAACGACCTGAGTTGCACAGATGGAGGAGGCGTTTGGGAACAAGTATAGGAGGATTGCAAAGTTGTTGTCCGTAGAGTCCTCTGGCATCTGCAGCCCTCTTTCAACTGGGATGCTTTTGAAGAGGCCTACGCCCGTGAGGTGCACATGCAACCTCCTGCTACCCAGGAGCTCAGAGACCTAGAGCTGCTCTACTCTCTGCCTCCAGAGGGAGAGTGCTCAGAACAACAAGCTGATGGAAGCTCTGCGGGAGGTGGCAGCTCTGTTCCTAAATAATAGGAACTCGAGCGGCTATCTCGCGCTTCGCCTCAGTCTTCTTGTGACTCCTCTCTGAGCTGCTGAGGTGGATGAGCTGGGAGCCTGTGCTGAACTGACTGCAGTCCTCCGTTTTTGCCCTCCGATGATATCCCTAATTGACTCCTCTTGTAATATTTGTAATTAAATAGTCAAACATTTCCTTTTCATCTGTATTTGCTCCTTTCTTTTGGTTAGGTAGCCGCCGTTATTGTAGTAGTGTTGTAGCATTCTGATCTGGTTTATAGCCAGACCCTTTATGTAAGATACAATGATTTCTCAGAAATGCAAGTTGTATTCTGGTATTGATTTTTGTCTCCCTTATCTTGTGCATGCCAAATCTTCTTATTTTTGCTAAGTGTTTATGCTCTGCTGCTCTTTTGCCTGGCATATCTTGCAGATCCAAGGGCATTCTGCTCTGATGCTGAGTTTGCTGTGTAGCAGCATAGCATATCTGAGTGTCTTTGTTTATTCAGCACGGTGGCGGGTGAGATTTGCTCAGAGATGAGACTTTAGGGGCCCTTTACTCTTCTTCTCTGTCTTATGTGTGACGATGGTCCAACAATAAGCAGAGTATAGGAGGTATTTTGACGCCCTGAGTCATGACCGTTTTGGGAATTTTGGGGTTTGCCCTTTAACTCCTTCTGCCATCGTTTTCGTGTCGGGGTACGCTTGGTTCTTTAGAACTCTACCATCCCCATTAACCTTAGGTGTCTATGACTTATCCTTGCTGCTTTTCGGGCCTTTGGCCCTGCAGGTTTAGAGGTAGAGGTCTATGACATCGCTAAGTCGAGCTGGCATCCGATCACTCTGTGGTCTGTTGACCTTTCGGCTAGCTCCCTTTCTTCATATATAGTTTTTGTGCCTGATGGGCCTCTTCAGCCCTCATTCTGGCTCAGACCCTGTTTTCTTTTACCAGACTGTGGTATTTTTTCTCAGTCTGCTGATGGTCTGTTTGATTTTGGCATTTTGTTTTTTATAAAGAACAAATAAGGGGATGGGGGTTTCATGCGAAATGGAGAGTGTATAGTTTGCAAAGGGTGGCTCAAAGGCCTTTCATTCATAGGAGTTTTCTGATACAATCTGGGTTACACAAAGTATTTTTTCAGAATGCAGGCATTCCAGTTGCTTTTCAGTTCGCTCCCATCCATTCTTTTCAGTCTGTAGGTTCCAGGGTGTAGCTCTTCACTAACCTGGTAGGGTCCTTCCCACTTAGCTGACAGCTTTCCATGTATTTTATCTTTCTGCACAGCTGCTGCATTTCTGAGTACCAGTTCCCCTACCTCCAGAGGCCTAGCCCTCACTTTCCGGTTATAGTATCTGCTGATTCTGGCTTTGTAGGCTTCCATTCTGAGCCCAGCTTCGTTCCTGTGTTCGTCCAGCAGATCTAAATTGGTTCTCAGAGCTTCATCGTTCAGACCGGGCTCAAATAGGCTTATTCTCAGACTTTCAGATCCAATCTCAACAAGCATGACGGCCTCAGAGCCATACACCAGATGGAAGGGGGTCTGCCCAGTTGACTCTTTGACTGTGGTTTTGATTGACCACAGAGTGTTGGGCAGTTCCTCTAACCATTTGCTTTTCTGCTCCTCTAGCTTCTTTTGCAGGCCTATCAGGATTTGCTTGTTAGCGGCTTCGGCTTGACCGTTGCACTGAGGGTTGCAGACTGAAGACAGAGCGTGTTTGATCCCAAACTGTTCCAGCCACCCTGACAGGGGTATATTGTCAAATTGTCTCCCATGATCGAAGACGAAAGCCTTCGGAATCCCGTATCTGGTGATGATGCTCTGCCATAGGAACTTTCTGACGGCTGCTTCTGTGATGGTGGATAGGGCTTCTGCCTCTATTCACTTTGTGAAGTAGTCTACCCCCACAATCAACCACCTCTTCTGATATTGGGCTGTTGTAAAGGGTCTCAGAATGTCCAGTCCCCATTGGGCGAATGGGATAGGATTGTAGATCGGCATAAGGTCGTTTGCTGACAGCTTGATGTTTGGGGCGAACTTCTGGCAGCTATCACACTTTTTCACCAGAGCTTCAGAGTCAGCTTTCATTGTGGGCCAATAATAACCTGCTCTGAGAGCTTTGTGAGCCAGAGCTCTTGGTCCGATGTGGTGTCCTGAAAGACCTTCATGGATCTCCCTTAATATGTAGTCCGCGTCTCTCTTTCCTACGCATTTGAGTAGGGGCAAAGAGAAAGACTTCCTGTATAGCTCGTCCCCGATCAGGCAGTACCTGCATGCTGTCAGCTTAAGCTTTCTTGCTTTCATCTTTCCCTCTGGTAGTTTACCAGTCTGCTTATACTCAGCAATCTCCCTGATCCACTCTGGCATATCCTCCAGCTCTAAGACTCGCTCTGCGTCCTCGCAGATTGCACTGGTGGGTCTGACTTCCACCAGGACAGATCTGTTCAACTCCTGCAGACTGCTGCTCCCCAATTTGGACAAAGCATCTGCTTGGGCGTTCTGTGCTCTGGGCACTTGTTCAATTCTAAAACTTTCAAATTTTGAAATCAGAGACCTCATCCTGGCCAAGTAACTCTGCATTGTGGGCTCTTTAGCCTCATACTCCCCCTTGACTTGGTTGGTTACCAACTAAGAGTCAATTTTGAGGTGGACGTGCTTGGCTTCCAGAGTCTGGCAAAGTTGCAGTCCAGCGATGGCCGCTTCGTACTTTGATTCATTATTGGTTGCTGAAAACAAGAATTTCAAGGCGTATTCAATGACTTTCCCTTCCGGGGTTCTGATGACCACGCCTGCCCCAGAGCCATTGATGGTAGGGGTGTGCAAAAATATCCGATCCGAAAAATCCGATCCGGAAATTTGACTATCCGATCAAGAATTCCGGATATCCGATCCGATTTTCAAAATTCGGATAATTCGGATCGGATATCCGGTTTTAAAACCGGATTATCAAATCGGATTCGGATCGATCATTTGAAAATTCGGATAATCCAAAAATCCGAATGAAAAAAAAACTTTTATTTTGGCCCATTCATTGTTCACTGTCCAAGCCAAAACATAAAGTTTAACCTATCTCTATCTGAGTATCTGCTCCTTCGCTCCTTCATTATTGAAGCTCACCATACTCAGTACTCACCACGGCTCCGTCGGCCGGCCATTCAAAGTCTTCCATCGGTGCTCTGCTCGTCTGCTCGACTCACTGCTCGACGTTGGTGTGGTGGTTTTTGGTTGTTCTACAAATCTTTCACCACTGGTCCTCAAACTCCATGTCGTTGTGGTAGTTTCTGGTTCATTAATCGAGGATGCCATTGTTGAGAGGCTGAAAGGTTGTGAGTAAGTGCAGATGTTTGTAAATAATTAGGATTGGAGGTTAGTGGTGGGAAGGGAAGGGAAAACGCTTTGCTGAGAGTTTTGAAAGGTCACAGACTTTTTAAATTCTTTTTTTTTAGTTTTTTCTTTTCTCTTGTTTATAATTGGAAAGAAACAAAAACGGAAATTTACTAGTTACCCACATTTTCTCCCACTGCAGTAAACCTAGCTTCAAATTCTGTTCAACCAATGTCAATTCGGATTATCCGGATATCCGATCCGAAAATTCGGAAATCCGGAATTCCGGATATCCGAATTATTCGGACCGGATTCGGATACCATATTTTCATAATCCGAATTTTCGGATATCCGGATTACCGGATCGGATCGGATCCGGTATCCGATTTTGCACACCCCTAATTGATGGTTGCAGACCTATCTGTAAAGACTTCCCAGGCTCTGGGCTCTCCAACTGCTTCCTGGTATGCACACTCTGCTAAGAAATCTGCTAGAGCTTGTGCTTTGATGGCGGTTCGTGGGGCAAACTTGATGCCGAACCCTGTCAGCTCCAGGGCCCAGTTCATGATTCTCCCCGATTTGTCTACCTTCTCCATTGCCTTTTCCAAGGGCATATTTGTCAGCACAGTGACGGGATGTGCGTCGAAATATGGCATCAGCTTTCTGGTGGCCAGCACTACTGCGTAGGCTGCCTTTTCTATCAATGGGTAGCGTGTTTCTGCAACCGTGAGGGTGTGGCTCACAAAGTACACTGGCTGCGGCTTCTTGTTTTCTTCTTTCAACAGGACTGCACTCACAGTTGCAGCAGTAACAGCAACGTACAGGAAGAGAGCCTCCCCTGTCTTGGGTCTGGCCAGTGTTGGCAGACCAGAGAGGTGTGATTTCAGCTTCTAGAATGCCTCCCTCTACTCTGCTTCCCACTTGAACTCTTTGCTCCCCTTCAATATTTTGAAGAACGGAAGAGAGCTTTCTCTGCAGACTGAGCTATTAATCTGGACAGGGCTGTCATTCTGCCTGTCAGCCTCTGAATGTCTCTAATGCTTTTAGGCTCTGGCAGATCCATAGCTGCTTTCACTTTGTCGGGGTTCGCGTCAATCCCCCTTTCACTGACCAGATAGCCTAAAAATTACCCTGACCGTACTCCGAACACGCATTTTTTAGGATTCAGTTTCATGTTGTGTTTACGGAGATTGGCGAAGGTCTCCTTCAGGTCTGCTATGTGGTCAGCCTCAGTTTAGTTTTTGGTGATGACATCATCCACGTACACCTCCAGATTCCTTCCCCTCTGACTTGCAAAGACCCGATCCATCAGTCTTTGATAGGTGGCGCCTGAATTCTTCAGCTCGAAGGGCATCATGATATAGCAAAATACCCCGATGGGGGTGATAAATGCCGTCTTTTCTTTATCTGCAGGATCCATGAAGATCTGATGGTATCCACTGAATGCGTCCATGAAGCTGAGTAGAGCATGACCACTGGTGGAGTCTACCAGCTGGTCGATTCTTGGCAAGGGGTAGCAGTCCTTGGGGCATGCCTTATTGAGGTATGTGAAGTCTACACACATCCTCCAACTCCCATTCGCCTTTTTTACCATCACCACATTGGCCATCCACTCTGGATATTTACAGGGCTCTATGAACCCTGCCTCGAGCAGCTTCTGTACCTCTTCCTCGATGGCTTTATTTTTCTCCGCAGAGTAGTTCCTCATCTTCTGATTTACGGGTCTGTACCCTGCGGCAGTGTTCAACTTGTGGTTGATGGTGGCGGGGTCTACCCCATGCATCTCAGCTGTTGAGAAGGCGAACACATCTGCATTCTCTTTCAGCAGACTGATTAGGTTGACTCTGGTTTCAGGATCCAGGTCTTTACCTATTCTAACTGTTCTACCTTCTTCCGGTCCTAAGAGTACCTCTTCGGTCTCTTCCCCTGGTTCAGGCTTATTTGCTTCCTGATCTGCTTCCGGCCAAGCATCGGCTTCACTGATAGTTGCACATTCTTCCTTTCTTTCCTTGGCCTCTTCGGCCTTTCCTTCCTTTCCTTCATTCCCGGCTTCTTCAGCCTGGTCCTTCTTGGCTTCTTCAGCCTCTTTCTTCTTTCCTTCCTTTTTTCCTTTCTCCTCTTTCTCCTGGACCCAGAGTGGTAAGGAGGAGGAGGTCTTTTATCCTTCTTCAGAACGGTCAGATTGCATGACCTAGCTGCTCTCTGGTCTCCCCTCAGTCTGACTACCTCACCAGTACTGCTTAGGGATGGCAATTCAGTCCAACTTCGACCCGAGTCCGATTCGATCCGAAGGAAAAAGTCCGATCCGAATCCGAAAACATAAAAGTCCGAATGAAATCCGATAGGAGTTGGACCTTAGGTAAGATCCGATCCGAATCCGACTAGAGTCCGATTATTACTTGTTATCTCGTCAACTAATAGACTAAAAGTACATTTTAATAGAAATAATAGATTTACATTATAAGAAATTAAGTAAAACATTAAAAATTTTATATTAAAGATGTGTTTTGGTTATTTAATATAGTAATTTAATCCGAATCTAATCCGAGTCCGAAACAATCCGAAGGAAAAAGTCCGAGTCCGAATCCGAGAATGTATAGTCCAAATCCTAATAGAAGTGTAAAAATCATAGTCCGATTGAAGTGGAGCGGACTTGGAGTTTGGTAAGTCCGATCCGAGTCCGGTCCATTGCCATTCCTAGTACTGCTTAGGAAAAGCATGGTCTGGTGATGGGTTGACAGGATTCCCTGCATTGCCTCAATAAACTTCCTTCCCATCAGAGTGTTGTACGGTGATGGGAGGTCTACTACCAGGAACTCTTGCACTACAGTTCTCTTCACTCCATTCTGCCCCTCTGTGGTCACGGTCAGATGTATTTTCCCCTCTGAGATGATGGAGTTCCCTGTGAAGCCGCCGATTGGAGCTCCTCCTCGTTTCAGCATTGAACGGTCCAGCTCCATTTTATCGAAGGTATCCTTGTAAAGGATATTCACGGCGCTCCCGCCATCTAACAGAATTCTTCGTACATCCATACTGCTAATCTCCAAAGTGACTACTATAGGGTCAGAGTGTGGAAAACTGATGCCTTTGCACTCCTCTGCTGTAAAAGTCATATTTGGCAGATCTGGGCTTAGCTCTGCTTGGTCGATGGAGTAGAGGTTGGGGTGGTGAGCTGCCTCAGATGATCCCTCTCTCCCCACATCGAACTAGAACTGCCAAATATGACGTATATCGTCTTCTTTTTTCCTTCCTTGATCTCCGCCCGCTTGTCCTGTAGTTTTTGCCCTTCATTCTGTTGTTCCTTCTCCTTGATCCCCTGATTCCAGGCCAGGTACTCCTTAAAGTAGCCTCTTCTGATCAGGCTTTCCAGATCATTTTTTAGACTTATGCAGTCTTCGGTATTGTGGCTTGGCACCTCATGGAAAGCGCATGACTCTGCCATGTTGGGGCCTAGGCTTCACTTCTTAGTGGGAGGTGGTCTGTGCCACTTGCTGTCATCTCTGTTGGTCAGAAAGATCTCAGCCCTGGGCATGCTAAGGTTGCTGTAGTTATTGTACTTCTCCTGGGCCCTCAGCCGGTCCACCTCCCTCCTCTCTGCTTCCTTCTGCTTCTCTCTTCCTCTGTTCTGATGGGGCCTGGAGCCTCCAAAGTTCAATCTGCCTCCCATGAAGGGCTGCTCATTCTGCCTGGTTTCTTGCCTGGCATGCCTGCCTGCTCCGGGTGTCGAGGCTTTGTTGAAGTCCTCGACAGCTATGTATTTTTCTGCCAGGGCCAGGGCTTCGCTGAGCTCCGTCATGGTGACCCATTTTAAGTCGTCCCTGAACTTACTGGTGTGGGGTAAGGCATTCCTCAAAGCGTGCAGAGCGAGCTCCTGCTCCAGCTCTGGGATGTGCACCAGCTCTTTGTTGAACCTCCCTATGAAATCCCGTAGGCTCTCATTCTTAGTCTGCTTCAACAATAGCAGCTCATGAGTGGACTTGCTTCTCCTGCTCCCACTGACGAAGTGCTCTTTGAATCTCTTCTTCAGTTCATCAAAGTTGGCTATCGTTCCTTGAGGGATAGTTCTGAAACAGGTCTGAGCTATCCCTGCCAGAGTGGCAGGGAAGTGTCTGCACCAAGTAGCCTCATTGTAGTTCCCTAGCTCCATGTGGGTTTCAAAGGCTGCCACATGCTCCTTTGGGTCTCCCTCCCCTTCAAACTTGAGATTCAGTGGGAGATTTACCTTCGATACTCTGGCCGCAATGATTTCAGGTGTGAAGGGAGATTTGGAAGGAGACCTAATCTCCTCTGCCGTTGAAACCACAATGGGTCTGGAACTAACTCTGTGGGATATGAGTCCTCTGAGATATGTGGGGGCTCCATTATCACCGGAGCCCTCCTCTGGTATTGTCCCCAATCTCAGGCTGACGTGCCTTTTGATTGATCCGCCTCCAGGCGTAGACAGGGCCTCTTCAGCTCCTGCGTTACGCCTGATCCTGCGTCGGGGCCTCCCCTAGGCTGCGCCTCCTGGGTTCCCTCTGTGGACAGACTTCTGGCTTGAGCCTTCCGTATACCCTGTGGGTGTAAGTTCCTCGAACAGGCTGGGGTGTTCCTCCTGCATCACCTCAGTATCTCATTCGTCCTCTTGCCAACCCCTCTTGATGTATCCAGGTCCAGAGCGGCTAGATAAGCCATACTCTGACGGTGGGGTTGTGATTTTTGTCTTGTTATACCCGCACAGGGGTTCTGTTGTGGCTGCCTCCTCTTCAGATGACAGCCGCAGGTGCCTTCGAACTGAATCATGTGTTCTAGTTCTCCTCCTCTTTCGAGAAGGTTGGCCTCCAACAGTCTGCATATACTGCTGGGCAGATTGCAGCACGTGGATGGCTGCTTGGAGTTGTTCAGGTGTGGGCATGACCACTGAGCTGCTTGGCTGTTGGGTCTGCCTTGTTTCTCGAGTGTGGGTAGCAGTGCTATCCCTTCTTACTGACCTAGTGGTGGGGGTAGCAGCACTACCCCTTCTAGTTGATCTCGTGGTTGTTTCTCTCAGTGGAGAGTTGCTCTCTCCTCCTGAACTGTAGGAACCGAGTGTTTCTGAGGTAGGAACCACCATTGCAAAGTTGTAGATTGGGCTTTTCTACTCTTCCCCTCCTTCTAGCGTCAAATTGTTTCTGTCCCAAGACAGCTACAGTGTATGTGGTAGCGTCAAATTGTTTCTGTCCCAAGACAGCTACAGTGTATGTGGTGGTGGGTACTTGGTGGAACGTGGCTCCCAAACGTCCTTCGTGGTGGTGGTTACCTGCAAAACAAGGAGAAACCTCGGGGGTGGTTCCGAGGATCGCCTCTCCGATGCCTAAGTCAGTCCAAGTTGAGCACAAGATCTCTAGTAGAGAGAAAACGAGTATCAAGTGCAAGTATTTTGTGAGTGTTAGATTGAACGTACCTTACCCATGCATGGGCATGGGTATTTATACGAGACATGGACTTGTAACTGACCTAGCAAAGTAAGTGGGCCTCTTTGGAAGTGGGCCAAGGTGAACAAAGCCTTCATTAATCTCCTGCCTAGAGGTTATATCCGGAGCAGTCTGCCTGAGGAGGTCTGCTCTGCTCCTGGTGCTCTAACGTGGAGTGGCAGGACCAATGGTCCGCTGCCAACTGGAAGTCTGCTAGACAGACCCCATACACAACCTATTATTGGAGTATTGCTAATAAGTTAAATGTTACGAAAAGATCTATGATAATAATGATCAGACAACAATGTATAGGAGGCCCTTAATCCATTAAAATTAAACTGAGAAAAACAAACCTTTTATCTATTGAACTATCCTCAATTTTATTAACTTGATGCAATTTGACTTTCAGTAACACTATATAATAAGAGAAGAAAATTTAAAGGGGGGGGGAGTTGGAGAAATGTGTAGTGTAGATAGGATAGAAGTGAAGTGAGTTTGGCAATAAATGCATCTAGAGAAGAAATGAATGTAGTTGGGAGTGGGGGTGCGGGAGTTGAGAGGATAATTGTCATTATAATAAATGAGGGTGGAAGAAACAAACAGAACAGATAGTTGCAGACAGACACCCTCTGCTCCTGCTTATGCGGCCGCCAGCAATTTTACCGGCTGCGGAACCGGCTTTACTCTCGCCTATCAACTCTCGCCCACACACGCCCCCCAACGCCAAATCCAATGCCCCCAAGGCCCCAACCCTCTTTCTCTCGTCTTAATTTTACTTTCTCCATTTTAAAATAAATGATACACTTTTCATTTTGAGTGTTTCAAAATAAGTGATACACTTTGGGTTTTTGTTTTATATGGTGACTTTTTGCATGTGAAATGACCTATGTACCCTTACTTTTTTTTGCTAAACACATCATTAACAACATCTAACAACATTAACTACAAAGGGGGTGGAGGACCACACCCACTAACTTCACCATAAATTGTGCACTAAACACATTTATAATCTTTTGCCTCAAAATCCGCAAAAGCAACAATGTATCACTTATTTTAAAACGGAGGAAATATTAGATTTTAACTATGTTTTGTTTTTCGTCCGTAAAGAAGTTAAATTAATTTCAGTTATATTCAGTCTAATTAATTTCATTTCAATTTTACTTTAACTTATTATTAAGACTTTTATTATCAATCTATTAATATTATTACTATTGTTATAATTATTATCATTGTTAAGTACTCCATCCGTTTTTTAATATGCATGTTTGCTTTTGCGCGGGACTAAAGAAAAAATGCAAAAGTAAGAGAGAAGGTTAGTAAAAGTTAGGAAAAAGTGAAAAAGATAGAGAGAAGGAAAGAAAAAGTAGGAGATAAGTGTAATAATTATGTGGACCACCCTTCCATTTATTATTATTATTATTATCGTTATAATTATTATCATTTTTTTGAAACAGAATTATTATCATTTTTAGGTATTATTATTTTATTATAAGAATAATAATGTTAATTATTATTATTATCATCATTATTATTAATATAAATATTATTATTATTACTAATAGTAGTATTATAACGCTAATACTTTTTTATTATTCTTAAGTATTATTATTATTATTACTAGTAGTAGTATTATTAAGTATTATTATTACTCTTTTAAAAAAGTATTATTATTATTATTTATATAATTATTATTAAGTTGTATTATTATTATTTCTATATTGTATTATAATTATATCATCTATATAATTCAATTAAAAAAATTAAGTTAAGATAAAGTTTAGTTCACTTCAGTCCCATTAATTTCAGTTCAGTTCTTTGCAAGCTAAAAGAACAGTGGCTTAGAGTCAGCTATTCTCATCTTATTTTCAGTTAAGTTATTTTCAATTTAGTTCAGTTAAGTTATTTTCAGTTTAGTTCAATTCAATTATTTTCAGTTCAGTTCACTTATTTTCAGTTTACTTCACTTCAATTATTTTCAGTTTAGTTCAGTTTAGCTCCATTCTTGACAATATCTTACTCTCACACTCTGCTATTCTTATCAGTTATGTTCAGTTCAGTCATTTACAGCAGAAGAGAATAAATGACTCTCTACTTGCATTTATCTCTTCTTTTCTATTCTAACTTCTCCTCGTAGGCTAGTAAAATTCAAGTGATGATAAACCCAAAACTCTTATTGGGCAACCTGTTAATAATATTAAAGTATTTAAATATTTATAGTGTTGGTGCATTCACATATAGTGTTAGTATCAAGTAAATGTATACTTATGATTATTCACTCATTTTGGTGACATGCAATTACATGACATTAACATTATATGTGACGTCACCAACACTATAGATATTGAAATTTATAACGGTTATTTGACCTGCTGCTCAGTAACCATTACGGATTTTTCATTTCTCAAAGGATTATTCAAGGCAGGATTGACAAAAACCCGCTTAAAATTTCTTGACAATAAAAAACCACCAACTCAACTTTTTTTTAAAAGATTAAACCTTTCTTCGTTTTTCGGCGTTGGCTTCCTTTTCTCATTGTCGCCCATAGTTTCTGACATTATTACGGAAACTAAATGCAATGCTTAGAAGGTGCACCAGGGTGTACACCAGAGGTTTATTAGACAATTTTTAAAAAAACAAAAAACAAAATTGTTGTTTTCTCTCCTTATCCACTATTATGCATTGAGAAAATATTGTTCTTTTTAAATATTAAGCATCATTATTATCGTATATTACATGCTATTATAATTGATTATTACTTTAAAATGAATTGTTAATTTAATATATAACACATATTCTTTTGCATAATGCTAATAGTTCTTTTTTAATGTTAAGCATAATTTTTTTATTATACAGTACATGCTATTAGAATTTTTATTGTTTTAAAATAGATTTTATTTTAATATATAACACATGCTCTTTTGCAATAATGCTAATAGTTATTTTTAAATGTTAAGCATAATTTTTTAAGGGAAATTCCAAATGGTACCCTTGAAGAATTGGAAATTCCATTTGGTACCCAAAAAATAAGTTTGTTCCATATGGTACCACTAAACTTTTGAATAAGTCTAAATCGTGACATTCCGTTAACTTTTCCGTTAAAAAGTTGTCTAACCTTGTTCTAAGCCTAATCTAACCTTAATTAAACCATTAAACCTTAATTAAAATACCAAAAAACTACCCAAAAAAACACCCACAAAAAATACAAAAAAAATACAAAATTTTTTTAAAAAAAATCTGGAATGGTTGGGGGAGGGCAGCTGGCAGTTAGGAGGGTGGGGGGCCGGCGGCTGTGGCGGGGGTGGTTCGGCTGGGTCGGATTCGGGTGGAGGTTGGCTGGGTTTGGTCGAATTGGGGTGGGGGGCGTCGTTGGAGGGGGGTCCGACGGGGTGGGGTATGCGGGGGTGGGGGAATTCGTGGGTGGGAGGGGGGCGACGGGGGTGGGTGAATTTGTGGGTGGGAGGGGGGCGACGGTGGTGGGTGAATTCGTGGGGGGGGGGGGCGACGGTGGTGGGTGAATTCGTGGGTGGGAGGGGGGCGACGGGGGTGGGGAATTCGTGGGTGGGGTCATGGATTGGGTTTCCGGGGTAGGTGGTGTCGGGTGTGGGTGGGGGGTTGGTTGAGGGGTGGTTTGGGTGGCTGGTGGGGGTGCTGGGCTGGGTATTTTTTGTATTTTTTTGTATTTTTTTGGTATTTTTTTTGGTATTTTTGGGTATTTTTTTGATAATTAATCATAATTCGCAAACTAATTATATAATTAACAGTAAATTATATTAATAATGAAGGTTAAGAAACTTTGTTAACGGAATAGTTAACGGAATGTCATGGTTTAGACTTATACAAAAGTTTAGTGGTACCGTTTGGAACAAACTTATTTTTTGGGTACCAAATGGAATTTTCAATTCTTCAATGGTACCATTTGGAATTTCCCTTTTTTAAATTATACGGTGCATGCTATTAAAAAATTTATTATTTTAAAATGGATTGTTACTTTTATATATAACACACGTTCTTTTGCATAATGCAAATAATTCTTTTTAAATGTTAATTAAGCTTAATTTTTTTATTATTCAATATATGCTATTAGAATTTTTTACTGTTTTAAAATAAATTGTTATTTTAATATATAACATATGTTCTTTTGCATAATGTTAATAGTTCTTTTTAAATGTTAAGCATTATTTTTGCTTCGTATTATATAAAGATGCTATTACTATTGTTTGTTATATAGATTGTTATTTTAATATATAACACATTTTATTTTGCACAATACTAATAGTTCTTTTTTTATGTTAAGCATTAGTTTTTATTATTATATAGTACATGCTATTATAAGTGTTATTCTAAAATGAATTGTTATTTTAATATATATGATATGTTCTTTTGCACAATACTAATAGTTCTTTTTATATGTTAAGCATAATTTTTTAAACTTTTTAAGGTACACCTTGGTGCACCTTACAAGGTACACCCTGGTGCACCTTCTAATTTGCAAACTCAATGAAGGGGGGAACCTTAAAAACTCAATTCAACAAGAAAAACAACTATTACCACTTTATTTTAGGGTTTTCCCATCTAATTTCCTCAAAAACGTCGCAAAGTATAGGGGTTAATACCGAAAAGCACAAGTCAACATCGGAAAAAAAAGACATGATTCTTCTTGTAAAAAAACTGAATTGATGATTTTTTTAATTGTCAAGAAATCTTTTAAAAGGATTTTTCACAAAAATAAACTCTCCATTTTTTGAGACAAATTTTCCAATATTCAATTGCATTTTCTTTTTCCCCATTTTGGATCATCTCTACAGAACTACAGTGGGCAGCTAGGCACATATTTAAAGGCCTGTCCTCTCCAACTTATTTTCAGTACAGTACAGTTCAGTTCAATTTAGCTCTGGACAATGTTTTTACTGTCACATATCACTATTCATTTCAGTTCAGTTCAATTCAGTTGTTTTATGCCGAAGAGAACATGCCCTAAGTTGAACTACATTTTAATTTCCAACCATATGATTTGTATAGCAACTAACCCCATATTCGGTTGGAATATTTGTATGAGTAGATTAATAATGTTAGATTTTACATAGTTTTTCCACTTTCACTTTCATACACACTTGTCGAGGAACAACTTTGACAATTAATATCCTTAATTACTAAGTAGCAAGATTTACTAAAAAAATATTATGAATATATATATTAAGACCAATCATTAGATCTTATTGATAGATTGTCTTACACATGTAAAAAAATAATTCCTAACAAAACATCTTAACGATTTAGTAGGGTAAGAAGGAAAATGCACAGAGAGATAACGAGTTTAATTTTTTTTTAAAGAATGGTAAAACTAAACTAAGTTATGAAATTAAATATAAGAGATTAAATTAATACTAATAATATAAATATATACTTAGGGTATTTTGTTTAGTCCACCATGTTTATATATCAATAAAGGAAATTAGACAACCAGCAATACATGAGTCTAAAGTTAACAATTTAAATAAGTATCAATCCTTTCATCAGGTCTTAACACTTTCAAATCAACTTATGCAAGATGATCATTCACATAATCAGATTTACCAGACATTTTAGGCCGCTAAAATATGATAATTCAATTTTAACAATTAATAGCTAGATTAATTTATGATATTGGCCAATTACACAAATTACACATGGAACCAACTCACCTATGATATCTCTAGTCACAACCTTAACACAATAGAGAATCAAAATATCATAATCATGACATAAATATGACTTTCTTCACTAACATCTAAAATGAATCTACTCACTTATAGTAACCAGAATGATAACAAAATAAATGAAAAGATTTAGGAAGCAATAGAAAATGATAAAGATCAATGCATATTGAAAGCAATAAAGAACAATTAAAGAAGAAGTTACTCAAATGAAAGGGAAACTTGAATTTGAATTAAATTTAAAATGAGCCTCCAAAGTATGTAAACTAAGAGATTATTTATTATACATCTGAGTATACTATGAGAATGAGCCTCCAAAGTATGTAAACTAAGAGACTATTTATTATACATCTGAGTATATTATGAGAATGGTACACTCAAGAATATTTTGTACACAGTGCCTATTTGGACGTCTCCAAATAAGCAAAATTAGACATTTGAGCAATGGGAAAAAATATACCCTTGAGCGTCCCATGCTCTATTACCAAAAGATTGTTGCATCTCACTTCCATCTTATTTAGGACATGTTCTCCATAATTTATTTTCAGTTTGATTCAACTCAACAATGCTTTTACTTTTGTAATTCACTATTATTTCAGGTTTAGTTTACTTCATTTCAATCATTTTCAGTTCAATTTAGTTAAGTTTATTTCAGCTCAACACAATATTTTTACTCTCACACCTCACTATTACTTCCAGTGTAATTTAGTTTAGTTTATTTCGGTTTTGTTCAGTTTAATTAAGTTTAGTTGTTCAATTTAGTTCAGTTCAGTGTGAGAGAACAAGGCCTTAGTCATGTTTGAAGTTTGTGTCAATATTAGAGATGATAATGAGTCAAGCTAACACGACTTATCATTAGAAATGTAAATGAGTCAGGTCGAGTAACCTTTTTCTGTGTCCAAGCTCAATGATAAAGATTATAGCTTTTGAACTTGACTATTGCCATCTATAATTAAAAAATGCATATACAATTGGCCGAAGTCGTATTTCTACAATTTGTACACGTTAACAATTTTCTAGTCGATAACTAAAAAGGTAATGAGAAAAAAGTTGTAGATAACGCTAATTGAATTCGCTCTTGCCACACTAACAAAGGGACATTTCCCTAAATGTCTTACTAACTAGTTGAAGAAAACATACTCTAACTTTTGATTAATTTTAGAAATCAAAGCAAAATATTAATTGGGTCCCTAAGAAAAAGTGGAAAAGGTTGCAAAAAGAAAAACCATTATATTGCATGAAAGGAAAGGATAATAGGAGGGGGGCAAATAAAAGGGGGTGGGCGACATACGAAGGTGTGATAAGAGATCCAAATATATTCTGAATCCTAGCTTTGGTGTGGTGCGGCGTGTCTCTCAAGTTCTGCTTTCAAAACCCAAAAAGCGCCAAGAGGGAGGAGGGATACCTTATTTATTTGTTCTTCTTCTTTGTTTTTTGAGGGGGCCCCATTATGTGTTCCTCCAAAACTCAGAATAGCAATTCCCACATTATCTTTACTTCTTTATTTTATATCTTTGTGTCTGCCTATGGCGTGTTTGTATAGTCTCATAGTCTGGTCTGTTGATGAGAGAGAGGAGTCATCTCATCTCAGCTCATCGTAGCTTTACAATTCTTCCCTCCCTCCTTAATTATCCCGGTGGTGATATTATGGGACCAACACAAATTTTTGACATCGTTTTTTTTTTAAATTTATTTTTGCTTATCTGAATTTATTAGATTTGATTTGATGTTATTCGACGTTATTAGATGAAACCTTATTAGACCTTGTTAATACTAATTCAATCTTATTAGACCTTATCTGACCTTATTCAACCTTATTAGACTTTATCTGAACAAATCTGAACTAAACTGAACTTATAAAAACTGAAATAAGTTGGAAAGAACAACCCTTATACGTTAACCAAAAGCTTAACTAAAATACGTTAACCACAAGATGAGCACGAGTGGGGCTGAAGACAGGACGCATCTGTATTGAGTTTGGGTGAGTGCTTTACAATATGCGACAAATCGTCTAAGTTAGCTGACAACAACCCACAATATCATAAAGTAAGACAACAACTGATAGGATGTTCAACGTTCATTCATTAATTCAACATCAACCCTAATTAAAGACAATTACTTGTTACTGGATTATTACAATAACTTAATAATGGAAGATAAAGACGAAGAAAAGAAATTAAAACATAAAGTAAAGATTAGAAAATATAAACTAAGGAAAATACACTTAACATGTTGGATTGCAATGTGTAGGCCTTGTTTTTTTTTTGGATTGGATAAACTAAAATTAATTTCAATTTAGTTTCATTAATTTCAGTTTTTTCAATTTAGTTTATTGTTAAAAACACTTTTGTTATGATCATCGACATTATTCTTAATTTATTGGAATCGTTATAATAATTATTATTATATTGATATATAATTTTCAATTTAATGTTTTCATATCTAATTAAGTTCTTTAATATTAGTATTGATCTTTCTAATATTATCGTTTTACTTATTAGATATTATTATAGTCACTTTTAATATAACACATTACTATACAATTATTTTTTAAATATTCTTATCGACCCCTTTTATTACTTTTTTTAACTTATTAAAAATTATCATATTCTTAAACTATTGGTCTTATTACTAATATTATTATTATTATTATTATTTTACATAGTGAGATTTGACTCGAAGTAATATAATATTAGCATTAGTATTAATTTAATTACATTAAATTCTTTTAAATAAAAATCATCTTCTACTTATAATTTCATAATCATCTTCTTCCATATATTTTTTCACATCTTCCTTATCTTCCACACAATAATCATTAACATCTTGAGGGCGTACTTGACGCCCATCAGTCAGTTACATATATTTTCAAACTATCTTAGTTATTGTTTTTCTTCTTTCAAACATAGAACCTTTTCGATCTTCATCAAACATGTCAATATCAACACTTCATTCAACAATTACTTCATTTTGCACAATTGATATTCCAAACTTGTGCATTGTTATGAAATTATGGAGTGTGCAAGTTACAACGATAATAAACATTTTGATACTTTCCGAACATTTGCACCATAGTATGAATCACCAACTTGTTATTACTATTATTAATAAAATTATTATATTATAAATATTAAATCATTAATTATATCACTTGCCATTAATAACATCACTTATTTCGTAGTATATATGTCAACTTAAGTTCATTTCAGTGCCTTCAACATAATTCTCACTTTGATTTCATTAATTCTTGTTTACTCCGATTCAGCTTCACTCAGTCCAAAAGAACAGATTCGTAGTCCCCAACTATACTCTAGAGTCTTTAGTAGCACACAAAACTACTCTCTCTCTCTCTTAAATCTTTGAACCAGAATAGACATACAGGAGGTAGTAGTAGAGTAGTAGGAGAGGCCCCCCCTCTCTCCAGTCTCCAGTCCCCCTACTTTCTTCACTTTTTCCTACACCCCATAATTTTTTATATTTATTGTTTTCGAAAAAGTAGCTCTCCAACCCAACAAAGTAGAAGCAGCAAGACAAAGAGAAAGAAGAAGAAGCAACAGCAGCAACAACAACAGCAACAGCAACAGCAACAGCAGCAACACAACTTCAACTACAAACAACACCCAACAACACCATTCCTTTCTTTGTCTGTTTTCTCTTCTTTCTCTTTCCTTATTATCCATATTTTTGTACACATAATTACTTACATTTTTCTCCTGCATTTTCCTTATTCTTGTTCATCAACGATGTGTCTTTTTTTTTTCTCTGAATTTTTAACCTAATTGTTACTTCATGGGTTTTCATGGGTTTCTTAAATCTTACCCTTGTCTTTTATGAACAACTTAACTGAACAACAAACCCCCATTTTATTTATTATGTTTTTGTACTTGAATATTCTAGAACCACATTCTTATTTGTTTGCCCTGTTTACATTTGTACGGTTTTTTTAAAATCTTTTTATTTTTTTGGATAACTTTCTTAGGATTCTGTGATCATTTGGGCTAATTTTAACTCCTTCTGTTTTCCCTATCATTTTATGGGAACATAAAGAAAAAGGATAATTATTGCCATAAATCTACCCACTAAAATGGAAACAAGATTAAATCTTTTTTTAAAAAAAATAATGGGATTTGGTTAGAAAATGGAATGTCAGTTGTATTCTGCCAAAATTTGTTATTGCCAACATTAATTTGCCAGTTTAAGGGTTTGTTCTTTTGGACTGAATTAATAGAAGTTCGGTTTGGTTCAGTTCGGTTCAGTTCGTTTCGGTTCAATTAATTTTCTTTCGCAATTTCGGTTTAGTCCAAAAGATTAGGGCCTTGGTGTTTTTGCCTTTGTTTGTTGTAAATTTAATGTTTCCACCTTGTTGTAGTATCTCATTGATTTGCTGCTATATCTGCTACAAATAACAGGTTTGTGAGAGTGTATGAATTTTCCAACAATGAATGAGAATAGGCCAATGGAGATGTATTATACCAACAATGGGTATCCTTATCAAACTTCTGAAGGCTATATGGGCTTTTTTGATGGACTTTCTCATCCTCCTCTAAATTATGTTTATCCACCTGTTCCCATGCCTAATCAGGAGGTATCTCACTTCTTTCTTCTTCCCACTCCTTTTTTTCTAGAATGATGGGCGCGTTCCGTTCACCTTAGAAAATAAAAAAAGTTTTAGGTTTGATCAGGTCCAATCAAGTTTTGTAAGTTCAGTTTAGGTCTGAAGAGAACGCAATCGGAATTTTATTTGTATAGCTTGTTCCTATGTGTTCTTGTAGATTTTTGTTTTTGTTTTGTTTATGCTAATGATCCTTGTGAATGGCATTTCACAGTGCTTGAGAATGCAGAATGGGTGTTTGTAATTTGTTATGTTGTTGACAAAAGTAAAAAAGCATGTTGATAACTGTAAATAGTTATCATGTGTACTATATTGTTCATTGTGTTATCTGTTCAATGGTGCTTTTAATTGGCTTACTGTTTAAGCATTAGGATTTAGGAAGTTAGTTTATGTTGTTTGTCAATGATTGATTAAAAGCTTCTTGTCTGTTTTGTCTTTATTACAAAATCAATAATTCTTCTAGAGCAGGAGTCAACTGTCTTCTGATACATTGACACTTTCAACTAGGACAATTGGGCAGGGCAACACTTAACAAATATTCAACTAAAATGCAGCATATTCCTTTTTCTTTTTTGCTTGTTCAGGAAACTGCATATTGGTCAATGAATATGAACTACAGATCTGATTTTTCTGATGCTGGAAGTACTTCATCATATTATGGGTATGAAGTTAACAATCCTTTACCAAGAACTGAAATTAACCGGAGGACTTGGGAGTATTCTACCGCTATGCACATTGAAGAGCCAACCATGGTCATGCAATCCGAAGAAAATGTTGTTACAACTTCAGACGGTGCTGAAGAATGTAAGTTTGCCATTCTCTGCAATTTCTTCTCATTGTGCCCGTTCGCTGTTATATTAAGAAATTTGTGACTTGTCACCAAAATTTTTCCCTTGGCTCTTATAATTCAAGTTGACTGCTCTCAGGGCATATTATGTTTTCGATGCTATTATGTTGTCAAGCTATATTGACCTACAAATATCTTTCATGTTTTCAACATCAATTTGACCTTTGTATATCTATCTTTCCCCATTTTTTGTTGAGAATTTATTTTGCTGCTATGCTTGGTCTAATTTGACAAAAAAATTCTTCATTCCTTCAGGTCCCATGGATCACGAAGAACCTGCTAGTCCAGAGGTACAAATGTCTGTCATTGCTGAATTTATGATGCAGAAAAGATTGTGTCGTCTGATGATTAGCCATAAAATGGTCAATTTTACATGTAAATTATATCAAGACCTAACTGTATTCCTTGGGAAACCTTGTGAGTTGTGCTTGCTTATTGCATTCACCTTCCTATTAGAAATTCCTAAGAGTTTGGACCATAAACTGCTTGTTGGTTCAAAAATGCAAATGCCTTTTGACTATGTGGCAATCTACGGTTAAGCAATTCCTACTTTTTGTTTGTTACAGGTTGTTTGGCAGGATGACGTCGATCCTGATAACATGACTTATGAGGTTTGTACCCGATTGGCTTTGTAGATCATGTTTATTGACTAGGGTTTGGCAAGCTGCCAAATATCATTTGGTGAAGTAGTGAAAAGTACTGACTGTGAAGTGCCATGGTTGTTTCAAATGTTGTTCGTGTTAGAAGTTGAATGCTGTAGTTCTGTGGAAACTCTTGTACCTATATTGCATAAACTCATTAGTTAATGGCTGTTTGATATGTGATCTAGGACAAGAAGTTGCAGTTATTTATATGAAGCAAGTGGCTGCTTTTGTGCTGTGCATTTTTCTTTCATGGCATGTATTCTCTTACTCTTTAGTGGTCACTTTCTAACTCTTCAATTTGTAGATATTTTATTAAAGTCTGTTAACTAAGCTTAGGGACAAAGTAATCTTTTGCATCACTAGTCATCTTTAGAAGCTGGATTTGAAGCTCAGCTACCCTGTGGAAAAAATTGTTATATATACTCTTCAATATTCTGGTTGCTCGTGGCTTTATATGCATGCTGCACCTGCCATTGTTCTTATAATTTTTGAGGCTTGGCTCATTCTGAAAGAAGTGATTCGATTTTTGCTTATCAAAGAAGATTATTGTGATTTAAGTTCATGCGTATAACGTATAATGATCCGTTCTTGTTACGCCTAAACATTGAATGTTGAAATATTAGGTCACAGATCAAAAAGTTCCCAAATCTTTGCATATTCCACCATTGAATTCAATGTGGCTTGTGGGGATCTTTGTTTGGATTTATACTTTTTTCTAACTTAGGACAATAGTTGAAATGGCATCTACTCATATCAGACTTCATATAATTGAATGGCCTTCATTGATATCAGATTACATTTTATATAATTTAGCGGCCCTTCTTGATATCAAATATCAAATGTTGAGTGAATGGGCTTTCTTTTGCAGGAATTACTTGACCTAGGTGAAGCAGTTGGCACTCAAAGTCGAGGTCTTTCACAAGAACTTATCAAGTCGCTTCCGACCTCTAGGTACAAGGCGGGCGGTTTTTTCTCAAGAAAAAAGTCTAGGGAAAGGTAATAATTTTTCGGATATATGCTTTTTTGCTGCCAAGAGATAACAAGTTCCGTGTTGATATGTTGTTGTCCTGTGATAATATTGTGATCATCTTGTAATATAAGGGCAAAAAATCCATAGAAAAACAGATATATAAAATCACTTCTAGAAGAAAAAGAAAATGTCATTTGTTACACACCAATCACCATCAATGTCTCTGACCCAGTGCTCCTAGAACGCGCGGCTTCTTTGAGATGTAGCGAAGAGTGTATCAGCTCTAAGATCTTGTTGGCTGTTGTACAAGCAAATCGCAATCCTCTTTTAGAAATACAAGCTAATATTGGTGATGGGAAACATGTTCTGAGTACTGCCAGAGCCAGGGTGTAAAATGTCTGATCACTGAAAGCCTGCCCCTATGGATGTGATGGTTCACGCGGTTGGTTGGACTTGGGCATGGTGGTTGGCTTAGTGGGATCATTGTGCCATCGATCCCTTGACGCAATCAAAAGAGTGGTAAGATATCTACATGAGATGCTAGGCCTTTGCTTTATAAACTGAAATGGTTGCACATGGAGTTCTTTTCACCTATGTGCATTGCCTTTCTCAAGGGGAGTTGCGGACCTGTAGGCCAACCCAGTACATATTACGTGAAAGGGCCTGCCTAAGATCACTTTATATGCCATGCTATGGGTGCTTAATTGAGAGGGCGGGTTTAAAAGAGTGTCGAGATACATAATGCATTGAACAAGTTGAATCATGTAATCTCTTTTGTCGCGCAAGTAACATCAGAAGGAAGTGAAACATGCTTTGTATCCTGTTAGGTGATCATTCTTGTGTCAGTTATCTGTATGCTTATCCTGGTTTCCGTCAGTTTCCTCAAATTTTAATGCAAGAACATTTTGCTGTGATTCATGCTATCAGAAATTCAGTGTCTGAATTTGTGCGCAGATGCGTAATATGCTTAGTGACCTACAAAATAGGGGACCAACAGATGACATTGCCATGCAAACATGTATATCACTCCAAATGTGGCAGGAAGTGGCTCAGCATTAATAAGGTATAACTAAACACATCTATCTCACTATTTTCTGAGTATAATGTCCTTATTCTGATATATAAACCTCTTTGTTATTGTTGACAGACATGTCCAGTTTGCAATAGTGAAGTGTTTGGAAATGAATCGAGAAACTGAAAACATTATTAGTTATCTACCGGCTAGCTTACCACGTACAGATACAACTTTAGATTTTGTTATCTTCATTTTTGTTCCGGGTCCCCGCCTTTTGCGAATAGAGAAAGCTGATTTTGAATCTACGGCTATATAGTTCCCCCTTTTCTAACTGATATTCATATGACCAGTTAAACCTTCACGGTAATGTATGCAATATTATAATACAGAGAGAGAGAAAGAGAAAGAGAAAGAGAGGTGCTAATGTTGTCTATTTGTCACTTTGATTTCCTATACTTGTTCCTCTTGTCAGTACCATTACCTTGCCAATGCTGACTCCTTCAGTTCTAAACATACAACAGTGTAATTGACTGGGTTCTTGCAGTCGTGTACGCAGTCGCGTACGATTGGGCACGGGACTCCAAAGTGTGCAATATTCACTTAGATGTTGTAGCCTGATAGTGGCTAGTGGATTTTCATGATTTTTCTTGATTGGAAAGGCAATTGACATCATATAATTGTTACTTCATACCAACTGATTAAGGATGAAAGGTTCTTTAGTCGGATGTTTATTTTTCATCCTAGCATTTGTACTTTTTTCCCTAAAATTTCCATTAAGAAAGTTTCGTACATGTTGTATCATTATAGTCATAAACTCAGAAGAGTCAGAACAAACTATGAGGTGAATAGAGATTACCATGAACTCATGAAGCATAATTCGCTAAGAGTGAATGGGCCCCTAGAAACATGTTTGATTTCCACCATAAGTGTAGTTATGTTACTCAGACACGTTTTGAGTGTCTACTCGGATACGGGTGTCCAAGTGTCCGACTCGGCTATTTTGTAGAAGAAAAGTCAAGTTTTTAGTTTAAAATGAAGTATCCAAGCGAAGTATCGTGTTGGACACGACACGACACGACACCCGATTTTTGAGGTAAATGAAGGTGTCGGAGTAACATAGAATAGACATATGACTGATAAACCATATAGCCCAATTTGCTCAAATGAATGAGCCTCTAGAGACATGGTTGATCTACACATGAGGCTACTTCCACCCTAGTCGAACCCTTGTTGCATGGGCTCCATAGCCACACCTTTCTTCAAACACAATGTGATGGTTCCATGGGCTCTTCCATTGCTAGTATCAGTACCATCATCCATAATGACAACGACAATGTCGTCAAAACTTGTGGTCTCAACTCTCAACTTCGTGAGACACCCCCGTTGGTAAATGCACTCCATGGGGTCCTATTAGGCAAGTATCAAATTATTAGAATATTTGTCATATTTGCACATAGGCAAAAAAAAAAAAAAAACAACCGATTGGATCGTCAACATTGGTTTCTTGTTATTATTTTTTGATATCAAATCTTGGACCATATCTAATATTCATCATATTCTTGCACGCGATGCACTAGGGTCTCTTGTTGTGTCAAGGGCTCCTAATGTTCCCACTTTTTTCTAACCTTTTTTGAAATAAATAAGTAATGATAATGATTATTATTATATGCCTTCATCTTGATTTATTTTTTTGATCAAACCTTAGTATATCTCTAGTTTCCATTTTAGTGTTAGAGCATAGTTAGCACATCAAACATTTGGTTTTAGGAAAGAGAAAGTATTAAACAATTAAGAAGTAACAAGAGATAGGAGAGAGAAAAGAAGAGAGACAAAGGAAGACCAAGGAAAGAAATGACTTCATGAAGTCATTTTGTAAACACCAAACACTTGGTGTTAGGGTAGTTCAAGACCAAATATTTGGTCTTTTTGCTAACTCCCCTCTTTGTAAACGATGCACGTCTAGGATTCCCCTTGTACGATGGACTCCTAACATTCCCACCTTTTTGCATTCTCTTAATTAAAAAACGAAAGTAAAGATACATACAATTGAACCTTGTTATTTTAGTGGTACTCTATGCAAGGCCATGTAAACCACTAGGCCATTAAGGATGTAACCTTAGGCCCCCCAAAACTCAAGTTAGACTACATACAATCGACATGAAAGTAGAAAGAAAGAACCCTATAGAATGAACATAGAGGGCCTAACTTTAGTTGTAAGATAGAGAATTATAATTTTGTGTTACAACAATTTGTTACATACCTATAATTTTGTGAACTCAAGTTCACAACAAATAATCAAAGTAGAAGTAATTGATACTATATTTTATCATGGTTGCAGGTTGTTAGTACAATTCTTTTACTATTGTAACATACCTAAATATTCATCTTACCTTTATATTCAATTATAGCATAGCATACCCCTTTTAATCAAAAGTAATTACCACTAGTGCCGAGTATTATATGTGTAAATACTAAGAGTACAGTAACACACCTTTCAAATGGAATAGATAATCTCTTAAAAAAAAACTTATAAAGAGTTATAAAAGTTAGACTATAGTCGCTCTATATAACTTTGTGTTAGGCCCCAAATTTTCTAGACACGACCCTGACTCTATGCAATATAAGCTCCCCATATAAAAAAAGGGTCCTAGAGCTTATTCATCTAAGCCTAAGACGAGCATCCTATTCCAATTTCTCAAGGTTTATTTTTTCTCATTTGGAACTTAATATGAGCGTGACAAGCAAGAAAAATAAACAACATCTTATATTCGAACATAGAATAAAAGTTGTATGGCTCCTAATTTGGGTCGAATAGAAGTAGCCAAAGCCCAATTTGCGAATAAAGAGAGAGAGAAGAGAACAAATTAATAAAGGCGTTGCTTGCCGGGGAAAAAAAAGAAACAAATAAAAGAAATGGAGTTGCAACGGTCGAAAACCCGTTGACAGTAAATGCGAGCGAATCACATAGTACACTACCATTTTTTCATTAACGTTACAAACCTCCATCTTTTCTTCTGTTATCTTCTTCCCCCCTTTTCTCTCTCAATCCGCGCATTTCTCCATTCTCTCTCTTCACTCGTGTAGCTACTTTGTGATCATCAATGGAACCTGCAAAAATCGACTGGAAAACCTTAGATTCTGTTTTCACACTGGATCAAGTTTACGAAAACATCAATGCTCCTCAATGGTTTGATTTCTTAACCTCTAATTCTCCTCACAACCACGATAACGACGACGACGTTGTTTGGTTCTGTCGTTCTGGTACTACTTTCTTTCTCTTTTTGGAAACCTAATTTTATTCTGTTTACTTTCTATATTTGATTCTGATTCTCATCTTTTTTTTAGATTGTAAGCATCCAAGAACTGCTGAAGATTTCCTCAAATCTTCTCCTTCTTCCAAGGTTCTTCTTCTTCTTACTCTTAAAACTTCATTGTACAGTTCAATTTTCAATGAGTATGTTTGCTAAGAGTTGTTGTTAATGGCGATGCAGCTTTTGAGATCAGTTAGTGTTTCTAAGCTCATCGGACTTGCTGATTGGACGCGCAGGTATATTTCTTGATTGAATTGGTTAATGAGATCTTGAATTCATGATTGATTCATTCTCTGTCGTCTTTAATGGTGAATTTTTCATTACAGAGAAGCGACGAATTTGAAGAGGCGTGGAGCTGTTAATAATCAATGCTCTAATGAGGAGGATACTGAGAATCGAAACCCTAACTTCTCAACTCCTCTTAATCAGAACAAATCTAAGAATTTCTATGATGAGTACAAGGAGGTGATCAAGTCGAGCGCCGAGAAGGATGAGTATTCCGAGATTATGCTTAAGAGTGATGAGAAGCCGAGGTTGAAGGCGACTCATTCGGCGAAGGATTTGTTTGGTGGAAGGGATATTTTTGGTAAGATTACAGAGTTTTGTAATGAATTGAAGAAAATGGCAGGAACTAGCAAGATCAACTCTAAAGAGAGAGATGATGAGAATTTGGAGGAGCGTAAAGAAGAGGAAGAAATTAGACATGATAATGTTTTAGGTTCTTCTTTGGAGAAGATGAATGAGAGAGATAAGGAACGGAAACCTTTGCTTGAGGTTAAAATTGAAGGTGCAGGAGAAAGAAGTAATGGTAAAGGGAAGCTCCGGAAGAACAAGATCTTGTAAGCCCTCTTGTTTTCTTATCTTCCATTGCAATATCGTATTCGACTATGCTTCTTGTTTGCATTTGTATCATGTCTGTTGCAGAGTGCTTAACCTGAGTATTGGTTAAGAACACGGCGCATGATTCCATGGATAGTTTCATTCGATATCGTGATGACGGACATAGTGAAATAACAATTGAGCTCTATTATTCTGCTTTAGGTAGAATGATTGGTAGACTTTATGTCATATTTTATGATTTCTTATGTTGTATGCAATGAGGAATCTATAAATTGTTCACACTACATAAAAGGCAAAAAATCTTGTAGCTGATGAAGCAGCAACCTGCTCCTTGTTATATGCAATGAGGAATTTCTTAAATGTTTCACATTACATAAAAGGCAATGAAATCATGTAGCTGATAAAGCAACAACCAACCTGCTCTGTTTTAATCTGTTAGATTTATGGTTTCTAATGTTGATTATGTTCTCACAATGGTATATTATAGAGTGGGTGATTTTTGACATTGCTTGATCAGGAGAGCCGAAGATGCAGAGAACATCCCTGTTTCTCTGGATTTGAACAATGTAATGCGCGAGCAAAAGATGTCATCAATACGGATGAATCCTCCTACACCACAAGGGTTTTCAGCCACTCGCGATCCTATCAAGGGAACACCTTCAAAGTGTCCAAAGTCTAAGCTTATGGTATGAATCAAAAATGTTTACTATTGCCAATTCCTTGAATGTCTTATGATCATGGACTTTACCTCAAACAGGTGCACTCAATAGTGCTAGTGCAGTAGTTTGTTTATTCTACAAAGAATGGTAAATGCGCGATTGAGTAGAAATACTCACTGCATTTACCTATTAGATTGATTAAATGCAAACTTTGGTTTACTTGGTTGGATTCCGATTGTTTTGAGCCTCTTTGATCTTGTTGTTGTCCTCTATTTCCACCATCTATGCAGCGTGCTTACTAATATTTATCATATTTATTTATTAGGAGAGACAAATTTTTCAAGAACTGGAGCAAAACAAGACACTAAGAGAAGAGCTCAACGACAGGAGCGACAAAGAAGATGCGTCTCTTGTTGCGGTGCCTGCCAAAGAAGGAAGAGCATTGGATGTCTTTTGGTTTTTGAAGCCTTGCACACTCTCCGGCTAATCTAGCAGTCACAAGATTTGTTATTTCATAACTTTGGGTAGCAAAGAAAAGAATTAGGAAAGAAAAGGATTTAATTTGTCAAATAGTCACACATAACTTTCTATTCTTTCATTATTCATTATTCATTATTCATTATTCATTTGTGATTATGATCTAATAAAGATGTAATATTCAGGCATCTTATTCCATATATGTTATGATCAGTATCTGATTGAGACAAAGTAATCTTCATGTTTCCAACAATAATAGTCACACATAAGAGGTGACTTTTCTTATAAAGAGATGACAGTGGTTGATGCTATGGTCTGATGGAAGAGGTTCTTTCTCCTTCTTCCATAGCATCAACCACTCCATGATTTCTGATGCCCCTGATTGTTGTTTCATGTAGTTCAGAAAAGTTAGCTAGATAAACAAATGTATAAGTTGAAAAGAATATACCATAATCATGACGTGTCTTCGGTTTAACAAATTTCAGTATTTCACACTATTAACATAGTCCTTTTACAAAAATTTCCAATTAAACTTTACTTTCACTTTCATTCATTAAAATTGAAAAAGTCCAAAAATATTAGTACTACGAACTATCTACACTTAGCCGACAAGGCGACAATGAATAAATAATAAAAACTAATTTAAATTGAACGGAATTAAACTGAAGTGAAAATAAGCGGGGGAGAACTGACACATACACATTCATAATAGAATGACTCACTATAGACAATAAATAAAAACATTAAAAAAAGTGTTAAGTTGGATATTTGAACAAAGATTAGATAACTATTAACATAACACACCAGATTTGGCTAATGAAAAGGATGAAGAAGCCTCTAGATACCTTTATTGATCTACCAAATACCAATATTATCTATGTAATCAGTTTAATCAGTAAACACAAAATAGATCAGAGACTTGATAGACAGTGATTGAGATGCTTTTTATGAAGTTCAACTGCACACAATCACTTTAAAAGGCATGAATCATGATCTATCTAGAGCTGGAAAAAAGAAGGAACTTTATTGTAAAGAAATTCATCATATGGAATCCAAACCACACAATTGAGATAACAGTACTAATATTATTTATTGTATGTATCAAAGATTAGTAACTACTCGCAAATCATTCACGCATCAAATTGCATATAAATCAAAACTAAAGAAAAAAAAAAGAATACTAATCAGGAATGTACAGAAAAATCAAAACTTTTTTTCCAGCGGAATTGATGTGAGGTGAGATCTAAGCGGGTTGAAGCAATAAGCGGAAGGCGCGGCGTAAACGAGGGAAAACTCTTTGCCGATATCCGCTAGTTTCTCTAATAAGCTCTTCAATTGCCGACACAAATAAAGTTAAGTGTCGCATCGGCGGAATGTATAGTGTTAACGGCACCGCTGAAAACGCCACCGCGAAGAAAAATTGTAGCACCATATTTGATTTGAGTTGGTTTGGTTTGACACCCCACTTTTTACAATTGAAGCGAAGATTGTTGGGTAGTTTTATGATGAGTATGAATGTATGATGACTCCAAAAATAAACCGATGACTTTCTCTGCTTCTTATCTTTTGAGTTATGTTCTGACCACCTTTTTGATATTTGGATTAAAAGTGTGTTTGTCGATGTAAATAAGGTGAGTTAAATAACAAGCTTTATATTTATTGAAGTTAATTTAGATGATTAATATTGTTTGACAACTACTTGATACACAATAATTTTTTAAGGTGGTTTAAATTAAAACATTATAAATATTAAAATTTCAAAATAAAGAGACTTAAAATTTTACTTTTGAATTATAATGTCAAATTTTAACTACTGTGTTCAATTAATTTTACCAAATAACTCACTATTCAGGTACCTTATTAGTTTCAACACATTATCATTTTTAATAGGTACCTTGTCAATTTCAGGTAACTTATCAGATTTAGCTCTATTTTAGTTGATCTTGCCAAACAGAGCCTTATACATCTACAATGAGCGACGCTCTCCTCCTAAAGCGCGTGTGTGACACTTTTTACGCCACACAAATACATAATTTGGTTTGTTCTCCTCAGCTGAATTGAACTTAACTAAGAGAGTATTGTTTAGACTCTAGAGTCTAACTGAAAATAAGTTGGATAGAACAAAAGCGTATGTGTTAGAGAGTGATTTACACTCAATTTTATTTATTTATGCACTCTTCCTTATAAAGTAGAAATTCATGAAAAAATATTATAAAGTTTTTGGTATACATTAACCTGAGAAGTCACAATTTATAGAAACTCGATCTATTGAAAAATAGAGAAATTAACCTATTTAGTACTCTTAGATAAGTAACACTTTCCATATTCAACCAAAATAATTTTCCCTACTTCTCATGAAATGAATTTTCCCTAAAAACATTTTCAACATCCAACCAAACAACTGATAAATAATTCAAATCATTTCATCCGCAAATTTATCCTTGTAAATTTACGGAATCGGCGTGCAGTCAATTACCACTTGCCATGCGGCCTTTGCGCACTAATTGACTTTGGTTCCTTTATTAGTTTGATCGCACCTTCTAGTCTTCTACCATTCTCTAATCTCTAGTACTAGATGGTTCTCATGGGTTCCCATTCTTCTACTTCTTATTGCTCCATCTACCATTCTGTGTCCCTTCACGACAGTTGCCTCGGTTTTACATCTACCAAAGTTTTCATTGGGCATAATCCAATTGATGTCTTGTACGTAGTCCTTACATTGCTAGATGGTTTACTCTAGTTTTCGTATATTTTAGTTTAATTGTAGCATAGCTGATAATAAATATAATCTCGTTTTTAAATATGAGATTATATAATGGTAAATGATGAGAGCGTTACCACTTGACCTAACCCCAATTCCTGTCAAATAGTTGAATAATACAATCTCTTTTCATTGATTGATGAACTAGTATATATACGCTAGCCTCATATACACGCGATGCATGCAAAAACATGAAAAAATTAAATTAATTGTCAAATTAAAAATTTAACTTCCTAAAATGAAGGGTAATATTATTGGGATTGCTTTTCTGCCTTTTTCTTCCACGATTTAAGGATTGGCTTGGCCCTCTATCATCTTCTATCTGGTAGACTTGGTAAACTCTCCCGCAAGCATCCTTCTTAGGTCAGCATTTGGCTTTGGCCTTGGTTGTTCGATTTTGGCTCATTCTTTATCAAAAAAATATATATATTACCTTACAGAAATTAGTTACCCCATTTACACTTAACTTATTATAATTTATATTTTCTTTTTCTTATATGTCTACCCCTTCTCTTACCTTATATAATACTAATAATAGAGATCATAAAGTATCCAGATTATCTAACCTAAGCAATTACTTACAATTGATCAATATACATAGTTTATCACGCACCAGCAATCGAAGTAAGAGGTTTGCGGGCATTTATGTTTTCCCTCAAGTCATCTAACACTATGCGCATAAGACCTTTAGTGAAGATATATGCAATTTTGTAACGTGGAGGGGCATGGAGAACACGTAACTCACCACTTACAACTTTTTCCCAAATCAAGTATCGAGCTCAAAATGCTTAGTGCGTTGAATTTGAGTAGGGTTGCTTTGGAGGCATGGTTACCAATAGGTGCCCTTTTGGATGGGAAATAAAGCTCCAGTGACAAATTATGAACCCAACAACATCTAGAGAAGACGTTGGCCATGCCTCTGTATTCCGCCTCTTCACTAGAGCGGGATAAGGTAGTTTGTCATTTGGACAACCAATTGAGCATATTGTCACTATGAAAGCACAATAAATAATAACTAAAGGTGGAGTGGCATATAATCGGACACCCATCCCAATCTTTATACGTATACGTAATCAGAGAGGAAACTTACAAATTTATAGAGGTAAAGGCCAACATCAAGTGTGCCTCTAATAATATACCGAACAATGTGCCTTGCGCATTATGTGCCTCTCCTTTCAATCATGCGTAAATAATAAACAAACATGTCAGACGACACAAGACATGTCAGCCCTCGTGAATTTGAGATATAAAAGAGCATCAACAAGAATGCGATAATGAGTGGGATTCGAACATGGAGCACTAGTTGTAGCACCCACTTTGTCTTTGGGGTGAATTGACATGAAACTGGGCTTACAAGTAGACGGATGTTGATTATTTCCTATGCACATTTTCGTTGTTAAAGAGACCCCTCGGGTGACAGGTAATAGCAATCCCACAAAATATTTAAGAAGACCAAGATTCTACACACATATTCAAATTTAATAAGAGGCACCATGTGCGACACCCCAATTTTTACAAAAAATTTCTTAGGCCACCGCCTCCTCCACCACAAAATTTTGAACCAAACTCGCCATTTTCTTAGGTCCTTAAGACCGACCTGATAGCTTTATTATTATGACTCATTTAAATGCCGATAATTTGAACTCACGGGCATGTGTGATATGCATTGCCCTTTGCTCTCGAATGAAGTTTAGCTTCCTTAATAGCTCTGTTACGGCACCAACACCACCATGTACGATGGAAATTGGAATACGATTCACTATATGCTTGTTTTATGACTTATCTACACTATTGATCTGGAGGTTAGTTCTATTCTTTTGTGCTACGATAATGCTAAAACTTTGTAGATGATCTCCATGCACGTTATTTGGTTGTCAATGGCACCCACATTCATGAAATCAAAGCCGCCATCATTCGCTATGAATAAAAAAATTGATGCATGTCGCCAAGGCAAATTGAAGTTGTTATGGGACGAATTGGCGTTACACGAGTCCCCTCTTGTGTGTAAATGCGGTGATCTTGGCCCAACTTTACTCAATTAATCAGTTACTCAAATCTTATTGATGTAGTTACAAATCATTTAATCAGTAACCACAACAGAACGCCAAAGAAGGCAAGTATAATTTTTTTCCCCTTAAGGTGCTTCAAAGAGCTCAAGGAATATGACTTGAGAGTCTGTCAACATTGCAACCTGGTGATTGAGAATTGAGATGTTTTTATAAAGTTCAACTGGACATAATCACCTTAATAGGCATGAAAAGAAATCCTGTGTGCACAGTGACAAAGCTAGAATTTGTGAATAAGGGGTCCAAGACTATAATACTACATAGTTTATCTCACAATAATTACTAAAACATGTGAAAATTAGTGTAAAACTTTATAAAAATAAAAAATGTTGTTTTTAAGTCTTAAACACATAACCTTCAAACAAGTCTACTATATATATACTACTACATGAAAACCATTGTGCTACATAGAAAGCATTGATATATTTAGGTTGGTTTTGTATATATCTTGAGGCAATAAGGAGGTCATGCCTCCGCCAGCCCCCATTGACTCCTGAAAATTTTTCAAAGATAGGGAAAAACGACGGCGAGGGGAGCACCGAGGAGCTAAGGTTAGGACAGCGGCGGTGGAATAGGGTTGGGGCAAAGCGGCGGGCTAGGATTAGGGAAAAGCAGCCACCGGCGTCTCCTCTTCTCTGTCTCCTCCTCACTCTAGCGTCTCCTTCTCTCCTCCTCCTTACTCCGACTTCTCCAAGTGTTCTTCCATTTTTGGATGTGTTGTGTCTGTGTATATTCTGTTGCTTATTCTTATATGTTCTTTTAATTAATCTTGTAGGGTCTTCTAATTGGCACTTTTTTTTTACTTTTAAATGTTCCTTTGAATAATCCACAATGTTCCATTAATGTTATATAAAAAAGTTTAAATGTTCTTTTGTATAGTACTTTATGTTCTTTTAAAATTGTCGGTTTTTTTAAAAAATTACTTCATGTTATTTGAAATTTCGTTTTTTTGTTCCTTGTTAAAAAAATTATTTTGTTCTTCGAAATCTCATATTTTATTCTTTTTGTTTCAAGTATATGTTCTTTTAAAATTGCTGGATTTTTTAAAAATTTTGTATGTTCTTTGAAATTTGTACTTTGTCCTTAAAAAATATTATCTTGTTTTTTGAAATTTCATATTTTATTCTTTTTGTTTCAAGTATATGTTCTTTTAATGTTATGTTCTCCCAATGTTCACTATATGTTCCTTCTCACGACCTTTTAATGTTATGTTCTCCACGAGTTTACTATATATTCTTTCTACCAACTTATTTTAAAATCCGAGTGCACCATACTCCGTGCTCTTAGGAGCACAAAAAACGGACTACTTGACTCCGCCCCTGTGTGTGCAGTTTGCCGCACGATTCACAACTCATGTCACACGCACATATTGACTATTTTAGAAGTTTTCAAGTATTTAAAGGGTTACCAACTACGTTAGGGGTTACATACTATCTAGAGGTGTCACTGACTCTTTGGGGGTTACTGACTACTAAAAAACGGGATTACCAACTGTTTTAAATAGGTTTGGGGAGTAAAAGTGTAATATATTTCCTCCGCTTTTACTTGCATTAATCATATGCACAAAAATTAAGGAGATGAGAGAGATAGGGAGAAGAAAAAGGGGACTCATATGATTAGAGAGAGCTAGAAAGGAAGTATTTTTCTGAAAGGAAATGATGCAAATAATTTATGATTTCCAAAAATGAGAAATGATACAAGTAAAAAATAAGCAGAGGGGAGTATAAGCTACTAAATAGTCCCTTATGGGGTGTTTGGTATATTATAGGGATAGCGATAAAGATAAGAAATTGGTAGGTAGGTTAAGGATAAAATTAGAATAATCCCATATTAGATATAAATTCGGATAAGATTAAGGATAATTAATGAAGTTACTTAAATAGCCTAACTAATTTACTAATTCTCTCCTCTTTTTCTCCCTTTTAATTAAGTACTTTTTACTCAAAAATTGTTATCCCCATCCCTTATATGACCTCCTTAGGTATAACTTTGGTGGCATAAATTGAATTTTTACCCCTATCCCTATCCCTATTCCTATCCCACCTAAATTTCTAAATCCCTCCAAACAAACATGAAGGGGCACAAGAAATCCTTATCCCCTTATCCCTTAAACAAACAAGCTTTTAGTTGAGATATGTAAAACTCGATCCGACTCGTTATCACATCTAAGTTTGACCGGAAATCGAGCTGACTCGACCAATAAATAATTCGAACCGAAATCGATCCGACCTAAAGACCATCGAACCCGAATTGACCCGTACAAACCTGACAATTAATCGACTCATGTTTACCCAAGCCCGTTAATACCTGCCCCGATACTGACCTGACTAAAACTCGACTTGTGCCCGACCAGCCCGTAACCGACTTTTATCCAGAACCGAACCGATCTGACCCGACTAGTGGTGATCCGAGACGGATAATCAAACCCGATTAGTGGTGATCCGACCACATACGACCCGCTGCGGGTCAATCCGAAACCGACTCGGTTATCCGAATTAACACCTCTATTTGCATTGCCAGCCCCATAAAAGAATTTGTGTAGGCATGAAGCACGAACCATCTAGAGCGAGAAAAAGGAAATAAAAAAACAACCACTTTTATTTGTGCAAAATTTCATTATATGAACATGAATCAAGTCATGGAATCCGAACCACACAACGAGCATAACAGTACTAATATTAATATCATTTAATATAGTATGTACCAAAGATTAGTAACTACTCGCAAATCATCACGCAACAAATTGCATCTAAACCAAAATCTAAGAAGAAAAAAAAAAGAATACTAATCAGGAATGTACAGAAAAAAGTACTCTGATACTGTAGTCATGCTATCCAGAAAAATCAAAACTTTTTTCCAGCCAAAACACCAGAATTGATCTAAGAGGAGGAATTAGCGGGTTGGAGCAAGAAGCGGAAGGCGCGGCGGAGGCGAGGAAAGACTCTTCGACGGTATCCGCTAGTTTCTCTAATAAGCTCTTCGATTGCCGCTATAAACAGAGTTAAGTGTCGCATCGGCGGAACGTATAGTGTTAGCGGCACCGCCGAGAACGCCACCGCGTATAAAAATTGTACCACCATGTTTGAGTTGATTTGACCCTCGGAGATTGCGGTATATTCGGGAAGTTAACTCTTTGTTTTATGTTTTTGGGTGTTTGGGTTGATGACGAATATGGTGGGTGTTGAATAGTTGGATCTTGTATTCTTGTCTGTGATGTGTAAATGGATGACTTTCTCGCTTCTTATCTTCTGAGTTCTGACCACCTTTTTATACTTTGGATTTATTTCACTAATACAATGGGCGATGCCGTCCTTTTAAAAGCGCATGTGTCACACTTTATATTTCTACGGCCCGTTGAAGTTAATTTATAAGAAACAAATTCACTTTAGTAAAAATAAGTATTTGGTTAAAGTTATAATAAGTTCAATTCAATAAAAAATAAGTTCAATTCAATAAAAAATAAGTTCAATTCAATAAAAACAAGTTCAATTCTGTAAAAATAAGCCCAGCTCAGTAAGTCAGTAGTGGTAAGAAAGGAAAAACAACATGAATCTGTAAATGTAAGTTAGTTTAATAATAAGTTTAGTTCAATAAAAATAAGGTAAAGTAAATGAGGTCTAAAACGCTCTATTTGCCTTTCTGAAGTGGCCCTATGTACTGGTATACTTTTTGGGGTTCGTTCTTTTTAACTTATTTTTGCTTATCAGAACTTTTGTGTGAACTTATTTGAACTTATGTGAACTTATCTTAATTTATATGAACTTATTAGACCTTATTCGACCTTATTCAACCTTAGTATTATTAATTATTATTATTATTTATTATCATTCTTGTCTCTACTATAATAATAATAATTATTACTATTTTTCTTATGATCTTTTTAATTTTTATCATCATTAATATTTAATACTACTACTATTAGTATTATTCAAACGAATACTGTGAGGAAATTTTTTTTATCATTATTCAAAGGAAAATAAACATGTCAAAAAAATTATCATTATTTAAAAGAACTTGTTAAAAGCAAAAGTATGTACAAGGTTTGCTTGTTATTGGAATAAATTAAAGTTGACTTGTTTGAAGCGGTCGACGCAAAGGTTGACTTATTCTTGACAAATTTCCTTATTCAAATTAATATATTATTACTATTATATTACATTGTAATTATTTATTATTTTTGGTCTATTCGTCATTATTTGTTGTTATTGTTATTGTTATTTATAAATTTCTATGGAGACAAATTTAAAAGATGCATATCAATAGATTTAAGAACAACCAAACTACAATAGTTTAATGTTCATAGGAATACTTTACAAACGACAATCCAAAAATGTGGTATCCCTTTTTAGACACTAAAGATTTAACTGCGAAATTTGTCGTACACATCATTATTCATATGGACGAATAAAATTTTCAAACGTACAACAAGCAACATTGATAGCCAAATGAAAATAAAATAATAAATATTATATAATCAATAATAATTATTATTATGATGATGTTGGCTCATCGGAAGCGGGTCAAGTATGAAGCTAGTTGTCGAGCAATTGGGTATGGCTTTCTTCCCTTTTCCTTTTCTTCTCTTGGGGAATTGGATAAGGTGGTCGTTGCGTTGTTGAAGCGGGTTCAGAACTTCTCGAAGACACAAGACATGGGGGCACGTGTTGCTGCCTATATTTTCACTAGGATAGGTTTTGCTATAGCTAAAGGAGTATGTGCCCAGATTGTATTTCGGTTGCCCACTAATTTCTTGTAGGTTGTATGATATTAAGAATAATAAGAAGAAGAATAATCATAATCATAATAATAATAATAATAATGTTATTATCTAAAAAATATATACGAATCTAATTAGACTTTATCCAACATTATTAGACGTTATTCGACCTTATTCGACCTTATTCATCCTTATCTGAACTTAACTAAACTTATAAGGACTTAAAGTAAGTTGAAAAAAACCCTTTATCCTTTAATTAATACACTTGTCTTGCTCCTTACAACAATAGAAAATTTAATCTAGTTGAATGAATCATATGAAATTGCAGGGAGAAATCAAACTTCGTACAAAGTTGGAATTTTCGCAAGACATGAAAAGTGACTTTCCCACTCTTACTTTAGTAAGTCACGATTTTCATGTCATTTAAAAGTAAGAATACTCTAGTTCAACCAAACAAAGAACAAGTGAGAAATTTGTAAGGAAAATATATTTTCCCATGGAAGAATTAGTGCTTGACTTGTTTAGTTGCAATGGAAATTAATTTTTCATGGTAAGTTACAATTTGTGGGAACTAACTTCCCTTATTATTTTTCAAGGAAATGATTTATTGTGTTTGGTTGATATTATTTATATCAATTTTTCTAAGAATTTTGAATCACCAAGGAGGTTAGGTGATTAAATTCCAAAATTACTTCCTCCGTTTCAATAAAATAGTTACACTTTTCATTTATAAAAGTTTCAAATTAATGACTACACTTCTCATTTTTCCTTTTTTTGGTAACTTTTTCTCTCTATCTCTCTCCTATCACATATCTTACCCCACAATCTCTCACACAAACAAAAAGTGCCTAAGAGTCCGCAATAAAAGAAGTGTAACTATTTTTTTGAAACAGAAGTATGTAGAGATCCAAATTTCTTAGGAAAATCAAAATATACATTTTAATTTTTTTTTGTCAACCAAACAACATAGCTAAAATACATTTCTTAAGAAATTTAAATTTCCAAACCAATCTTGGCTTGGTCTAGTAATAAGAGTTTATCAAATCTCACTATGGGCATTTCGGGGTAGGGATTTCATTACCATTCCCCCATATTCTTAAGTCTCAAGTGTCTGGCCCAATAAGACCCGAGCGGAGTTCGGTCTACTTCTCCTTACAAAAAAAAGAAATTTAATTTCCCATTAAATTTTAGTGCAACCAAACAAGCTCTTGTACTTACGTACTAGGAATTTAAGTCCCATTTCAATCAAACAACGGCTTAGTAAATATGTGGAATTAACGTGTAATCAGACTAATCACTTAGTACTTGTCATGTGGCAACAACCTATTAGGATTTCGTTAGTGTGGGCCCCTGCAGCCTTTGTGCACTAATTGACTTTGGATTCTTTAGTTAGATCGCACCTCTACAATTCTAATTTCTACATGCTTCTCATTGCTTCCCATTCTTCTATTTCTTATTGCTCCATTTATCTTATATATCACCCACCTACCAAACTTTTTATTGGCCTAAATCTAATAGCTTCCCATTCTTCTACTTCTGAATTGCTGGAGGGTTCTTGTGATTTTCATATATTGTATTGGAATCATTATTAAAGTTGCCTTTCAACATTATACTAATCCTATTTGTTCATCTTTTTTACTCGTATCATCTTTCATTATTGAAAGTTACAAATTACTTTCATCATTTTTAAAAGTGATTACGATGACTTGTTTTTTCCATTTAACCTATAGGTAATAAGTACTACTCACAGTTTTTAAAAGCAAATGATAAGAAAAATAAGATCTTAGGGCTTGTTTTTTATCTCAATCTTGCTGAACTGAACTGAACTGAGTAAAACTAAATTGAACTGAACTGAGTGAAGCTAAACTGAACTGAGTGAAGCTAAATTGAGCTGAACGAAACTAATAAAATAATAATATGTGATAGTAAAAACATTGGCAAGAACTAAATTGAAAATAATAGAACAGAAGTAAACTGGAAATAAATTTAACAGATTAGACACTAACCAATCATTAACCTTAGATAGAGTATAGAGACATCTCACTGAATATGGTAGGACAACTAAATTCAATCACTTCTCTACCAAATTATACTAATTGGAGATCTAACTAATGGACGGAATCATGAATGGTTAGCTGGGATAAGTAAAATAATGATATCAATTTATGCAAAGTTGTCAACCAACCATGCATGGAACGCAAGTACTCAATTAATACGATGTGTAATTCGGAGCCTCGGAGGCGGTAATCGGCATCATCCAAAGGTTAAAACGGATTCTATTTATCTCTATACTATGTGCCTGTTCTCTTCGGCATAATTTACCTGACCTGAACTAAATTGAACTGAACTGAACTGAACTGATTGGAGCTGAACTAAACTGAATTGAATTGAATTAAATTGAATTGAATTAAATAAATATATAAATAATATTTAAACAATAATAATATGAATATTAAATAAAAAATTATAATGATAAGTAATAATAATGAATAATAATAATAGTATTTTGGATATTTTTAAATGATAGTTATAAATAAATAATATTAATAATCATAAATTAATAATAATAATAATAATGATTAATGATTGTAATGATAATTAATAACAATTATTTATAGTCTTTGTATTAATATATTAATACTTGATGATGATTATATAATAACAATAATATCTAAGAAGTAAATTAATATTACTATTTTAATAATTAGATTTAATAATATAATACTATTTAGTAATAAAATAATGATTGGGTCGGATCGTGCAAAATTGCATGATAAATCGTTTTGACGTGATTTGATTGGTTTATGCTTTTGACCTAAACCATGTTCCTCCCTAATGATAATAATAATAATAATAAGTAAAGCTATAATAAACAAAATAATATATAGATATGATAATGATAATACTTAATAATAATAATATAAAATAAAAAATAATATTAAGAGTAATTAATAAAATAAATTAGACCAACATAATAATAATATTTAACAAAATGGTTATAAAAGAATGGAGCTGAACTGAACTGAATTGAACTGAATTGAAATGAATTGAATTGAACTGAACTAAACAGAACTAAACTGATTGAAGCTGAACTGAACTGATTGGAGCTGAACTGAACTGAACTAATTGGAGCTGAGCTGAACTGAACTGACAATAAGCTGGGGAGGACAGGCCCTGTAAGGGAAGAGGGGGGTGGATACCAAAATTAAGAAAAGAAAAAGCAAATAAATTAAATCAAGTAAGTCATCAAAAAATTAAGTTTTATTCCATACTTAACCATTAGATTTTTAGCAAAAAATGTTTAAAACTTAAAACTAAAATATCTAAAAATCTAGAGAGTCCCTTTTTTAAAAAAAAAATATCAATGGTTATATTTCTTGAGATCTATAAATAGACGCCCACTTTGCTATATTTTTATATACTTTTGATTTTTTTTATTTTTTTTTTCAAATACATGAGTAATTGATTGATCATGAGTGAATATGCATTTGATCAAATTGATAATGAAACATGATAGTATTCTAGGATGAGTGAGAAAGTGGTAGAGGGAGAAGGATGTTACTCATGAGTGATGATGCTAATGACATCTTCTATTAATCTTTTGTAAGATATTTTACCTTTTTTGGCGTTTTGTTTTTAAATAAATATTATTGCTAATGTATTCCCTATTTATTACATTTTTTATGTATTTAAATTGTTTTAATATTGATAAACCTTCTATAAAAACAAAATAACTAAAACTTATCGATTATTTATAAAAATATGAAAATATGTATAAATGTCACTGGAGAAATTATAATGTAGTTTCTCCCAAATCCTTATATATTAATATTTCGCACGAGGCACACATCGCTATTATATAAGTAAAGAGAAGGGGGTGGAAACCAAAAGTAAAAATAGAAAAAAAATGAAAATCTTAACCGCTGCACTAATGATAGAAATTAATTACTTAAATAATTATGTTTTTCCAGTCAAAAAATTATTTTTTAAATTATTTCGCACGCATCGCGTGCACATGATTCTAGTAGTTTATAAGGAAAGAGGGGGATGGACACCAAAATTATGAAAAGAAAAGGAAATAAAATAATAAATCATGGAAGTTATTAAGTAATTAAGTTTTATTTCCAAACTCAATCATCATATCTTTAGCAAAATATATTTTAAACTTCAAACAAAAATATCTAGAAATCTATAAAATAAAAACAATTTTAAAAAATATCAATGGTTATATTTTCTTAATATCTATAAATAGACAATCACATTGCTATAATTTTATAATTTGTAAATACATGATTAATTGATTGCTCATGAGTGATTTGATCAGATTGATCATGAAACATGATAAGATATTTTAGGATGAGTGAGAAACTGTTAGAGGGAGAGGGATGTTACGCATGAGTGATGATGCTAATGATATCTTCTATTAATCTTTTATAAGATTTTTTGTCCTTTTTGGCGTTTTGTTTTTGAATCACTATTATCAATCTACTCTCTACTAGGGGTGAGCACAACCGGGTACTCGGTCATATTGCTCGAAATCGATATCGGAACCGGTTAGACCGGGTACCCAGAATCTGGAACAGAACCGGAACCGGTTGGACCGGTTCCTTATTTTTTGGAATTGGAACCGGAGCCAACCGGGACCGGTTCCTTTACCTGATACCCAATTCCACAAAAGTGATTGTTATTTGGTCTATCTGACCAGTTTCAATACCGAGTTTCTGCTATCCAGTTGCATTCAAAAGCTATATTTTTCTTGTTTAGCTAAATATAAGCATCATACATAACATAATTTGATACTTCCATTGACAAGTTAGTATTAAAAACCTTCAAGTCTTAAGCATACATTACATATACATTCATATCAAAAAAATTCGGTCTTGGAAACGGTTGAACCGGGTACCAGTGGGTACCGGGTCTATAATTTGACTACCCGAAATTGGACCCACTTCCAACCCGTTCCTAATATTTGATATCCTGACCCAATCCAGCAGTTCCAGTTCCGAATCCGGAACAACCGGTTCCAACCGATTATGGGTCTGGAACCGGGTATCCAACTTTTCTACTCACCCCTACTCTCTACTATTTATTACTCTTTTTTATGTATTTAAATTATTTCACTATTTAAAGTCTTTTGATATTACAATTATACCCTCTAAAAACAAACTAACTAAAACTTAACTATTTTTAAAAGTATGAAATATGTATACACTTCAACTTCACTGGAGAAATTACAATGTATTTTCTCCCAAATTCTTACATATCAATCTTTCTCACGAGGCACACATCGCATGCATATATGACTAGTAGAATGTAAAGTAAGGTTGAGCAGAATTTGGGCTAGATCGCACCAAACCGTAAATTAAACCTTTTTGGCGCAGTTTGGATTGATTTATGGGCTTAAAAAATGGGTTGGTCTGCGTTCTGAACCAAACTGGGTTATTATATTTCTAAACCAAACCGCACCACAAACCGCCTAAATGCCTTTAATATTGGACTTACCAATAATTTTGTAACTTTAGTAGTAATATTTGTACAAACTTTGTAATCTAATAGTATAATCTAGATATATTTGTAGTTTATTTTTTATTTTTTTAACAATAAATGTGTAGTTGGTAAATAAAGCAACAATTACAAATTAGAAAAAAATTATTGAGATAAAATATCGATACCAACCAAACCCATCCTCAGCTCTAATGCGAACTACTTAAATGAAAAATTGAAGAAAATAGAAATGGCAATTGGATCGTTCGGATCGGGTTTGGATTGTGTGGCTTTGAGTCGGGTTAGTTGATTTCATGGTGGTTACTAGACTTTGGGTATGTTGGGTCGGGTTCAGGTCGAGTCAATATCGGGTCGTGTTTTTATTCGAGCCAAAGCCTAATTGGGTCAATATATTTGGGATGAAATTACATATAAAATTCTAAATATTGTTATACTTTCGTCTGTTTTCCCCTCCCAATTCCGTCCCCCTTTTTTTTTGATAAAACTCTATTTATTAGTGGTTTATTTTCTAGCGATTGTCTTTCGTTTCGTACACCATGTAATTTGGATCTTGTTATTTTTTGGTAAGAAGAAGTGGCCGGGATCCCACTCAGGTCCTATTGGGTCAGACACTTGAGAGTAAGGGGGAAGGGTAAGGGAAATCCCCACCTCAAAGTGCCCCTAGTGGGGATTGAACCCCCCAACCTTGAGTTTGAAAGGATACTCTCCTTTCCATTAGACCAAGGACTACCTGGTATTTGAATCTTGTTATTTTTTTTTGGAAGGTAATGTGGTGGACCCCTGACCAGATCTCAACTAGCACAGTTTCTTGATCTGGTGTTTGGGGGGCCCGACATTTGAGAGCAGGGGGGAATGGTAAGGGGATCCCCACCCTTAAATGCCCCTAGTGGGATTTGATCCAATGACCTTCAAGTCATGAGATCAAACCTTTACCACTAGACCAAGCCAAGCTTGATTTTGAATCTTGTTACTTAAAAACAACTTTAATCTACCTTTTTCTACGAGACAAAAAAAATAATTCAAGTCAGTATCTACCTAGAAAAACTGTTTTGAGTGTGCCACAAGGAGTATTATGTTTAACTATTTACTATAAAAAATACCAATAATATTGAAAATATTAAAAGAGTATAACTATAAAATTATGAATTAAATTATAAATGTTACAATAAATCGTATTCAGGTCAGGTCATTCCACAATCCCGAGTCATTTCAATTTGTCAATTTCGGGTCAATTCGGATCTAGTAGTCGGGGGCCTCTGGCCAGCTTTGCCAGATCAAGTGTAGAGCCTTTAGCCAAAACCCTTCAGACAGGCCATTCAAATTTCTACAATTCCTGGATCGGGTTACATAGGCCCATACAAAAAAAATGGTCCTCAATAGCTCTACAGTAATCTCATTTCAACGCATACGAAGAAATAAAAAACCCTTGATTTCCTCCATTTACATTTCTTCAATCTCTCTCTAATTTTCTGATCTCTTAAACACACAGTAAAGATAAGGAAGTTGCAACAATGGCGATGGGTCAGCGAATCAGATCAAGCCTCCCTCTCCTCCAAAAAGCTGTATCATCAGATTCTATCTCATCTGGAAGATCCACTCTTCAAAAGACTCTTCTTAACCCTAATTTAACCAATACCGAGGTATCATCTTCTTTCTTCTCTCTTATTCATTATAAACTGCTGATTCTGCTGATATTGATTGCATTTCTGTTAGATTTGTTGTTAATTTGAACGATTATAAGCTTTGATTGTATTATTTGTTATTATTATCTCTGCAACTATACGCATATTGCCTATTGGCGATATGAGAGTGAGATAGAAATGGAAGATGTAAGCGATAAAGCGGAGAATGTGAGTAATGCCTGTGTAATTAGGGGTGAAATCGATGAAGGATGATAATGAATATGTTGTTTTAATGTTTAACTTGTCTTAACGCGATGCGTACGAAAGCAGTTCGAAAACTTCATTAGTAAAGCGGCTAATTATCTAATTATCTCCTATAGAATAGAGATATGTTAATGCTTGAGTTCACATTTCTGTTGGTTGAATCCTTAAAATGTTGGCTCACTTGGCTATGAAAGGAGATTTATGTCTAGAGTTATTAAATTTTTAGACTTCATACTTTTGGTTTTGATTTTCTGGTTCGGAACAAGAGCTTTTATCATCAGTTCGAATGAGACTCGTAACGAGTATTTGTCGATTGTGTGGTAACTGCAAATATATCAAGATAGAGAAGAGTTGATTAGTAATTTAGTATAGTGCCCTCAGTCACTCTTTTGTGTGGCGATTGCATTTTTCTCTATTGCTCAATTTTTTTTTAGTCTTATGTATCGATCACCAAACTCCTTATTTTAAGCATCGGCACTTTAATTTTCGCAGAGAAATTATGCTACATCAGCTCCAGCTAAGAAGGAAAAGATTAAGGTGATTTTTATTTTACCATCTTCATCTATTTGTTATGAGTTTTTTTTTTGGTGTGTGTGATGTTAGTTCGGCTATTCTGGTTCCACACTGATAGTATTTATCATAACCGGATTATATAGTTTATGATCATGTTGGCGGAATGGTTTGGTGTCTGTTCATTTTTATCTTCTAATGTAAGCAGTCCGTGCGAGCTTTAGAGATTTTGGGTTCAAGTTTTAGTCTATTTGATTACATATCCTAGAGAGAGGAGATTTTGTTTTGGCTCTTGGATTGTGGGAGCTAAGGGTGCTTTCTATTAGTCGCTGTTGGCTTGCTTGGTAAAAGCTTGGTTTTGCGTAGATTGTTAACAGTTGTTCTAGTTATAAGTTTATAACTTCCTTGTGTCATTCAAATTCACCAGTTCATCACCATGGTCAAAATCATTATTTCTGTTTACAATATATTTCTCCTTAAGTTGTTTGTCCCCTCTTCGAGTGATTTATATTATACTTCCACAGAAACGAACATTTGGGAAGTTGAGATCTTAGTTCTTACTTCCTGCTATTTCTATAGCTTGTGGGCAGAGTGCCTTCAAGCTATGTAGATTTCCCTGATGCAACTGTTACTCCCTATTTTATTCATTAAATCTCAGCTATCAAAGGAATATTTTTTTTTTTGAGTATTTTAGGCATATTCGTAGTTGCTATGGGAATAGTTTCTTTGCTTGCACTCTTGCAGAGTTGAAGGTTTCTTAGTTTTAGTGGCCACCAGGGTCACATAATTCACTAACCCCCCTATGAATTTCGACCTGGAAACATCGAATTGTGGTCGGTTTTGGTTTATTTTTGACTCATTTTGAGTGAATTTCGAATTACAAGATCGAATTGTATATTGAATTATGTGACCCTGGTGGCCACTTTAACTTTTTGAATGCGGATAACTGTGTTCAGTTCTGCGGCCGGCATCTTAGGCTAAAAGATCTGGAGATGTATCTACGTTATATTCTATTCTCTTTTTTCTTAGTATAATTGTGTCTAACACCAAATGCTCGGCTTATTAAATTGGTGATTTAGCTTAAGCTTTTGAGATGCCTATTTCCAAAATGATATAAGATAAACATGAGTGATTTCGAAGTCCTGATTGGCTTAGAACATATAAGGTTGTGGAGACTTTTGCAGTGACGTAGAGAACTGGCAGATAAGAGAACCAAACTTACAAAAATAAAGAGTGTATCAAGTTTACGTCAAGTTCAAAGAGGTTCAAGGTGCCCACAAGCTTCACTTTGTCGCTTCAATTGCTTGCAAAGGAAGTTCTCCCGTTTAGTGATGTCTTTCCAATATTAGTTGCTATTAACAAAGTAAAATAACCTTTCCCTGGGTAGAAAAAAGGATTGATAAGCGTGAAATTTGAGAGGATATAGAAGCAAGGAGAACATGTGTCCACCTTGAAGGGCTGATACTTTCTGCTCCATAATTCAAATTGATTTTTTGCACCTACAAAAGCAATTAATTGTTTTTTTGGAGCAATGGTGCTCCTCATGAAATGAAAAGAAGTCTAGTTGAAAGTCACAACATTGATAATCTTGCTAGTACAACTTTACTAATTAGTGTAAGAGGGAGGGTGGGGTCACAAAATCTTATTTACTAATCTAAGTCGCCTCTTGATAGAAGGAGAGAAGAAAGAATAGAGAGAAGGTGACATGAAGAAAAGAAGAGGCCTTATAAAGAAAGAGAGTAGATGAAAGGAAGGGAGAAGGGAAGACAACAAATAGGCAAAGGGAAAAAGAGACAAGTAGAGAAGAAGAATGACCTGAGAAAGAAGGAATAGGGAGAAATGTCTAAATAAGATATCAAATAAACATACCTTTAGGTTGGTGGTGAGTTCTATGTCGCCAACATGAATCCTCGAAGTTTTTCAAGCTAGGGTTCGTTTTGTTTCTCCTCTTTGAATGTCGAACAAAGTTCTCCGCTCTTACTTTCTTACTCGACAAAAACTCAATTTATTATGGGTGAGGTTGGGCATGTTTTCTTTGAACTTTTTAATTGTTCAAACATAAACTCTCCTTTGGAACACGTAGGCTGCCTTTGACGATTTTGTTCCCTCTCCTGAATCGCTTAGCACGCTTTATTTTTTAACATAAATTCTCCCTCAGAACACGTAGGCTGCTTTTAGCAATTTTGCCCCTCCCCCCTAGGCCGCTTAGCAAGCTTTTTAAACTAGGATTCCTTTATAGTTTGAGTCTTTAAACATGTAGCCGTAGCTATAGAAGTTGCATTACAATTGCCTTTTACTATAAGCTAATATGACCACAATAAATCAATAATGTCCAATACCTACACCACGAGACCTCCACCTTCCCACCACCCCCAGCAACCTGGAAACAGAAGATTTTGAACCCCCACCAACCCTTCCTTCTCACAACCCAAAAATTGCAACTCACCACCACGAAAACAACAACAACTTGACCAAAGTAGAGAGTGATTAATGCCCTTAAAAATGGCTTTAGATGGTTGAAATCAACCATAAAAGGTGGAGATCTGATATTTGTATCTGTTGAATCTGATCACAGAAACCATAGTTGAGTAAGCTGGTGGTTGGGAGAGCATTTCTTTTGGCAGATGTATAGCGGTGGTTCATGATGGCAATCCATATGCTCCATCAAAGAAGATTTGTACTTAATGTTCCTGAGTATGTCTTTTTGGATACATGTGGCTTTGGTTTAGGGTCCTTGTGAAAGTCTGCATTTGTGTCATGTGTGTCTTGGCTTGAAGAGGTTGCCTGAAGACTCTCTATTCTATCTTCAATTGATTTCTTTACCTTTCATTTAATTAGTTGCCACGGTTTTGCGTACACCATTAAGGTGATGGATTTTACTTCTGTAAACTGTTATTTCAGTTAGTTGTTATTTCCTTTAGAAGTCTTGTTTGTTTAGGGAACTTTCTTAATCTTTCAGATTGTATAGTTTTCTACATCAGGTATAACTCCTTAGAGTATTAGGATTATTGTTCTATAAATACTACTAGCCGATCTCATTAGGAGGGTAGACTTTTTGTGTCAATTTTTGAGTTTTAAGTTTTGCTTGCCTTGTTATTTTGATGATGATGTGCTAATCTTTGAGTTGGAGCTTAAAGTCATGGCCTTGAAGCACGCTAAGTGTCGTTGCCTCTCGAGCACTATTTCTCAATTATTGTTTGTCTTAAAATTTTCTGAGTTTCATAGATCTAAGCTTGGATTCTTTTATTCTTAATTGATCAAAATCCACATCGGTTCACACTAGCGCTTAACTTGTTGGGAAGGGATACCTTACAAATACTTACTCCCTCCGTCCCATAATAAAATTTTCATTTCTCCAATGCACACAGGTTAACAAAATAGTTGGTGGTGGGTCCTTTGTGATTTTTTTTAATAATAAACTATCATTGTTGTTGACTTTTAAGGGTATTGTTTTTATTTCTAGTGACATAAAGTGTGGTCCAATTTGTAGAAGTTTATTATTTTATTATAGCGACTCTACCACTTGGTGAAATGTAAAGTTTATTTGGGGCAAACATATAGGGAGAAATGACAAGTTTGTTATAGGACGGAGGGAGTATTTAGTATGAGGCCGGATTCTTGTATCATACGCTTGTTGAGTGAACTATGGATTTGGGGTTGTCGGATGCCAGTACAACTGGGTGGACTGGACATGGTGGGAGGGATGGGAAGCTGTCGCTGTTTGAGCTCTGAGGGAGCTGTAAGAAACAACGAGGGAGGAGGTGTGAAGGAAGATGAGAGGGACTAGGAGTAGGAGAAAGGATTTATAATTCATTTTTTTCCTTTCCACAACCAACACAACAGTAAATTGGAGAGCATTAGATTTCTTTCCTTTCCATTTTCTTTCTTTTTTCCATTTCTTTTCATGTAGTTAACCAGACACCTTGTAAGAGTGTATAGCAGGGGACTGTAGGCTTTTACAGTTTGACAAGCAGCGAATTAGACAGGTTTTTAGTTGGCTTCATTCTTCTGTAATTGTTTGACCGCAGCAAAATGTATCCGATTTGTCGGAGAGATTCAATAAATGGAGCCTACTGTAAAAGAATCATTGTTTGCTATCTTGTAAGTCCATGCTTTCTCTTATCTTATGTTTTTGGTGTTCTTTAATCACGTGTCAGGTTCCTATTGCCATGTTTGGAGGTAATGGGAATTATGCATCTGCTTTATATCTTGCTGCTGCCAAAGTTAATGCGTTGGACAAGGTTGAGTCCGAGCTTTTTGACCTTGTTGAGGCTACCAAAAAATCTCCAATGTTTTCTCAATTCACAAAGGACCTCTCTGTACCGGCAGGTGTAAGAATTAAGGCTATTGATGACATATGTGCTCAAGCAAAATTCACAGAAATTACAAGGAACTTTTTGGGTAAGTTTCTTGAAGTTGGTTTTGCCATTAACTGTCTTTGTTCTTGCGCATGTATCAATAGATGCTTTTTCCTCTAATAAAGTAGAACGGTATTTCCCCTCAAAGAAAAAAATAGAACGGTATTTTGGTTAGCTAAATCACATGCTTGTTAATTGCTGCATGCCAACACCTGTACACTGCTAGGCCCTGTTCTTTTGGATTGAGTTTATTGAAATTTCTTTCAGTCCAGTTCTAGTCCATTATTTTTATTTCAGTTCAGATCCAGTCTGCTGAGTTACGGATTTCATATTTATTTCATTCCATTTCATTTTAGTTTAGGTCAGGTTAGGTCCATTAATTTCGTTAAGTCAGGTCATCTATTTAGTCCTAGAGAACTGGGCCTTAATCTCATCATGTAGTAATTGTACTCAACATTTTGAAAACTGAATTTTTGAACAATCAATACTCAATAGGGCCTACAATGTGATATTACAAACTCCTTTGTTTCAACTCTGTATATAATTGGCCGTGGTTGATATGGTGTCACTTTAAAGAATTTGAGTTAAATTGTTACATTTCCACCTTTTGTCTATGTAGCTTTTTTTAATGGAAATCTCAGTCAAGGCATGAGGAAGTGGAATATGATAAAGTGTAAAATATTGCTTTCTAGGATATATAAAATGGGCTTATTGTTGTGGGACGGGTATAAAAATGTGCCCTATGAATTATGCAAAAAGAATTGTCTACTTAGCATGGTCATTAGGTCACATGTATCTACATCAATAATTACATGTATATGAAGTTGATTGTCGCATTAGACTTTGTCATGAATATATTGTTTTCTGGTTGGTGAGATCGTCAGAAAATTCCAAAAGTTGGCATATTTCAAATGGTGTCGGATGGATTGCCGGTTCTGTCTGGTCGTGAAAGTGATTGCTCAAAATTTAATGTCGAATTCACTAACCTTTACTTAGGCAAACCCATTAATTTCTTGTTTGCTTGGTTTTTTTTGAATGTGCTTCTTGTTCGCATTTTCTCACCGTTGCTGCTAGCTGCTGCCCTTTCGCCACCTCTCTTGGGAGCATAGTCTTGTTTATGTGAGATTTCTTATAAAGTATGAGATGAAAACATTATTTGTGGTGTAATCTTCTTTTGGATTCTGGTGTAAATGTTCCCTTAATTAAGGGCCCTTGTCTGGTTGAATTCATTGGCCTAGCTGAAATCACAAAATACAAGTTATGATTGCATGAAAATGACTCTTTATGATATGGTGATGAGTTATAACTCCTTAGGTTAATATGTGTTTTAAAGTTTTGGAAACCTTTTTGTTGAATATTTTTTATAAGTTTCTATTTGTTGCTAAAGTCTAACATATTCTTAACTTGATCTTATTACATTAAGTCATAATGGCGGAGTATGGAAGGTTAAGGAACATAGACAGTGTTGCAAAGAGATTCTCAGACTTGACAATGGCGCACAGGGGAGAGCTGAAAGCAATTGTAACAACTGTCATTGTATGTTCGTTGTATCTCTGATCTCTCAATTTAAATACAATTGCTTTTACTTGTGTACTGTCTTAGTACATTAGGTCTTGAATTTTTATGATTAATAATTTCGTATTCCTTGTCATTGTTTTTCTATCCAGCCTCTCCCCCCTGCAGAGGAGAAAGAACTGAAGGAAACCTTGCAGGAAATACTTGGGGAGGGAAAGAAGGTTAAGCTTGAGCAGAAGGTATGCTTATATCCTGTTTATGTGCCAAAAGGAAGCTGTATTTGATTTTTCATTATTTCAGCTGCAGCCTCATGCGTAGTTGTTACCCTATCTGTTAATCTGATAATTTAATTCTTGTGATTCTCTCAGATCGACCCTAGTATTCTTGGTGGTCTAGTGGTTGAGTTTGGGCAGAAAGTGTTTGATATGTCCATCAAGACCAGGGCAAAACAGATGGAGAGGTTCCTGCGAGAGCCTGTCAACGTGTAAGTGTCCGTGGAAGGTGTATTTTCGGGGAGCAACTTTTAGTAGTGGCAATGGCTGCTTCATAAGATGGAAAGTTTCATCTCTGTTGGCTCAAGATTGTTGAAGCCATCTTTTTTTTTGTTTTCCTTTAATTTTGCACATGACATAATCTTATTTACAAAATAAAATTTGAAGGTCTTCTGGTTGGCATTTTTACCCAGCCAAAGTAATCTGACTTGTTTAACTAATGCATCTTTTGTAAAATGTGAACGTGGTCACTTCGCGCTGCATCTGCATACGGTGATGGTGTTACCACTGTTAATCATATTTCTGGTGGAAATGAGAATGATTGTTTTATGAACTATGATTCATTGTGCTTAGAAATGTGGGTTATGTGGTTAATATTATCTAGAATTGCATGGACATGGTGCCGTGATGTCGGCAGAGGGAACTTTCAACTACCTCAACAGCCTGCTATGATTTGTTCCATTGACTATGCACAGCACAATTGCACATTATTTGGCAAGCATTTCATAAGGGCAGGAAAGTGCATAGTAACTGAAGTGCTTGCTTGTTAAAGAAAGGCAGGATGTTGCTTGGCAAATAAACGACCACGAAAACAATACTAACGTATTAGTATGAATACAGCTGGTTTACTTGAAAAGTTGTTTTAGAGTAGCTTTGGAGTTTCTTCTAATAGGAGTACAATCCTTTATAGTACTATCTCAGGTGTATATTACAACTGATGGCTTAGTTGGATTCTATCCCTAAAAACACGGGTTCTTATCTTTTGGCTTGACTAAATCCGACCACGTACTCCTGTTTTATTCAGGTGTTGGTGGATTTCACTCCTTTTTAATTCAAGAAGCTTACACACCGAGTAATGCTTACGCCTTTTACTGCATTATTACAATTTACAAGTCAATTTGGGCATAATTTTCGTTAATTAGAGCTAATCAAATACGAATTTTCTTTGCTATAACTATGATGAGGATTAACCAAATATGATAGATGAAGCAAAAGAAAAAGAAAATTTGCACCTATTATGGAGCACAAAATAATGTTATTATTATAACAAACGTAATAAACAATTATAGAAGAACAACACACAAATTTAGCGTAGTTCATAGGGATGTCTGTGAGACGGGTTTTGTGGACACTCGTCCCGTACCCGCCCAAGTTAGGTGGGGATGGGGGAAGGTTTCGCGGGTGATGGAGCGAGGATGGGGATGAAAACTATCCCTGCCATGGATAATGGGTCGGGGGTGGATGTCAGTCCATACCCGCCCCATCTCCGCCCCCCGCCCCCTCCTCGCCATATATATTCTCCAAAGGTCTAAATGTTATTACTTATTAGCTGCTTTCATCTCATAATTTTAGTCTCCAAAGCTCCAAAGACTAATATCCAAAATTACTAGAGATTGATTTGGGTGGCATGATGACATTATGGCAGTAAGTTATTTTTTTTTCTACAGGTTGTGTTATACTTCCTCCGTTTTTTTATACTTGCATCATTGAGCATGTGCACAAGGATTAAGGAGATGAGAGAGATAGAGAGAGGGGAAAGGGGGACCCATGTGATTGGAGAGAGGTAGAAATGAAGTATTTCCCTAAAAGAAAATGATGCAAGTAATTTGCAACTTCCAAAAATGGAAAATGATGCAAGTATAAAAAAGCGGAGGAAGTATAAATTGCTATTTTTGTGGGCCCTAAAATGGCCTCATTGGTAGAGTTGCGGCGGGGATTGGGCGGGGATGGGCGGGGACAAGGATTCGCGCGGGGGATGGGGCGGGGATGGGGACAAGATTTTCCCCCGCCATGGGTGATGAGGCAGGAGTGGGGATGAGTTTTTAGGCGGGTATGGGGATAAGAATGCCAACATCCGCCACGTCCCGGCTCATTGCATCCCTAGAACTAGTTCATTAACAATGTGTTAGCTACCTTCACCAGGTAGAGGGAGACATGATTTTATTGTGCGAGAGAGACTACAATTAACAATAGAGGGCCAAATTTTAATTCTAGGGTTTGCATAATACCCTTGCAATTAACCTAAATAGAATGGGCCTAAACTCGAATCCAAATAGAAATAATTTACTAAACTGCATATAACGAGAACACCGTGCTTTGTTAATCCTAGCGCCAGATAGTTCAAGGCTTATTTTAACATGTTTTTTGGCTTTGAGATAGCGACAAAGTGCAGTGATGTAGACGAGATTTGATCTCAAGTAAAGTGCAGTGATGTAGACGAGATTTGATCTCAAGTAAAGTGCAATGATGTAGACGAGATTTGATCTCAAGTAAAGTGCAGTGATGTAGACGAGATTTGATCTCGGGTTTGCATGCCACCCTCTTAATACTTTACAAACTAAGTTAGTTGCCATTAACTGAACAAAAGAATATTATGTTGGAATATAATAAGATATTATAATACATACATGTCTAGCTAGCTAACTTATCTTATACAACACATAAAAGAAGGGGTGAATAAGAATTTAGAAATTGTACAATAACTGGATCTGCATGGCCTGATTATAAGCAGTCCCTAGAAATGTTGTAGTTGTAATAGAATGTAACCATCAGAAGTGTCATTGTTTGACAGCCAAATACGTTTGTGTTTACATGTCCTGCATAAGTACTACTATTTTTTTTGGTTTACTTATAATAAACAAGAACGAAATGGACAATTACATATTGCCACGTTAAACGCTTTGACAAAGGGGAAAGTATTTTATAAGCACTAGTCTCTCTCTCTTTCTCTAATGATAGTGCTATGTGTTATGTGCATAGAGGACAAAACCAGTTATACTTAGAATTCACGTGTGAAGGTCCAAACACATTTTGTTTATATTTATTTTTATGCGAGGAGGGTGGGGTGGGGCGAACCCCCCATATTATGTGAAGTGGAAGCAAAAAAAAAAAAAAGAAGAAAGAAGAAGAAGAATGTAAAGAAGGGTCATAAAACCATGATGATTACCTTGTGAGTGAAGTTAAAAAAAACCCCTATGGCCCACGAGGGCATCGATGGGGACATTATATGGAGTCAAAGACAAGAAGACCAACCATCGCCTTCTTTTTTGTATTTTTCTTTAATTTTTGATTTGTTTCTAATCTGCTATCAATTCTATATCTATATAGGAGTACTATACAACTTTTATTATATATATGGATATTTATAGTTTTTACCGTCTTATATTGTTAATATATAGATGTGTTAATGAATAAAATATTTCTGAAAAGAATGTATCGGAATGTAAAATTTCGCTCGTATATCATAACAACGAACTTGCTTTAACTACAACCTACAAGATAACTCAAATACCATCAAGTTTAAAGTTTAACTTTTATCATTTCAATACTTACTCTTTTACCTTAGTATTACTCCCATTTATCATGTCACATAATTTAGTGAGATAAGAAGTTGAGTGGTTATCAATGTCCAAGGTCTAAATTTGGCCGAATCTAAATACCATCACGATAAATAGCATTTTGCAAAAGTTTTTGCATAACCGCAGAGAGCAGTTTATATGGATTTTATAATGGGATTAGGGCTTAAATTTTGAACCTTTAGAAGGAGATTAGGTAAAGGAGTCCTTGGGCCTTAACCATTAGTTTAGACTTTTGATTGAGATGGTTTCTTATGATGGCAAGAGAGGTAGTGTGATCACAAGGTCACAGGTTAAATTTCATCTACCCATTCTTAGTGGAATATTTAACACCAGACATGAGAGAGCTTATACAACATCTACACTTCATGCTGAAGGGCTCTTGTATGTGTGCGTGATAGAGTATAGAACTATTCTTGAGACTCTAAATCAGACTTAGTTCCTTAACATGACATTAGAGCCTGTGGGACACAAAGAGCATGGATTCGAATCTCATTAACCATCTTTTCAAATGGAATATAATAGCCGCATATATGAGGAAGACCTAGCCTATTGGACTCTCAAGTGAGAGGGTGTCGAAGAGTATATAACATATTCTTAGGCGTTAGGCCTCAACAATGAAATCTTATCGATAATAATATAATTTCATAATAGAAACCTTGTTAATTGATTAGGGTTAATGTAGTCATCATTTTTCTTGAGGCAAAGAATAGGTAGTGAAATATAGCAACTTAGGAACCATTTATTCTTTTACCGGTGCATATTGTACTAACCATTATCATGAGAAGATTACTTTGAACATCAAAATCATATGCTACAAGATTCTAAATTAAGGTGGCATCAAAATGGTTTCCATCTCAATAGCATCCATATTTTATTCATTGATTAATCTATTCGTTTTTGTTGTCGTTGAGTAATCCTTTTGCATCAAGAAAAGGGAGTGTGTTTATCCTACAACTAAGTGTAAGATGAGTTTCCTAGATTTTATGGTGTTTTTTGCTCAAGTGAAAATCTCAAAAAATAGTGTAAAATTTGCATTTTTTTTTGGAGTTTTTCAAATGAACAATGAGTAAGAAAATAACTTTCGATACAGAGCCGTAGTATACAAGGGCTAGCAAGGAGAACTTTTTGAGAAAGGTACAATATTTTGATTGCTAACTCTTTACATCATTAACTTGAAAGAGCACAAAGCGAAGCAAAAAGAAGAAGAAACAATGATAGTAACAATGCTATTGAAACAAACAAATCAAATAAACAAACAACCATATTGGATTAAGATGACAAAAGGGGAAGCAAAATAATTAGGAAAAGAGAGTTACCCTCGAATCCGTTTGCAGTCTACCCGTCAAGTTAAGATCCAACTAATTAAAAGACACATTTAATTAATTAAAAAATAATAAAAGTGGGCATGGTTTAATTTGACATTCTAAGCAAGCTTTACAAACCCATCAAACTCATCATTATCATTACCTCCTTATGAAGCCTCCTCCTCAATCCTCATTTGCCCATTCTTATATCCCTCTTTGTCCTCTCATTTCTTCCTTACTTCCCATAGCTATACACCCTATTATTATTATTATTAGCATACTATAGTTAGCTACCCTAGCTTACTATACTAGCTCTTTTTCTCCCTTTTTTTGTTTTTGAGTGCAACTTTCTAATCAATAATGTACTAGTATTATTGCTATTTCATCCATATAAATAAACAATATAGTTGATCATCAAGAGTTGTACTAGTAATATATAGCAAAGGTAGGGTTTGTTAGGGGCCGCGGCTGGGTCAAGTAGGGGAATCAATGAGAGGACCTAGCAACAAGGACCATATTCATAATATGGTAAAGGATGAGAAGGAGAAAAGTGGGAAGTGCAATCATAATAGTAAGAATAATAATAAGAGTCAAGTGAAATTGAGGAAAGGTTTATGGTCACCTGAGGAAGATGAGAAGCTTATGAATTACATGTTGAGGAATGGACAAGGTTGTTGGAGTGACATTGCTAGGAACTCCGGCCTTCAAAGGTGCGGTAAAAGCTGCCGCCTTCGTTGGATTAATTATCTTCGACCTGATCTTAAACGAGGCGCTTTCTCCCCTCAAGAGGAGCACCTTATTCTCCATTTTCATTCTATCCTTGGAAACAGGTAAATAACCTACTAATTTGAGTATTCCATGATTCTTCAATGTATAAGAATTATATGCTACTCCTATAAGGCTATAACTATTACTCCTACATTGTTATTCTTGGTAGACATTTTTGCTTCATTTTGGTGGCAATTCAAGAGAGGGTGCTAGCCATTAGCGAAATTCGCCTAGGGGAGTACAAGGCAGAGAAGAAGAATCAGATGATCCAATAGAAGTTCTGTCATATGATAGCGGTAGCCTAATAGTAGTAATAGATAGCAGATTTAACCTCATAATCAACTGACTATATATACCTTCGTATAGTATAGTACTCAATAACAATGTCAAAGCTAATAAGTACATTCTTCTCCTGATGAAAGTTCACTTTAACTACCCAATGCAATAAAACAGAAAGTTTTTATTTAAGCTGAATTTTTAGGGTGCCATGGTATAAGTTATTTCCTGATGCTAGCTATACATGGATTTTTTAAAAAACAAGTACGGGAAAAGAATCAGAGACCCTTTTCTCAAGGGGGTATCGTCCCCCACCTTGTCAATAGAGATGCCAACCATATCTCCATTGTTTCACTTTCAAGGATTATTATTATATAAAAAAGGCTCAGGATATATATGGTTTTGCATGCTCTTGACAATTAGAAATAGCAATGTGAGTACTACTAATTCCTTAATTGCCTATTACTGTTTTTATATCTAAGAAGTAATCTTAAAGAATATTTTCTGTAATTTGATGATAGGATGTGCATCTTCAATTATACAAGAAAACAAGAAAGAAAAAAGAAATGTGCTATAAGGCTATAAGCAATACTATATTTATTTTCAGCTCTGTTTTCTCACATGATTTATTCTTCTTATACATAAACTCTTCATATATTCTTAAATATTATACACAAGTTCAAACAAGGTAAAACTTATTCCGAAATTTTATTAAAAAGGTTTCGGTAAGTAGAGATTTATCTAGGAAAAGAGGAAAAAGCAGGGTCAATATTTGTACGGTTTTGAAACTTGAAATTGTAAAGGATGGAGCTTAGGAGGTCATGACATTTCATATTTAAATAAGCTTTACAATCTACTAGATAGACAAATTCTCAATCTTTATTTTTTATTACTTTACATAACCACAATGCATCAATTCTGATAGTTTTGTTTTTCTATATCTAGTTTATTATCCATGAGACTTCCAATATTATGTCCACTAATTCTATATTGCGTGTTTTTCACAAATAATAATCTACATGTTAAAGTCAAACTGTAATTATACGAGCCTTTTATAAAAGGAAATAAATTGTTATAGCACTAGTTAGTGTGTAGCTTATCCAATAGTTTAAGTTAGTTGGTTATAGAAAATTGATGTAGTTAAGCAAAGTTTAAAATCAGTTACCATTATCTGGAGGTACTCCTACAATATTTATGCATGTGGTATGAGATTTAGTTTGGTGAGATGCATGGTATGGTATTTAGATCCCTTGAAAGCACATAAGGTTAGGTCACCTGTGACATTCCCAAGGTCATATGTCGCTCATATAATTTCCTCGACTATGCATGCATGGGAACAAATCTGCTTACTAAATTTGGTTAAATGCATGCATGTGAATGAAACTAATTAGACGTTATATAATATTGTGCAGGTGGTCTCAGATTGCAGCCCGTCTTCCAGGCCGGACCGACAACGAAATTAAGAATTTTTGGAACTCTACTATTAAGAAAAGATTGAAACAAAACAACAACAATATCAACAACAACAATAACAATGCTCCAACGAAGGACGATCCGAGCTGGCTAAGCGATACAATCGATTTTGTGGCACCTAATCATCACCACAATAGCTATGATATAGTTGGCCAAGAACTCGTGCTACAATCATCGATAAATGATCATGAAAATCATAACTATTATCATCAACATCAAAGTCTTATGATGACGGCTGCTTATAACATGTGCATGGATTCATCTATAATGTCAGATTCGCTATCATCTCCATCCATGCACACTGCTGCAAGCTCAATTACCAGCGTCACCACCAACCAATTTGATAACACTCTTCCTCCCCTCCTTGAAAAGAATGGCTATGACATACATTTCAGCATGGCAAACTTTGGTGATGGTCAGTTTAGTAACTTTTTAAGTTGTGACCAATTCCAAGTATTCCATGATCACCACTTTGTTACACAAGATGGAATGTGTAACAATGGTACTAATACTACTATTGCCACTGTCGCCTCCGCCGCAGAAGCAGGCGGGGGCGTAAGTGATGTTAATTTTCCCATGAACCATAAGACAGTAATGCCTAAGGGCATAAGCAACCAAGTCGTTATTAACGACAGTGAGAGTTGGGGTGATATGGTCAATATTGATCAGAATCATGTAGGCATGGCTAATTATGGGAATAATGGGAATAGTAGTAATAATAACGGAAAAGAAGGTAACTTAAAAATGGGAGAATGGGATAGTTTGGAGAGTTTGTTGGGAGATGTCTCCTTTCCTTTCCTTGATTTTCAAGCTTGATATTTAGCTACTTCTACTTCGTTCCAAGATAAGGGATAGCTCTCTTGGTTAGAGCATCTCTCCTAATTTCAAAATGGAGGTTCTGGAATCAATTCTCATCCTACTTTTGTGGCTCTCTATACAAAAAGAGAGAAACTTTTTGCCTGAGTATAAAAATTCCTACAAAAAGCCAAGCACTCAAGGGACTACTCCATCTTGTCATCATATATAGAGAACGTTTCTTTTTCTTCATAGTTTATGTTTTCTTTCCTCTTCAGGATTTTGCTTAGTTTAATTCTTTAGTAATAAACATTTACATATATACATACAAATTAAAGGGAGGTAGGTACAATGTATACAATAAGGAATTTAGAAAAGGGGGTAAGTGTGAATAGTGAAGTGTTATATACCGTAGAATTTGTGAAGATAATGAGTTTAGCAATAAGGAAATATTTCAAGCTCTTTGTATACTGTACAAAAATTAAACAACCATGATGTAATGTTTCAAGCTCTAGGTCAAATTTTCTGTTTATTCTATCATCAATTTGTAATGATGTTATAGACTTTTTAGTAACACAGATTCTCCTTATTAAATAATTACCTCGCTCTTGATTCTTGAATGTATCGATTACCTATTTTATTCTGAGCTAGCTATTTGGGAGATGAACCGAAAATATGAAATCAAGCCATATAACACATATTAAGTCAATGTATGGCCCCTCAAGGCCCCAACTACTCAGGGCCATCTATGATCTTTTGGAGCCCAGAGGCCAGAACGAAACAACAATTAAAGGTCATGTAACCATATGAATTTTTAAATTGTTTTAATTATAACACTAAACAAAAGATATGTTCCAGTCGTACAAATTTCAATTTCATGCAAAAACAATATAGAGTAGTATGAGTTATTAATAATAGTGTTTGTATAAATTTATATAATAAAATACTTTATCTCCTTTTTTGTAAGGTTAGTCAGTTATGTGTTTCATCTATCGAGTTACTATAATATTATGATTAATGATTTTCATATAATCAAAATTATATCTTGATTCTTAATCTTTTACTAAGCTTTCACTTCTTGGATATAGGGTAAGTTCTCTTCGGCATATATAAAACATCTGAACTGAACTGAATTGATTGGAGCTGAACTAAACTGAACTGAATTGAACTGAACTGATTGGAGCTGAGCTGAATTGAACTAAATGGAATTGAATTGAATTGAATTGAATTGAATTGAATTGAATTGAATTGAATTAAATTAAATTGAATTGAATTGAATTGAATTGAATTGAATTGAATTGAATTGAATTGAATTGAATTGAATTGAATTGAATTGAATTGAATTGAATTGAATTGAAGTGAAGTGAAGTGAATTGAATTGAATTGAATTGAATTGAATTGAATTAAATTGAATTGAATTGAATTAAATTGAAGTGAAGTGAAGTGAAGTGAATTGAATTGAATTGAATTGAATTGAATTGAATTGAATTGAATTAAATTGAATTGAATTAAATTAAATTGAATTAAATTGAATTGAATTAAATTAAATTGAATTAAATTAAATTAAATTAAATTGAATTAAATTGAATGTAATAAATATATAAAAAATATTTAAAAAATAATAATATGAATAGTAAATAATAATTGTAATAATAATTACTAATGAATAATAATAATACTATTTTCAATATTTTTAAATGATAGTTATAAATAAATAATATTGATAATCATAAATAATAATAATAATAATATTTTCTCGGCTTCCCACTAACTTTTTGTAAATATTTTGAACTTGTTTATAATTATAATAATAATTATTTTATATTATTTGTATTACTACTTGATGATGACTATATAAACAATAAAATCTAAGAAGTAAATTAATATTAGTATTTTAATAATTATATTTAATGATGTAATAATATTTAGTACTTCCTTCGTATGTTTTTAGATGCTATAATTTTTTATCACGCTTATCAAGAGCAATTTAAGGGGGTAAACGAGCAAATTAATCAATGAAATTTTAACACATGTAATATAGAATCTCATTCTAGCTTGTATTAAAATTTCATCGAAATATTAACTCGTTTAAACCCTTAAATCGCTTTCTTGATAAGCGTGAAAAAGTGTAGCATCTAAAAAGATACGGAGGAAGTAATAAATATTATTATAGGGTCGGACCGTGCAAAATTATTTCATAAATCGTTTTGACGCGATTTGATTGGTTTATAGACTAAAAAATGTGGGTTTATATGTGCTTTTGACCTAAACCATGTTCCTGCCTAATAATAGTTGTAATAATAATGAGTAAAGTTATAATAAACAAAAAATAATAATAATAATAATAATAATAATAATAATAATAATAATAATAATACTTAATGATAATGATATAAAATAATAATAATAATAATAGAATTAGTAAAATAAAATAGACCAACATAATAATAATATTTAACAAAATGGTTATAAAAGAATGGAGTTGAATTGAACTGAATTGAACTGAACTAAACTTAACTGATTGGAGCTGGACTGAACTAAAAATAAGTTGAGGAGAATAGGCCCATAATCAAGTTTGATAAGAAAACAAAGTTATTCTCAAATAAATTTAGTTATTAACACTTTGTTTGTGAAAAAATAATAAAGGTATATTCACAAGAAGGAAAAAATTTGAATCACCCTTGAGAAACGGGTTCCACAAAGTTCTCTTTGTATCTTAAAAAGAAATAAAGGAAAAATATAAACAGATTATAAAGCTTAAAACTCAGGAAGTCAAAGATATATTGAAAAAAAGAGGCTTCGACGGGATTCGAACACAGACTCCATACATAAATGTTCCAACTAAATACCACTGGACTACGGTGAGTTAGATGGATATTGAATGCATATTACAATTTTATTTACTATTTGTCTGAAGAAAAGTTCATAACTCGACATTTCCCTCCGTGGGCCTAGGGCGGACGCCCCGCCTGCCCTGCCCCTAGGACTGACCTGCAACTACTACAGAGTCATCCCAAGCCATCCAAAGGCTATCGAGGACATTCTCGCTAAAGAATGTTGTGGAATTAATCAACTCTAACAAACTTCATAGAGAGATTTTATTAATTTGGAAGAAAATGTAAGAATCAACTTACAATCAATCTCACATATTTACAGCTTATGATCTAGAAGTATTTATATGAGAGAGAGAAACAAACTTATTTGTCTAACAAACTGAATAACAAAATGAATAACAGAATACAAGAAATATAAGAGAGTATTCTAGAGGTATTTTAGTATGTATATACATTTCGTATATACATACTCACATCCCCCCCTCAAGCTGGACATGGGATAAGAGTCCAAGCTTGGAACACAGAGTAGAATGCACATCAGAAGGAAGAGCTTTAGTGAGCAAATCAACCAATTGATCTCTGCTACTAACATGAACTGTATCTAAAAAACCAGATACAATTTGTTCTCTGACGTGATGACAGTCTCTTCTTATATGTTTGGTCTTCTCATGAAAAGATGGATTATGTGCAATGGACTCAGCTGCTGTATTATCACAAAACAACTTGATAGGAGAAGCAATAGGTACATGTAAATCTTCCAAAAGGCTAGCAATCCAAACAAGCTCACTAGCAGTACTAGACATGCTTCTGTATTCTGCTTCTGCAGAAGATTTGCTAACTGTATTTTGTTTCTTTGTCTTCCAAGAGACAAGGTGATCACCATAGAACACACAATAAGCACTGAGAGATTTGCTTGAAAACTGGCAAGAGCTAAAATCAGCATCATTGTAGGCATGGATATTAGATGGTGTTTGAGCTTTGTAGAAGAGACCAATATCAGAGGTACTCTTCAAGTATTTAACAACATGAAGAGCTGCTAACATGTGAGGCTGTCTAGGAGAGCTAAGGAATTGACTTAGATGTTGAACACAATAGGAGAGATCAGGCCTGGTGATATTTAAGTACAGAAGCTTCCCAACCGATCTTCTGTATCTATCAGGATCTGAAATAGGCTCTCCTTGTTCAGTAGATAACTTCAACCCAGTAGGAAGATGAGTAGAAACATCTTTACAATCAGTTAAACCTGAAGAAGCAATAACATCTTTAATATACTTCTTTTGTGAGAGAAGAGTACTAGTGGCAGTTCTAACAACTTCTATACCCAAGAAATATTTCAAAGACCCTAAATCTTTGATAGTAAAAGTAGTGTGTACGTGATGTTTGATCTCATCAATCTGAACTTGAGATTCACCAGTTAAGAGAATATCATCAACATAAATGAGAATAACACAAAGAAGGCCTTCAAGAACTCTGGTAAACAAAGAATGGTCTTGAGAATATTGAGTAAAACCAATACTGACAAGGAACCTGCAAAGCTCTTTATTCCACTGTCTTGAAGCTTGTTTAAGTCCATACAAGGACTTATTCAATTTACACACCTGAACAGGAACTGCTTTGTTGTAACCAGAAGGAGGCACCATGTACAAATATTCTTCTATGTATCCATGAAGGAAAGCATTATTGATATCCAATTGACAAAGAGGCCAATTGTAAGTAGTGGCAATAGAGATAACCACCCTAACTGTAGCTAGTTTAGCAACAGGGGAAAAGGTGTCTGTAAAATCTTTTCCAGGCACTTGTTTATATCTAATAGCAACAAGTCTAGCTTTAAGTCTTTCAACTGTCCCATCAGGATTATACTTGGTTTTAAAAACCCATTTTGACCCTATAGCCCTTTTTCCTGTAGGAAGAAAGGTTAAACTCCAAGTGTTGTTTTTTTCAAGGGCGTTAAGTTCAGCTTGCATGGCTACTACCCAAGCTGGATCAGCAGCTGCTTGCTTATAGGAAGTAGGTTCAGGAGTAGCCATGATGTTAGCAAAGAAATGAGAGTTGGTATTAAAAGAGGCAGAATGAGAAGAGGTAGGGGTAAGAGGGAGAGATTTAGGTTTAATAGAATGAATATAGTCTTTATATTTAATTGGAGGTTGAGAAACTCTATTAGATATCCTAATAGAAGTGGGTAAAGGAGGTTGCATATTTGTAGGTAAGATTTAATTATGAGAGATGAATTCAGTGGCAGTAGTGCACTACTAGAATTAACATCTTTAACGACGAAAAAAATCGTCGTTAAAAGGGTAGAAATTCGTCGTTGAAGCCTTTAACGACGAACATGTTTCGTCGTTACGATCGTCGTTACTAGTCCCGTCGTTATTGCTATTAACGACTAAACCAACTTGTTTGTCGTCTAATTTACACGACCATTATAATGTTCGTCGTTATAATAACAACGACGAACCAAATATAATAACGACCAAAAATTTCATCGTATATATTTTTTGTAACAACTACAAAATGCTTCCATTTACCACAAATAAATTCGTCGTTACCAAACCAAAGGCAATAACGACCAACATCATCATTGTAAAGTTATTTATAACAACTATAAAATGTCTCCAACAACGACGAATTTTTTGTCGTTATAAATAGCTATGTTTTATTCCAAATATAAAATTAGAAATTTTGTGAACGACAACATCAATTTGAGCTTAAATAAAACAAATGTGAAATGAAAATTAACTTTTCATTGAAAAAACCCAAAGATCAAGCGTACAACAAGGTTTATATCTAACGAAAAGTACATTCATCTAAAATCTATAGTTCTGAATCTAACTAATTCGAAAAATTACACAAAACAAAAACAAGATATTATATTCTAAGCTCCTAATGTTGCATATCTTGTAGCCGTCTCCGAAAAATTATCTAGATTGATTCCCCTCCTTCAAATTAAAGACCCTGTCAAAAGAAGAAATAAACATAAAAATCAATATCTCCAATGGAAGAAAGCACAATCTATTAATTTAGCAATGATATAATCAGCGGTCAAAAATCAAGAGGTGAAGCTATTAACAATATAGACTAAACAAGTGAGAACCATACACAAGTGAAAATCGAAAACAAGAAGGGTAATAAAGAAAATTTTCATATGTACAACTAAGCTTAGTAAAGTAACAGTGAAGGGACTAACAGAAGTGGATGTAAGTGAAAATTAGGAATTTAGACCAATCAACATGAATGGCCGACTACTTTAAATAAGCAGCAAACAAGAAACATCATTAACAAGTAAGAACTTTTACAAGATCCACACACGTGTATAATTACCTAGTCATCCAGACTTTAATAGTGTGTTTGGGTACAAAATGGGAAGGAAAAGAAGGGGAGGGAAGGGAAGGGGAGGGAAGAGAAAGGGAGGGAGGGGAGGGGAAGGGAGAAGGATGAGTTTTCCTACCAAATCTCTCCAATGTTGGAGAGAGGAATTTCTTGCAAATTGATCCTTCCATTTCCCTCCCCTCCCAATCCCTCACCCCCTCACTTGTTATCCAAACAATGAATTTTGGCCAACTCCACACCCCCTCCCCCTCCTATTTTGGCTATCCAAACAAGCTGTAACAATTTCTTTGGATAGGAAACAAGGAGGGAAAGGGAGGAAGAGGGAAGGGGGAGTAAAGGAAGGGGAGGGAGAAGACAAGCATGCAATTTCCTTCCAAATCTCTCCAACAATGGAAGGATTTGGTTTATTAAAGAGGGAGGGAAATTGCATCCTTTCATTTCCCTTCCCTTCCCTTCCCTCCCTCCATGTGTTATCCGAACAAGGGAGGAAGGTTCCCCCCCTATCCTTTGCCTCCCCTTCCCTCCATTTCCCTCTATCCAAATGAAGTGTGAGTTTGTGAGGTCATTCATTTGCTCCAGATAATGCATAATCATAGCAGCTAACATAATCATAATCCAACCCACCTCATGGCTTCACTCCCACCCTCTCCAATCATAAAAGTTGACATGACATTTCAACCCTTGCTCTAAGATGGGATGGAGGAATTATCAGAAATGAAAATAAGAGTTAGATATCAGTACCTTAGATGTTGCTGGGGTATGTGAAATACTTCGTACATATAGAATCATAGACTGAATTTTTAAGAAGATAATTTTTCACTATGATTCCAAGGAAGGCATCCGCAATCTCTTTCATCTTAATGAGAACCATTAATGAAATCTCCCCAGCAGCAAACTGATTCACCCTTGTTAGAGACAACAATCATAGGCTTGTCTCTAGGACCAGGAATATCCTAGAGCTTCATGTCACTCTGGACCGAGGCATCGCTAAACCTTCTACCAATCAACCGCTTAGCATCTGTTTTAATTGAAAAAACACAGGTAAGAGATACAGGAACATAACCGCCAACTCCATACATAGTCATGGCATAGTCTTCCTACACAAGTTCAAACGTGATCGAGATATAATTTCACTGTGACAGCTATAATTTTTAACCAATTAATCAAGAACAATGACATTCCAATTCATAATCTATCCCCAACCTCTATATGCACCTCACACTTTGTCCCACACTACTGTAAACAATTCAGCTCTCACACTTCACACTTTGTATCCCACTTCTGCAACGATTTCATATGGAAGCAAATGAATACTCGACATCAATATTCGACATCAATTCCTAATTTATTCCCAATCTCCCTACACACCTCACACTTTGTAACACAACTGCAAACAATTCGCTTCTCATATTTCAAACATAGTTTTTGTATCACATCACTGCAACAACTCAGCATGAGAGCAAACGAAAACTCGATATGACACCATTGCACACAGGTCCAGCATAAAATTCAAAAGCCACTAACATAAATACACACATCAATCAAAATCAAGACCAAATCATGAAAACATTGAAGAATGACAGATTCCGAATACATTTCATTGTCTGTCCTAGACCATGGATATATAGTCTATACATTTGAAGATGCACAACAAGCTTACAGAACATTCATCAATATTAATATTCAACGTAAGCATTTCATTCTATACTCTCCTCTATTTATAGGAAACTGACTTGCTAACTGATTCCTCAAGCAAACCTCTAACTAACTCCGAACAGGAATACTACAGGACTGCCAATATCGCCCCTCTCCCTTGGCCAGTTCATTGCATATCCTTAAGTATTATGGAACCAGATAAAGGAAATTAGAAGGAAAAAAGTTAACAATAACAAAACCATTAGCAATGCCAACCAACCACAACTTAATTCCCTTTTTCGGTTCTCCCCAGTCAGTTTGTGTCTCAAAAGTGGTTTGATTGATGTATTTCATAGAGACAAAAGCTTGATGAATGAATTTGACAAGATAGGCAGTCACCAAGCACTACCTGTGTCATGGCCACATGCGGAAACTAAATTGTTTGCACCAGAGTATCATGTATTGAGAATTTGTGATTACCTGTACCATCAACAATAAAGAACCAAATAATCATATACACAAGATCATGGTGGAAGAAAGTAGGAATAAATCATTTCTGCACGAGCAAAAAGACGGCCAATACCTTCTATTGAAACATCTTGACAACAACAGACTCGGAAGTAACAGAAACATTGCTTGTTTCATTTCCTTTTCATCTTCATCCAAGAAGTCCTCTAAAGTATGTTGATTCCATATACCTAAACGAACATCACATACAATTATATATGAAACCTGTTAATGCAGTACACATTGAGTCTTACTAAGAAACATAAAATTTTGCATTTAAACATGATCTTTTGGCAGTTTCAAAGTGAGGATGTAATTCACCATCCCATAAAGTTTAATGAATCCCAGCAATGTTGCAGCAACAGCAACTCAGGACTATAAATAAACACTTACAAGAATTATCCTTTTAAGCTACCTTTAACATAAAATGAAAGATAACCCACGAAAGAAAATCCTTTGGCTACTTAAAAAATGTTTTCTCTATCATGCAAATCCAAGAAAAATTTGTAAAGTTGTAAGACTGACCTTTCTCCAACAATAACAGTGGAATTATTGAAGCCTCACCAAGTACCTGAGTCCTATTTCGTTATTGCAGTCACCTAAAGCATGTTATCGCTGGCCGTTAGTCTGCTGGAGTATTGCACCACTGGAATACTGACTTCAGTGTCATTGGTGGAACATGGAAACATGTTAAACTACTCCATGCTCATGTGCAAATTGCAAACCAGATCTGGCATTTAAGAGACTACAAGGGCTAGAAAATAAAGAGGGACGCGTGAGTTCAGCGAGAAGCTTCATTATACCTGATTGTTATAGTTATGCATAAAAGGAACCGAAAATTACCCAAAGAACTGACCCATTTTAAGAATTGCTTAACTGATCCGTTCAAAGAACTCCCGAAATCAGCCCATTCCTTCCATATCCTTTTGCCTGTAACAAAAATCTGATTAAAGACCAGAGTTATTAATCACAAGGCCTACGCCCCTCCTAAGGTTGAGATCTTCTAAGAGTTAATTCTAAGCTAATATGAAGATAAAATGTGTTAGTGCCACGTACATTCACTAGCTTGGTACCTAAACTTTTACAAGTCATCGAGAAGAAAAGAAAATTAAACATGAAAATTACAATTTGTCATACCTTTATTGTGTGAAAAATTAATCCAAGCACCAAATGTGGCTGCAAAAAAGAGGGAACTCAACAGTCAACATTAAAAAAATGGTTTTGTTAGTATTAGACATTTCGTTAGCTAGTTTTATTCTACTTACCCTACCTCCAACCAAGTAGCAAGGTCATATGTTAACCACAAGAATGTTCAAAAACAGGCATAAGCAAGCCTTCGAACTCAGACCATAAATAACACATCATTGATTAGACATGCTTGATTCGTTTCCCAGGTAGAAGAAAAATAAACCATAATCCATAAGTAATAGCGGCTAGGAACATATAGCAACCCTTAAAGTTCTCTACAAGTGCACATTATACTTATTAAGGATAATCAACCCTAATTATATGTACAATAAAACCCATTCAAAATCAAACACAATTTAAATACAAGTCTAAATTCCAATCTGTTTGCAATGGGTTTCCAAAGAAAATTAAAAAGTTACACAATCAAACAGATACAAATAAATTAAACAAGATCATTCTCATAGCACAAAATTAAGGACTTCAATGGATAGATGATGATCGGTTTCACTCGAATTTCGCACACCAACTGTTCCATTATGATAGAAAATCAAATATAAATCCCATTCAACATTAGATTTCAGAAAAGAAAACAATTTTGATTCGAAATCATATTTTAGGGTGAATTTTTCCGAAAATTTTCTATGAGAAATTCAATTCTAATGCTTAGGGATTGAATTCGAAAATATTAAGCACAATTACAATTTAGACGGCTTCAAATTCACATACCTCATCTTTAGAACAAGTGCAGATCTGGATTTGAAGTTATGTCAATGAATCTTGAACACTTCCAAAATTTACCGAAAGCTTCCAAAATTTTCAAAGCCGACGAGTAATTGAAATTCTTATCAAACAGGTCAATCGCAAACTAGGGCTTGTTGCTTTTTGTAGAGAGGGTGAGTTCTAAGAAACTATCAACCAACAAACTCAGGATTTCCGGCGTTTCACTATGTTCTATCTCAATCCAGAGGTTTCTAAATTTCTTTCGAAATGAAATTTGCCCCCACTTCACCCCGCTCTATGCCTTTTGCAAACAACAACAACGAACTTGTTTCTTATGATTGCCTCAACGACGGTTTAGAAGTTTGATTAATAAGACAATTAGTTTAGTATTATATCATAACGACGAACCAGCATAATCGTCGTTATAAAATGGGCTTCTACGACAGAAGATTTATTCCGTCGTTATTTTATCGTCGTTAAAAGTGAAAATTCTAGTAGTGGTGATAGGGAGATGAGAATCAGTAGAAGAAGGATGAGAAATATTTGTGTCAAAGTGATGTTGAATAGGAGAATTAGAGTTAGGAGAAATTGTATTAGAAATTTCAGAAGGAAGAGGATAAACTGGAGAATAAAGAGGAGTGTTGGAGAGGGAAAAGGGTGGAGAATGAGATATAGGATCATCGGGATCACCAAAATTAACAAGAGAAGGTGAAACCATATAATGAGAATTGCTAGCAGGTAGGTTTTGTTTAAAAGGAAAAATGGCTTCTTGATATACAACATCTCTGGTAAAAAAGAGTTTATGAGATTCTAAATCAAGCACTTTATATGCTTTCTGCCCAGATGGATAACCAAGAAATAAGCATTTAACTGCCCTAGGAGATAATTTGTCTTTTCTTCTATCTTGGTTGTATGCAAAGCATTGACAACCAAAAACTTTCAAGTGATCATAGGAAGGAGGTTTATCAAACAGAATTTCAGTAGGAGATTTCCAATTCAAAAGAGGTGTTGGTAAGAGATTAATGAGATAGGTGGCAGTGAGTAACATTCACCCCAAAATTTGCTAGGCAAAGAAGCTTGAAATTTCAAAGCTCTAGCTACTTCCAATAGATGTTTGTGTTTCCTCTCAACTCTACCATTTTGTTGAGGGACACCAGCTGCACTTCTTTGGTGAACAACATCATTATCACTAAATAAACTAGCACACTGTGATTGAAGAATCTTAGTACCATTATCAGACCTAACACATTTAATTTTGCTATTAAATTGTGTATGCACATAAGCAAAGAAATCAGAGAGGGTTTTGTAGACCTGCATCTTGTTATGTAGCATAAAAATTCAAGTAGCCCTACTGTGATCATCAAGAATAGTAAGAAAATAAGAAGCTCCATTGAGAGTTTTGAGTTTATAAGGGCCCCACAAATCAACATGAATGAGGTCAAATAGAGAAACTGCCCTAGAAACACTTCTAGTAAAAGGCAATCTATGAAATTTTGCACTATAGCAAGTTTCACAACTATAGTCTGATAAACCAGTGCAATCACAACAGGACATATGTTTCATTCTAGAAAGGGAGGCATGCCCTAACCTGGCATGAACAAGATCTAGATGAATAGTCTGAGTTTTCTTATTAGAATGTGTATATTCAGCTGTACAGACCTCAGAAACAGCAACATTAGTTGAGCTAATATGAGAATTAGCAGTGTTGAGAGGTTGAAACACACCAGCAACATCTTGAAGGTGAAAATGATACAAGCCTCTGTACTTGTACCCCTTTGGCAAAATCTTCTTACTGAGAAGGTCCTGAAATAAACAGTCCTTATCACTAAAAGATACACTCAGGTTATTATCTCCAATGATTCTGCTAACAGAGAGAAGATTGTGTTTAAATTCCTTGATAAACATGACATCTCTGTGAACCAACCCATTATGGAGTATTATATCCCCCAATTCTTTCACAAATTTATAACTACCATCAGGCAAGCAAACAGGAATAGGTTTGCTTAATGTTTTTCTAGAAGTAAAACAAGCATCATCACAAATCATATGGTCTGTAGCACCTGAATCAACAATCCAACCAGTAGAAGGAAAACCAGGATGTATACCTGAGCAATTAAATGCTGCAGAAGAATCTCCAACAACTTGCTTTCCCTTCAAGAGCTTCATTACTTCAAGGCAGATTGTGTTTAGTGTGTTGGTAGACAAACCATCTTTGCTTGAGAAACTGAGGGGATCTTCTTCAATTTCATTTACTTCACTTGAAACAACATTAGCAGCTAGCTTAGAGCCTTTAGTACCATTTCTAGATCCTTTATACCAATCTGGAAAGCCTATGATCTTGAAGCATTGATCCATATAATGTCCCTTACTTTTACAAAAATCACAGAATTTTTCAGCCTTTTCCGCTTTCTTCTTTCTCCAATCCTTTTTTACTCCTATATTCACAGACTGATGTTGATTTCTAGAGTAATTGCCTGCATTTTTCTGAACAGCAAATGCACTAGACTCACCCCCAAGAACAGCTTGTCTACTTGATGTATCGCATTTGTATATATTTTTTAGATGTATTTAGATTGCATTTAGAACTCCTTTTTGAGCATTTAGGTGCATAATGACATGAATTACATAAGTTGTGCTCTACTACTCCCCGTTTGTGTGTTTCGATGATTTTCAGGTTATTTTGATACAAAGTGATCATGACTACCAAGGATGTAGCCTATTAATCATTGAAGATGAAGGTAGCTTGCACAAGGATCACAATGCATCCGTTTGGGACGATTTTGAGTTGGAATGAAGCAAAGAGTTAGTGAAACAAGTGCCAAAACTGACACACCTTCACTATTTTCATTATAACTTTTTATAGAAAATTGATAATCAATATATTCCAATTGGGTTGGATTCTAGACGTCAAGATCTTTCCAATGATAGGTCACACGCCCCAATCGGACTTATGGTTTGAGAGATACGACCTTTGCAAGTTGATGCAGAATTGCAGTTTAGCCACCCGATCGGGCGGGAATTGACCCGATCGGGCCTGGAGCACGGACAACTCTTTTTCCCGAAATTCTATCTTTTCTATTTTTTTTAATTAGATTTTGGGGCTATTATAAACAGCTATTCCTCATATTTTTTGAGACATCTTTTTCTCTAGTTTTATTTTCCATAGTTCTTAGCTTAGCTTTAATTTAGTTTAAACACTTTAGATTAGATTAAAGGTGATTGAACCTCGGATTCGATTTCAATAAAAGTTCTTGCTTTCTGTCAATTGGTATTCTTCTCTACTCTTAATCTCTTTTATTATTCTTGATTGCTTAGTTTAATTATTTATTCGTTCATGATGCAATTATTAGGGTTTCATATTAGATTGTTTATTGTTGATTCAATTATGAGTGAGTAGTTTAATTTCTTGGGATTTAGAGAGGGAAGCCATGTTTATACCATGATTGTTTGAATTATTATTAGTTTCTAGGGTTTGATGAGATAGGTTGTGGTGTGATTTGTTCTTATTGAGTAATTAACGTTATTGCGCAGTTTCTTTGATTACTTGAGGTTAATAATCGTTTGCACATATCCGTCTTACTTTTAGAGGCCTAGTACACACCAGTAATTCTGATTATGTTTGTGAACATGCTGCATATGTTGAATTATGGACGTTGAGACTTAACCATAGCTTAACACTGTTCTAATCTATCGATTCTCGACCTAGGTTCTTATAGTTGTTGATCCTTTGATTGGTATAAGCATGGTGGACCGAACTAATTCCCTAGACCTTTATTTCATAGAGTAAAATTCCATTTTATATTGTTTTCTAGTAGTTAATTATTAGTTCAGCTGTTTCTATCTGATCTTGTCTGAAGTAGCTTTTTAGCTGAATATTAACTTAGAACTCCGTCTCTCTGTGGATTCGACCCTACTTCCCTTTACTACCATTGTTAGAGGATTGTAGGAATTATCTTTGAATAGGTGATACGACTTTAGCCTGTCACTACTCACTTCTTTTTGCTTTTCAACTTGTTGAAGCAAATAAAAGGCTCTATTAACAGTAGGCAAGGGATCCATTCCAAGTATATTGGAAATGGTGGTATCAAAACCACTGTTTACACCTAAGAGAAACTGAATAACTTGCTCATGTGATTCAAACTCAGCTAAACATTCAAGAAATGACAAGAACTGGAAGAAAGAACACCACAAGTACACATAGGCAGACTGTGCAAGCTCTTAAGTTCATACCAAAGATTCTTCATCTTGTTGTAGTACATCAAAATAGACAAATTTTGTTGCCTGAGATTGTCTAAATCCTTTTTTAGCTAATAGATTTGAGGTCCATTTGTTTAACCAAATCTCTCAGCAATGTCAGACCACAAATGAGTGGCAGAATCAACACAAGTAAAAATCTCAGACATTTCACCAGTCATAGAAACTAAAATCCAGCCTATAACCATGTAATCACAACGAATCCATTGAGCATAAGTTGAATTAGTAGAACTAGGTTTAGGAATAAATCCATCAACAAAACCTAATTTGTTTTTAGCACCTAAAGCTCTCTTTACATTCCTAAACCAGCTAGAGTAATTGTTACCATTGAACAAAACAGAAACTAGCGATTGATTAGGATTATCAGACGGAGCTAGGTAAAGAGGATCATTGAAACTTACAGCTGATTGCGGAATGACATTAATATTGTGTAGATTAGAATTCATCTCGCTTTCTGCTGCCATTGTTGAAATCTCGAATCAATGAAACGTCAGCGAACAATTGAGCTGAGTTTGAGAAGAAAGACAATCAATTCGATCGAATTTCGCTCTGATACCATGTGGAATTAATCAACTCTAACAAACTGATAGAGAGATTTTATTAATTTGGAAGAAAATGTAAGAATCAACTTACAATCAATCTCACAGATTTACAGCTTATGATCTAGAAGTATTTATATGAGAGAGAGAGAGAGAAACAAACTTATTTGTCTAACAAACTGAATAACAGAATGAATAACAGAATACAAGAAATATAAGAGAGTATTTTAGAGGTAATTTAGTATGTATATACATTTCGTATATACATACTCACAAATGCCTTTGGTTTGGAAAAAAACCGATTAAAATTTTTAAATTTATAATTTTTACACGCTTTTGGAACCTTCGGGAAAATGATAGGAAAAATTGTTTTTAATAAGCCAACCTTTGGCCTGTCTTCTAATATTAAGTTAACCTTTGAGTAATCCAGGAATAAGTAAACCTTGTATAGGATTTAACTTTTAACGAGTTAAGATGACTGATGACTTGAACAACCGGTAAATTTTTTTTGCTTAATTTCTCCGGTTGACCACCACCAAAACCACCAATGACCACCTGGCCTCTCACCACAGCCACTGGGAACCACCCAACCACCTGACGACCACCCAACCACCCAACCACAGACCCATCACCGCAACACAAAACACGCCACAGACCCATCACCCCAACACACGCACCACGCCACAGAGCCATCACCCCAACACACGCACCACACCATCATCAGACACGCGCCATCACCAGAGACACCATCAGCAGACCACCGACGCCCAACACCCAACCACCACAACAACCACAGACTCCAACACCACGAACCACACACCCCAACACCACGCACCGCCATCACAAAACCACTGACGCCCAACACCACGTACCGTGCCCAACACCCATTCTAACCACCACGCTCACCACCAGAAAGAAACGCCCAACACCAGACCACCACGCCCAATGCCCAAAACCACCACGACCTCGACGCCCAACGCATCTGTTTAAACTCTCGATTTCTTCCTCCTCTCTCTCCTCTGTGGCAGCTGTGCGGTTGGGCGATAAGGAAGGTTGCGGTGGAAGTCTCGGTTGGGCGGTGGTGGTTCGGCGGGAAGGAAGGTGGTTGTGGTTGGAAAGTAAAGATGGCAGAGGGGGTTGGCGTTAGGAAGGCAGGGTGACGGGGTGAGGGAGGGAAAAAAACAATAATTTAAATTTAAACCAATCATATTACGCCACGTGTACCGTATACCTATAATAACAGGTTACCAACAGGTCATGACTTAGTTTTGGAAGATTGATTTACAAGGTTTACTTATTGCTGGATTACTCAAAGGTTAACTTAATATTAGAAGACAGGCCAAAGGTTGGCTTATTAAAAATAATTTTTCCAAAATGATATCATGGAAGACATCTTGGGGTCATAGGAGACCATATATAAGCAATTGTAAGACATCTTGGAAGTATTTGGAAAATGGAGGCTATTAGACCAATTTCATAGTTGAATAGGCGCTATGTAGTATATGCAAGTCAAGACAGTGCAAGGTTTGAAAAAAATGATAAACATATAACAGTAACACTATTAATACTTTAATTAAGATATTATATCAATAAAGGGCAAGAAACAAGCAATCAATGCGTACTTTTAAAGGAGGTAGAGTGCAACCTTGAGTTGTGAATTGTGATGCAAGTGTGGATGCATTTTTCAAACATTATGGCAAGAGCGCGCTAGAGAGTTAGAAATTAAACCTAGTTTCACTATTAAAAAAAAGAGAAGGTATTGGGTCAGACGCGTCCGACCATAACATTTGGTCGAACGACTTTCAGTTGGTTTCATTTTTGTTTCAGTTGGTTTCATTTTTGTTTCAGTTGGTTTCATTTTTGTTTCAGTTGGTTTCAATTTTTGTTCCGTTGGTGTCCATTTTTTTCAGTTGGTTTCAATTTTTTTCAGTTACTTCCAACTGAAACACTAATACTTCCAACTGAAACATAAATGCTTCCAACTGAAATACAACTGATGTAAGACATATAAAACCAACTGAAACAAAATAAACTCCAACTGAAACAAAACAAACTCCAACTGAAATAAAACAAACTCCAACTGATACAAAACAAAAACCAACTGATACAAAACAAAAACCAACTGAAACAACACAAAAACCAACTGATACAAAACAAAACAAACCTGCTTTAGTCTCTTTGCAGACATACCACTACTCAGCCTTTCTGAAGTCACCTTTAAAATTGGAACTAGTCCATGTAATCAGTTTTCTGGTAGAAATTTCCTTGCAAAAGTGTTCAAGAGAAGCAATTACTCTATCGTGATTCTTTAATGTTTCTGCCATTGTTGGTTTCTTTAAGTTGGTTTCCTTAAGTTGGTTTCAATGTTCAACCAACTGAAAATCTTCGTTTGATTGGAAACGAAATAGAACTCTGCAATGAAGGCTGGCTGCGGCGGCGCAAGTAGCAGAGGCGAAGAGGAGGGTCAGAAGTAGCAGCAGCGCCGTTCTCGCGACTTCGTCCGACGAAATATATTGGGTCAGACGGTCTGACCCAATAGTTTCACTAAAAAAATTTGTTACTAATTATCCTATATAATAACGTTACGTAGCATTAAAAGGATAACACTCATACAGTTATCTCTATACTGTAAGGGAAGAGGGGTGTGACACCAAACTTAATGTATTGCCTAATTTACGCTTTGTTGTTTAATTAATAATTTACAAAAAAAATAATTTATCATAAAAAATAAATAAAAAATTAATGAGAATAATTGCATAAATAAACCACCTATAATCATCCCACAATCCCACTACATCACAAAAAATAACTACCCACTCACCCAACCTCAATAAATAAACAACATAAAAAAAAACTGATTCAAAATACCAAAACTACTATGATATAATTTTTGCATACTTCTGTATCTGTCTATCTGAAGTGAGGAAGGAAGAACATTAAAGCTTAAAAAAAAAATCATCGTCGCCTGAGAGATTCGAACTCTCGCGGGGAAACCCCATGTACTTAGCAGGCACACGCCTTAACCACTCGGCCAAAGCGACTAGTTGTTGATCATTTACGTAGTATTTGTTAATATACTTTAAGGTTTCTGTGATTAACCGTTTACTGTCTGTCGTTTCGAGTTATAGCTCAAACTTTCCTTTGTTTTCTGTGAATATTGAGTGACGATATCTATTCATCTTACATCAAGCTTAAATAACCTGTTTAACTATATAATTTAAGCTAACATCTTAGCGAAGCCTTTGTGTGACGATCATGTTGATATATACTAGTCGTTTTCTTGTTTTTTTCAATCATCTAGTTGAATTTGTTGTTTAAATAGTATTCTAATAATCGAGTCCGGATCGTCCGTCCCACATAGTGTTGCATTTGGTGTCCCAATTTTTCTTTTTTGTCCCATAATTTGAATAAGAATTTTTTTTTTGTAATTCTACGCGCTACCTATTAGTAAATCCTTCTAAAAAGCAAAACATAAAAAAAAAAAACTAACTTCACTTAGTAAAACCATTTATTTCCTTTTTGCTCTTTGTTTTACTAAGTGAAATTCTATATTTTTTTTTGAGGAGGCTTTACTAATAGAGAACATATACAAAATAAGTTAGAAAATTACTTTTTTTCAAATTATGAGACAAAATAAAGAGAATGAAATACAGATGATCCGGACTCCTAATAATCAGCGATGGGATAAAGAGTGGGCTTGTAGCTGTGGAGGTTGTGATGCATATATGTGAAATTGGGCCGCTTTGTGGCCTGCTAGTTTTCTTCCTATCAAGGCTATCATAGGCTTGAAAGTCTTATCTGGTAGGTTCGTTAAATATCAAGCTTCAATAGGATAGGATGTACTTCTAGTGATTTTTCTATATACGTTTACTTCCCCCAAAAATAAAAGTTGACTCGTGTTGGTATAACTAGTTGGTTTAACGATAATATGTACCCCAATTATCAGGCATTAGCTGCAGCTATGTATAATGGCAATTTTTTTTGTTTAAGAAGCCAGAAGCTTTAAAGTAAATACATAAATAAATATTTTTGAAGTTGTGTCCGTCACATGAAAAAGTTCAAAACTTATCGAGTTATTAAAGGGTAATGTTGTGTATAAGCATTTGATATATTACTTATAATGGTATTACGTTTGGATTTTTTCACCAAATCATGCGGAAATCTATGTTATCAATGTTCAATATTTCCTTTTTTTAGCTTCTTAAACAACGTGTATATATTTCTTTTTTTTCCTGCGGCTAGATGAAAATGTGCCACGAATTTTGCATTCCCACGGCATAATTCGTGGCACAAGTGATGCTTTGTAGTAGTGGTAAATTATAAAGGCATGAGCCGGAACTGGGAAGTGAGGGGAGATCACCCCCACAACACATCCTTTCTAATATATTTCTTAAAGTGATACAAATGAGCTAGATTTAATATCGACTATATAAAAGACATCTTTATGTAAAATAATAATATTCCTTTTTAACATTATTACCTTATCGAATAAAATATATACTCAGAATAGTAAACAAAATTTAGATGATTAAACAAGAGCATAATAATCTTCATTTTGATTGCCTTCGTCATAATTACTGCCATACATCCACTAACCTTTATCTAGCTTGCATTGCATGCCAATCCATCTTTTCTAGTTTTCTTTTCATCTTGGAAGCAATATAATAAGTCATCATTATATTTAGCTATTGCATCTATTAGGTGCTACATAAAATACATCTCCTCCTTTTTTCTTTTCCTCTTGTTTTTTTTGCATAAGAAGCCATATATGCGGAATGATAATCAATCCCAAAATCTTTTCGGACCTAAAAGTATGCTCTAACCAACTAACATAACCATCATTCTCTTTCTTTTGATCTTGTAAGATGACGAGTTCAAAATTTTTTTATTTATTTAAATACATCATACTCAAAGCTCATTTTATATACTTGCCAATCCCCCCCCCAAGCCGCCTCTGAATGCCTTTGGTTCCACATGCCTTAAATCCTTTCAAAAGGTCTCTTTATGACACGAGAGGCATTCTATCAAATTTTCTCACCTAGGTCCGAAATAAACATTAGGGAGGTATTATTATAATCGTCGAAAATGATTATTTTGACGTGCTTTCGGGCACAAGGACTTTTGTTCTCCCAATACCCTTAAGGGCCTCATGATGCCCCGAGTCACTCTTATGCTGATGGGTCCCCTTAAATCGCCTCAAATTGCTCACACGCTCGTATGTATTTTCCAATTGACGCTGGCTCCTAAATGCCATCAATTCCCACTAGGTGCTCTCTCTTAGTCCGCAAACTACTTTCAAAGAGTCTCTTGTGACTCTTGGAAGAACCGACAAGCCTCTGGAAAGTTGTCTCACGGGTCCACGAACGTCCCAAAGACGTGTATTATGGCCCACGAATTTGGCTATCCCAAGCTTTTTTGGGACTAGGACTAATTTTATGTGGTATCTCCACTATGGCCTAAAAATGCCTCAAGATGAGTCTCGGGTGGAGGAGGCCCCTTACATAACCTTAAAATGCCTACTCGGAGCTCATTTTATCAACTCCTTTGGGCGATGCAATGTTGACTTTGAATACCTCAGGTTCCCACCACGGGTGCTTTCTTAGCCCACAATTTGCTTTCAAAGGGTGTGTTATGACCCCTAAAGGCCTTTTGTCGAACATTTTCACCGGGTTCAGCGAATATTAGGTGGCGTGTATTATAACCAAAAAAGGGGCTCAATTGCCCCCCCCCGCGACCTGCCTAAGAGCCACGAAATGCCACGTGCATTGCCTCAGAAGGCTTACTCAATACTTATTTTCTCGTATATTGGTTTTTGGTTTTACAAAAAACTAGAAACTAAAAACAAATACTGACAACGAACGGACCCTTAGCCACTAATGGAATTTTGAAAATCAATATCATATATGGAGGCACATTTTAGGCATTGAGTCGCGACAATAAAGTGGGTAGCCTTTTGTTTAAATAACTATAGAAAACATATGATTACGCATAATGAGTCGAAATTAATGGACAAAGTGTGATTTACTTTGCCATCATTCTTCAGACAAAAGGAGATTTCGGTGTAAAGCAACACATGCTGCTTTAGCTCATATGTACCCCGTTATGCACAACCTCTATTGGCAATAGCCATTAGGGAGTGACCAAGAATCAAGATGAGCCTCTCCCATAATTTCAGGGTATACGACTATACTAGACCAAAGCTAGAGTATCAATTACTATTTCCTTTTTTTTAAGAATTGTATTATTTTCCTTTTAAAAGTTGCAATATTACTTGCAGTAATTCTTTATTAGGTAATACTCTTCTCGTTAAACTCTTTTATCATATGAGTCCCTTGAGCCTCATGTCAATGATGCAAGTATTAAAAACTAGAGGAAGTATTATGTACTTTAATTTGTAAATTCAAAGAGGTTACAAATATTAAAATTATATATTGGTAAACCATGTATGCTTTTCTTTCTGCGTCGGTTCTATCTCCGAATATTTGCTAGTATCTATTGGCACAAAATTTGATTGACGTGTGACTTTTTCCTATTTATATAAGGGGACGGTTGCCAATGGCGGACCCATAATTTTATAATCGAGATATCAATTAGATTTTGAAATTTGTAAGTTGGGGTTGCAAAATCGAAAATCAACACAATACTATACTTTTTAGCAGTCTATGGAATAGAAAACTAAATTATAATTTTTAATTAGGATGGCGACTGTAAACTCTTATCTCAATGTAGGTCTCTCACTAGTCGACTGCAAGCTCTTGCCTCAATGGAATATATTATGTATATATACTCATCCTTTAAGTGGAATTAAGCAATGCAAAACTAGTGCAATAATTAGGAAGTTAATAATCAAATCTCCATGAAAAGAAAAGTAAAGCAAAGCTTTCTTCTCAAGCTTCATCTTATAAGTTGTAAGTAATCTACATGGCTAAATGCCTAAATTAAGAATTGTTGTACATACACCCTAATAAGTAATAACTAATAACCCTCCTCACCAACCCAACCCAAAAAATAATAATAATAAGGGAGCCCACTGTAATAATAGGGGATGAAATTTGAATGGTAGGAGCAAGTGTTATAAAAGCCAAAAGCCAGGAAGATTGGACCATATAAATGAATTTCACGAGTAACCAATGCAAAATCAGTACTAGTTGTAGTTCTATATAAATACTTGTAATAAATAGGTTACCAATATCGCATGTATGTTTCTCCCTAGTAAAACTAGTGCAATGATGCACATGGAAGAAGATCATGAAGAAGACGAAGAAGTGATTATTGAATTTGGTGATTACAACAACAAATATTATGTTCAAAGCCCATCTTCAATGTCTCATGCTAATAGCACTACTGACTCAGAATTATGCCGAAATCATGCTCATTTGTTGCAACCACCTTCTTATCAATATCATCATCATTCCCCTAATAATCTTCCTCTTCAAAAACAACAACAAAGAGAGGAAGATGAATCTTATTCTTACCCTACTAAACCTCTTCTTAGTAGTAATCTGTCTCGTTGCTCGTCTTCTCGAGCTTCGACTACCTCCTTTGTTCACCACAATGATAATAATAAGATGATGACATTACTACCTTCTTCGAATTCGGCACCTGCTCATCACCATTCAAAGATTATGGTTCATTCAGGTAGTAAAAATAATAATAATGTTGTTGTGCCAGTTGCTAAGATTAGTGCTCAAAAGGGAAAAGTTGATGATGGAGATTATGAAGATCATGAGGAATGTTATAGTTATGAAGAAGGAAATGCATCATGTTGGCAATATTTTTCCTTCAATACTTATTCTTCTTCTGCTTGGATTGCTTTACAATTGTTATGGAGATTCTTGCTTAGCCTCATCATTGCTTTGCTTGTTTTCTACCTTGCTACCAAGCCTCCTCCTCCTCATCTTTCACTTAAGGTCCGTTTCGTCTTCCTCCTTCGCCTCTTAATAGACTTCTCATTTGCCTTTTTCAAAGTCGAGTTTTATAAATTTTGACTTGAATTCTCACTGATATATGATATACATGATAGTTTGTGTGCAATCAACATGTTAGATTTTTATTAATGTACATTTAAATATTGACTTTTTATAATTTTATCAATATATAATTAAAGACAATATAACTCTCAAGGACGTGTATTAAAGTCTGTGTAAAAAGCAAATGAAAAGTCTATTAACAGACGGAGAGAGTACCATAATATATCATACTACCTCCGTTTTTTTACTCGCATCATTTGAGAATGTTACACTATTTATTCATGTTGCTTTGAACCAAATTTGTGACTTATACATAACGGAAAACATAGTGATGTGGGATCTTGTTAGATTCGTCTCAATGTGTAGATTAATATCAATTTTGTATAACTTATTCTTATATAGAATTCAAGATGTTTAATTTATAAAATATGCATTGAGTTGGGTAATATGGTTCTATGATACAAGTAAAAAAAAGCGGAATGAGTATTAATATACAACCAGAGAAAGCAAAAATCAAACATGTATACTTGCAAAGTTGCTAGTAGTTTTTAATGAGCTTAGAATTTCTTTGGATAGATAATAGATTATTCTACATCTGCAACTTTTTTGTTTGGGAGAATTAGCATGCAGGGTTGTGAGAATAACTTGTACTTCCTCCGTTTTAATATAAGTGATACACTTTGTATTTCACGTTTATCAAGAAAGCGATTTAAGGGTGTAAACGATTAAATTTTTCGATGAAAGTTTAGCACAAGTAATATAGAGTCTCATTCTTTCTTGTATTAAAATTTCATCGAAAAATTTACTCTTTTATACCTATAAATCGCTTTCTTGATAAGAATGAAAAATAAAGTTTATCACTTGTATTAAAACGGAGGAAGTAAATATTTTAAACTCTATTATTTGAACTATGGAACTAAAGCGTTACTGTTATGACATGCTTATACTTGCATTGGTTGTCACTTGAAGTGAAAAAGGAAAAAAAAATCTTGACCTGATAAGAAGGCTTCTTCTGGCAAGAAACATGTGGGTCGTGGACCCGGCCCACTTATCTCAGGAATTGATGTAGCTCATTAATGAGCCCATCACTTGTAAGGAGGGGAGGGGAAGGAAGCTTAACTCCCCACATGCACTAGTGTGAGGCTATGGGATCTTATTTTGCAATTTAGGGACCAATACTTAACTTTTTCTTGAGGAAAAAAACACACACACAAAAAAAAAAAACTCATACTAAGCAATTGTGGGTGCTCCTACGTTAAATTTTCTCTTTATATCTCAAAAAAAAAAGTTCAATGTTAAGGGTGCTTACCTTTCCTCCGATTTTGATATACTTGGCTTAATGATATTGGATCAAGAAAGTGTAAAAGTTGAGATTTGGTTATAGTTCTTTTCCTTACCATCTAATATTAAAAAGTTATACTTTTCCATGGTCCTACTACTCATTAATGGGATAATCAAAATGGGAGAAACAATGTTACTATATCAAAAGTAACAATGGGAACATTCAACTAGGTTGAGCCACTTAAATATTAACAGTCAGTATGTAGGTTGAATTAGCCGTTAACAATTGAATTCATACAAAGCCCAAGGTAGTCAAAAGCTAGAGATGTTTGAACTATGGGCCTCATGATACATCTTTGTAAGGGGACAATGGGCCTCAATTTAAGGATCATGCTTAATGAAAGTGAAATTTTATCAGCCAGCTTAACATTTTAGTTGAATTCATGGATGCAGGTGACAAGAGTGAACCAGTTCGAACTAACGGAGGGTCTAGATTTAACAGGGGTAGCCACAAACTTCTTAAGCTGCAACATTTCTATGGCGCTTATTGTTGACAATAGATCTAAAGTTTTTGGCCTCCACATCCTGTCCCCGCTCATTGATATCTACTTCGGTCGTGTTCCTTTCGTCCTATCTCCGGTAAGTGTATCCAATACCCTTTCTTATGCTAGTACTTCGTTACGTAATAACTGTATGTCCGAAATTAGTTATTGCATTATCCTAACCTGTCTCGAATGTCATTTAAATAAAATCATCCATTGGAACAATTCTTTGAAATACTCTACAAGTGTGAATATATTTTTCTAAATAATTTCAACGGGCTCTAGAGGGTAGATTGTAACTTTAGGCAAAGAGGATTTTTACTCGTTCTTAAAATAAATAAGTAAATTTCGTAAAGTAGAATGGAAATTGCATCACATGACAAAATTGGCTAATCAAATTGAGTTTGAGCTTACTCGTATTCATGTGGGATCAACCTTTTGTCCTCTCTAGTAATTTCATGTTCGCTTGGTGTTAATCCATCTTTGACTTTGATCTATTAATAAAATCTAAGTTCCATCCGAAAAAAATAGAAATTACCTAACCTATTAGAGATGAAATAACTTGGACTAATCAATTTTTTGATACCACTAAAAGTAGCATTGAAGATTTATCAATAAATAATACTTAATTCTCATTCGTTAGTCTTTAGAATTAATAGCCAAGTTCTTTTTTTTTTGGAGAAGTCCTGAGCAGCCTAATTTATTAAACCAGAAAATGTCAAACTAATAATCAAGGAGGAAAATCACAATCCAAAAAACAACGTTGACCAAACTCCAAAGATTGGAGATGAGCCAAGGCATGGGCAACATAGGTTCCCTTTCCGATTAACAAAAGACTAAAAAAACAAAATCAAAATTTGACCCAAGAGACCTAATATCAGCTAGGATAAGATGCACACAACTAGGGGTGACCACAACCAGGTACTTGGTCAAAATGCCAGAAACCGGACCCATAATCGATTCCTGGAAGCTGGAATTGAAATAGAAATTGGTTGGACCGATTCCTTATTTTTGGGAATTGGAAACATAACCAGTTGGGTCCGTTTCCTACACCGAGTACCCGATCCCTTATTAGAGCGATGTCAATTTGACTTTAAATGCGGTAACTTTCTAAATTCGGTCCTAGAACCGATAAGAACTGAGTACCCGATTCCCATTGGCATTCAAAAGCAAAAAAATTCATTGGTTAGCTAAAAAAAATATTAAAACAATAACCACAACATATTTGCATAGCATCGCTTGTGGCATTCCAGAAACCAAGTCCTAAATTTTATTATCCAAAATCGGAACCAGTAGCAACTAGGTCCTTAATATTTGGACCCAAATCCAATTCCAATACGATCGGTTACAGACTAGCATCCGCCGGGTCCGATCAATTCTAAACCTGGAATCAGTTACCCCAACATATTACTGACACCATTAGCTTTAATTTTTAGAGCATAAACTACTTCTAGACAGTCGCTTTCAAGTTTCAACCACCAAATAGTGATTAGTGAATTAAATGGATCAATGGGCCGGGCGTTCATCTATACTCTGCTCGTCTATAAGACAAACAATTAATTAATTGATTAGACCTCGTTATTAACGGCCCACGGCCCATCGTAGTTAGTGGGCATAGGCTCACGAGTCACGACCAAGGTGGTCTTACCGTCTCAATATTAGCGTTTATTGTTTTGGTGCAATGCAATTTTACTCTTTATGCTTGTTCCCCAAATTTCTAACTGCACCCGCTCAAATCTATCACTTCAACGACAACAAGTGCCTAAATATCTGGAGTGCATTACTATTATATCTTAATGCTGATCTGATAGATTGATTTGAGGTATTATATATACTTCCTCCGTTTTTTTAGCTGCAACAATTGAATTTTTTATCTCTCACAAAAATTCCCAATTGTTGCAGCTAAAAAAAACGGAGGAAGTATCTGTTTTCTTTGGCTAGAAACAATTGAATTAACCGTATTGGATGAAAAGAATAGTGAAATTTGAGAGTAAACGTATTATATTATGCTGAATTGAACAAAATGAAGTGAAATGAACAAACTTGAACTGAAAATAAGTTGGGGGAAGAACAAACCTTATATCATTAATATCTACTCCATATAATTTCAATATCTCTTGGTGCTTGGGGCGAGTGTTGATATACATACAAATATACAATAGTCAAGTGTTTGCAAAATATTAACACAAAATAAAGTGAAATATAGTACATGTAGGGTAATATGTCATGTTTTTGTTGACAAAATATAGATCACGTTTTTTAGACTGAATTAATACAAATTCATTTCAGACAAATTCAATTAAATTGAATTCAATTCAGTTGAGTCAGAAAGAACACAACTACGATGTTTGTTTTATTTGTAGTGTTTGACTATAAAACACAAACTATGAGGGTAAAGTTTATATTTTTTCAACACAATAGTGCTAAATGTCATCAAAATTATTTTTTGGATCAAAGATGTATGCATACTATATGATAAAATGAAGGACATAAGTGAAAGATGGATGGATGCAGGGGCCAGAGATGTATGTGAGGAGCCGAGAATGGAGAGAAATGGAAATATTTGGTGGAACTACAAAGAAAGCAATGTATGGAGGAGGAAGAAATATGGAAGACATGCTTAATTCAGAACAAGGATTGCCTTTGCTTATTACTCTCACTTTCACCTCCTATTTTCGTGTGGTTCCAAACTTCATTCACTCCCATTATCATCATCGTGCTCACTGTTTATTGCTGCTTCATAATATGTATGACCAAAAGCATCACACTCAAGCTTACAACTCTACTTGCCTTTTCACTTCTTAATTACCTGCTTTTTTTTGTCCATTGTTACCCACAATTTTAATTAGCAAAAAAGAAAAAAAAAAAAGATGATTTTTGTTAGTTCTTTTAAGAAATTATTTGTATGTACGTTCACCTTCAAAATTTGTGAGTACGTACTCAAGTAAATGGAGAAAGTGTTTAGTAGTCTAAATAGCTTTTTGTGTTTTGTCCGTCTTTCATTAGAATTCATAAGTCTATAATCCTATTATATGCATGATGAAGTTGTAATTACTCATACGTAAGCCTTCTTGCTTTTACCTTGAAATTGTGACTTATTGGCTTTTGGGTGCTCTTTAAGAGTGTTTGGTTGAGCAGAAAACATTTTTTAGAAGTGTAGTTTTTTCATTGATTAAACTTAAAACTTCTTAATTCTACCATAGTACCATTGTCTACGCATAAGAATATGGACAAACAATATTCTATCCCCAAGACTTATTCTTTAGAGAGTTCTAACAAACATAGTATTAGTGAAATAATTATATATGGGATATGAATATTAGAATATACATATGAAATTGTGATTAAAACAACAGCAACATTCCAATTCAAAGCAATGAAGTAAATCATTTTTTCCTTGTAAGTAGAGACGACAATAGATCGGATTTGAACAGGGTCCTCTAAGACCACTGTTGGAAAATGACTGATTACAATGACTGAACAAAGACTAAATTCAAGGCTGTGTCGCGGTAGAAGACCACTGACTTGAAAGCAATTACGGCCCGACTATGGTGGTAATCGCAACTGGCCGGAAAGCTCCCCAAGGTTAACACAGCGACCTTTCTAAGTCACCACTAACAGAGAAAGATCTTGGAGACAGATTATGCACGTACCCAGTGTTTAGAAGAGAGAAAGAAGAAGAGAAGAGAAGTGAATTTCGGATGCAAAACTGAGGTAGCAGTGGACTGATTTTATAGTAAAAGAATCAGGCCAAATAAAGAAGGTAATAAACAGAGGGAGGAAATCAAGGGCGACAATAAAGGCCATTAACACTGTAACGTTTAACAACGTTTCAGTTTTACATGTTACCGTTACACACAGTTGGGCTCGGGTCCAAAAGGATAAGCTCCAGCTCAGCTCTTCCCAGAACCAGCCCGGTCCGGTCCGGTCCGGGCGGGCGGCGCGCGCGCGTGTGTGTGTGTGATAGCAAGCCCAAACCCAAGTTTGATCTCCAACCACAAAAACCAACCAAGTACTCAACTCAATAAACATGAAGAGGAAGGGAGTTAATAAACAAAGGCAAGCTCCCTTCCATAGGAGATGTGGGATGTTTGGGAAAAACACAAGTAGGCTTTGCAAGCCTTAACTCCAACAACCACAAATCCACATACACTGTTTTCAGGCAAGGATTTGGTCCGTCGGGTAATAAATATGAGGACCCAAATCCATCCAGGTCATAAAACAGATCCTTGCCTATTTTCCCCCAAAAAATCCTAATTTTCACAATAATTAAAGATTCTAAACAATGTCATTTCACATCTCCATTTGTTGATGTTCAAATAATCAAGCATTCAGGTTTACAATAAATCCAAACATAACTCTAAAAAGTCCAAGATTGAAGACTGAATAGTATTAGAGACATCATTGTTGATGAAGTTGACGCAACCATCCCATAGCTGGCAACAGTTACACAACACTATCCCTTAGCTCCTATAATTTATCTTATCATTATCTTATGTATTTAAGTTAATCCCATGTATATCTTTTGTATTTACCTTAATTACTTGTGATTATCTTTTGCACCTACTGTAAACCTACTCCTGTAAACCTATTTAAGTGAGCACAGTTTAGCTCCTATTCAATATACAAAATACTCATGCTTTCATGGCATCCAGAGCTTGCGTCTAACCTCGACAACTCCAGAATTTTTTTCCTTTTCTCGTCTTCGGCATGGTCTCTGACTCAGCCACCATTCCAAACAACAATGACCCCTCCAAACCTCTTGTCATGGTCAATGTTCACTCCGTTCAAAAGCTTACATCCTCAAACTATCTCATATGGAAAGCCCAAATCTCTGCTCTTCTCATAGGCTATGATCTCCATAAACTTATTGATGGTTCTTCTCCCTGTCCTCCTCCTAAAATCACCTTAGAAGGTCAATCTACTCTCAATCTTGCTCATATTACTTGCGTACGTCAGGATAAGCTTCTCTTTGGCGCCCTCGCAGGTACTCTTTCCCCTTCTCTTGGCCCACTTATCATGCGTGCTCCAACCTCTAAGGACGCCTGGGACATCCTCTCCAAAAACTATGCTCTCCCCTCTTGTGGTCATATTAAACAACTAAAATAAAAACTCAAACTTCTCTCTAAAGGGACTTCTTCTGTCTCTGATTATATGCAACGTGTTAAAAACATCGTTGATGAACTTACGCTTCTCGACACCGTTATCGACCCGGAAGATGTCACTGAAAAATTATTGAGGGCCTTGACTCTAGCTTTCAATCTGTCATTGATGATGTCTCTGCTAGAGATATTCCTATCTCCTTCAATGAACTACATGAAAAATTAATTCATAAAGAGAGCTTTCCAATAACACCACTAATTCAACTCTCGAACCTGCCTTCCTGGCTACTGCCAACCCCACGCACACCCGCTCCTACTCTCGCCCTCCTTACTCTCCCAAATCTTCTTCCTACACTCCAAATCAAAATCCTAAAAATCCTTTCAAAGGTAAATGTCAATGGTGTAATATTCAAGGTCACATTCTCTCTTATTGCACCACCTTCAAAGAGCTCTATCCCTCCATACGTGTTCCATCTCGCCCTCCGCGCATTTATGACTCGTCTCCTCAAGCTATTGTTGTTGTGGCTGCTCCTTCTCATGCTACGCCTTCCACCCCGTGGCTCCTTGACAGTGGTGCCTGGCACCATGTCACCTCCGACTTAGCTAACCTCTCCCTCCATCATCCTTATGATGGTACTGATGAAATAGTCATCGGCAATGGTGCGGGTCTGCACATCTCGCACAGTGGTTCCACTCATATTTCCTATTCTTCTCATACATTTTCTTTAACTAACGTTTTATGTGTTCCTTCTATGCATAAAAATATCATCTAGATTTCTCAATTTTGTCGAGACGATAATGCTATTATAGAATTCTCACACTCTTCCTTTTTTGTCAAGGATCTTCACACGGGGACGACCCTCCTCTCCGGACCCACTAAAGATGGTGTTTATATCTGACCGCCGCCGCACCCCTCGCCTCCTCAAGTTCACTCCATTACCACCAAGCACTCTGACTTACATCATCGTTTTGGTCATCCTTCCACACCCATTTTGCGGCAAATACTTTCTAGTTTAGAAATTTCCTTTTGTCATTCATGTAATTCATGCTTAATCAATAAAAGTCATAAACTTCCTTTTGGTTCCTCATCTCTTGTTACTTCTTCTCCCTTAGAAATTATTTTTAGTGATTTATGGACCTCGCCCGTCTACTCTTTCGATGGTTACAAATATTATGTTGTGTTTGTTGATCATTTTAAAAAATTCATTTGGCTTTATCCTCTCAAGCGTAAGTCTGATACAGCTGCCACTTTTGTTCGTTTCAAAGCCTTTGTTGAAAAACGCTTTAATCGATCAACCATCACCTTCTACTCCGATAATGGTGGCGAATTTCAAAAACTCACCCCCTTGTTCTCTCAAAATGGCATCTCCCACCTCACATCACCGCCCCACACACCCAATCACAATGGGTATGCGGAGCGTCGTCATCTCCACATTGTTGAAACGGGTCTTACCCTCCTTCACCATGCCTCGGTTCCCCTTAAATATTGGTCTTATGCCTTCCTTGCTTCCTCCTATTTGATAAATCATATGCCCACCCCCACCTTACAACACTCCACTCCCTATTTCAAACTCTTTGGCACCACACCAAAGTATAACTCTTTTCACAACTTTGGGTGTTTTTGCTTTCCGTGGCTACGTCCATGCTCCACACACAAGCTTGATCCAAAGTCTATTGCGTGTGTGTTTCTTGGCTAATCCCTCTCACAACATCGCTTCCTTTGCCTCGACCCCTCCACTAAGCGTGTCTATGTCTCCCGACATGTTCGATTCATCGACTCCACCTATCCTTTCATTCAACTCTCGTCGTCTACTGCATCCCCTTCTCTTCCCACGTCCACAGCGTGGTGCTCCATCTCTCTCCCTCTTATTCCTGTTAATCACGCCCCTGCCACTACTCACACACCCCCCTCCTCTCCAACGGCTGCTCCCCCTGCCATCTCATCTACCACCACATCTCCTTCTTCCGCATCCTCCTTCCCTCCTTCCACGTTCTCTACCACACCCCTTCTAGTCTCAACACTAGCTCTAATAACCATTCTCACCCCTCTACCTCTTACGCTCCTCCACCACCACCTCACACCCACCCACACCAAACTCGTGCCTCCCACAAAATCTTCAAACCAATCAACAAAATGAACCTCTCTGCCCAACTTCAACCCTCCGAACCAACCTCTGTCAAATCTGCCCTGGCCTCCCCGATTTGGCGCGATGCCATGACCACCCAATTCAATGCCCTCCTTGCTAACCAAACGTGGGAACTTGTTTTGCGTACTCCGTCAAAAGATATTGTTGGTTGTAAATGGGTGTATCGCACCAAATACAAGCCTGATGGCACCATTGACAAGTTTAAAGCTCGCCTTGTAGCCAAGGGTTTTCACCAACGACCTGGGCTAGACTACACTGAGATATTTATCCCCGTTGTTAAATTGTCTACTATTCGCCTACTTCTTAGCCTTGCAGTAACTAACAGTTGGAACTTACGTCAACTTGACATTAATGACGCTTTTCTTCAAGGCAATCTAACTGAAGACGTCTTCATGGCACAACCCCCGGGCTTCAAAGATTCTGTGACACCTGACCATGTATGTCGGCTTCGCAAAGCCATTTACGGACTCAAACAAGCCCCTCGGACGTGGTACACCGAACTACGCACCTATCTTCTTGGTGTTGGGTTCACCAATGCCGTCTCTAACACATCATTATTCTTTCTAAAGAACTCCACTAACCCCAAATATGTCTTAGTCTATGTTGATGATATCATTATCACAGGTCCAAGCTCAGTCGCGGTTTCCTCCTTCATCCAATCTCTTGCCAAACGCTTCTCCTTGAAAGATCTCGGCACCCTCTATTATTTCTTAGGTGTTGAGGTATAACCTTCACCTCATGGGTTGTTTCTCAATCAACGGAAATATACTCTTGACTTACTTGAACGTGCCTCGATGCATGGCGCTAAACCTGCCACTACTCCCATGGAAGCTCACACGCATCTCACATTGCATTGTGGCATTACTCTTGACAATTCTACTGATTATAGAACATTAGTAGGAGGACTACAATACTTGGCTCTCACGCGCCCCGACATTGCTTTCCCTGTAAACCGACTTTCCCAGTTTATGCATCGCCCTACCTCAACTCATTGGCAAGCGCTAAAGCGGGTTTTACGATACCTCAACGGCACCCTTGACTGTGGCCTTACTCTTTATCGTGATTCGCCTTTACACCTTCACGCCTTTTCAGATGCTGATTGGGCTGGGGACCGTGATAACTTCATCTCCACAGGCGCATACATTGTTTACTTAGGCCGAAACCCCATCTGATGGAGCTCTAAGAAACAACGCTCCGTAGCTCGCTCATCCACCGAAGCCGAATACCGATATGTCGCTCAAGCTGCAGCTGAGATATCTGCTCTTGGCAACGTCCTACTTGAACTTGGCATTTCGGGCCTCACTACTCCTGTGATATATTGTGACAACGTTGGTGCTACAAAGCTTAGCGCTAATCCTATCTTCCAATCTCGCATGAAACACCTTGGTGTCGACTACCATTTCATCCGTGAAAAGGTCCAAGGTGGACTACTTCGAGTTGCACATGTAGTACAAGAGGACAAACTAGCGTCTGCTCTTACCAAACCGCTACCTCGCCCTCGTCTCGACATGTTACTGTCCAAGATTGGACTTTCCCGCAGGCCGTCCATCTTGCGGGGCCTTCATGAAGTTGACGCAGCCATCCCATAGCTGGCAGCAGCTACACAACTCTATCCCTTAGCTCCTATAGTTTATCTTATCATTATCTTATGTATTTAAGTTAATCTCATGTATATCTTTTGTATTTACTTTAATTACTTGTGATTATCTTTTGCACCTACTGTAAACCTATTTAAGTGAGCACAGTTTGGCTCCTATTCAATATACGAAATACTCATTCTTTCAATTGTTAGACTTCGGGGTAAGTAACAGGCTTTGCGGCATAAGACTCTTACTTGAGTTAGGATTTTTATTTTTTTATTTTAAAATAACTTTAAAAACGGGTAAACAAATCCAAATCCAAAACCAGGCAAACCCGATACACATATGTTTTTTTTCAAATAGGGACCCAAATCTAAAATTTGATTGTCATCCCTACTTGTAAGCAAGAAGTTAGGCAACGTACCGCTTGGTTCAGAAAGGTAAGAGAACTCTTACTCTAACAAAGAAAAGAAAACCAAGGATGTGTCTGTGTTTCTTTCAATAGTGAAATCAGTTCAATTCAAAAATCAAGGTCGTAAAAGATAAGAGAATTCTAATTTATAAAATTAGCTCGTAATATTTCTTGTAATGATGTTAGTTTGAAAACTAAATCATTAAAGTAACTAATACCTAACTAAAATTAGTAGGAGTAATAAATAATTATAATAGAGAAACTTCTTTAATTATCTTCCGTTCGTTTCTTAATCCCCAATTAGTCCACTATCAATTTTTGTCCTCCCGCAAAAAAAAGGATGACGACGATACGTAAAGAAGATCCATTAAGCTGTAAGAACTGGAAATACATATAAATTAAAGCGTGTGTTAATAAACTAATTAAGATATGAGTTTGTAAATTTTTAACACGAGAGAAAATTGGTGTTTAGTCCACTATAATTTTGATACACATCGGCCTGAATTGTTTAGCTTTATATGTGGAGGGCACATGCCATCTTCATTTTTACAACAAAAGCTAGTGACATGGTGTCAAAAGAAGCGTGACAGCCACACATTATAGTATGATACATCATACATTCCTTAATCTTAGTTTTATAAATTTTCCTTGTGAAGTGGATCTGTGGATGACAGCATAAAACCCCACCCCCCACGGGAAGGAAGGAGAGAATCCAACAATGTTTGAAATTAAAGTAGAAGAAATTCCACTAACTATTCTAAGGATAGATCCGACTATATTATTATAGAAAAATTGACTGGAATAATTCAAATTATGGCTGTTTCGCCAATAATAATCTTATCTATGAGTTATTCCTGTATAATCCTAACTATCAGGTAGGTCCGCCATAAACACACTCAGGTGACTTGTAACATGTTAGCAAGGTAAAATATTTTAATTCTCTCTCTTTTTTTTTCTTATTCCTACTTCCACCACCACGAATTCCACCTACCACCACCACTGCCACACGCGGACAGCAACCACCATCCATCACCAGCCACCACCATCGATCACCTCCGCTGCCACAAGCCAACCCAATTCAAAACCGTAATTGAAAACACCAATCGCCTGAGGGGAGAGAAATCGTGCAAGGAGAGTGTGGAAGAGAGAGAGATCGCGCAAGGAGAGGTTGGAAGAGAGAGAGAGATCGCGCAAGGAGAGGTTAAGAGAGAGAAATCACGGGTGTTGTGCTGTTGCGGTGGGAAGTGTGGTGTTGCGGTTTTGTTGTGGTGGTGCATACGAAAAAAGCGGTGCTATGCTGCTGTGTAGTGGTGGTCTTGTGGTGGTGCCGGTGGAAGTGATGAAGGAAATGGCAGTGTGTGCAAAGAGGTGATGAATGTGGTAGTGTGTGTGAAGGTGGTGGTGGTGTGTGGCGGTGTGTGTGGAGAGAGAATGGGAGAGGGTGGTTAGTGGTCGTTGGGGCTGGGGATGGGTGGGGGGTTTGGACTTTAATTTGGGAGAGGTGGTTAGTGGTTGTAGGGTTGGGGATGGGTGGCCAATTGGGGGTTGGGTGAGGGTGGGATTTCAGAAAACAAAAAAAGGCAAAAAGAAAAAAGATTTATAAACAACCAATGAGAGCATGACACTTGACCTTTTTATCGGTTGAACAAGTTTCCTTCAGGTCATGGTGCCTTTGTGGAGGACCTCTTGATTAGTTGGGATTATACAGGAATAACTCATAGTTGAGATTGTTCTTGGTAAAACGACCATAGTTTGGGTTATTCTAGTCAATTTTTCCTATTATTATTACCTCTTCGTCTTTTTTTTATCTGTTATACTATTTTAATTTTTAAAAATATAATTTTATTTATAAGTATGAGACTATATTAGGTAATAAGAAACCTTTCTCAAATGGAGAGGAATGGGGATCCCACCTTCGTAAGGGGTGAGTATCGATTCCCTGTCACGAGACAACGAGGGAGGGCCTCAAACCACTGGACCAATCCATTACCCATCCTCTTTTATCTGCTACATGGACAGAGCTATTTAGTTAGAGACAGGAAACATGCATATAGTGGAGATTATAACTTTATCATTAAGTAATAAGATTAAGACTATGTTTGGTTTGGTGGAAAACACGTTCAATGGAAAATCATTTTTCAAAGGAATTCAATTCTAACTTGATTTTTGTTTGTTTGGTTACAATGAAAACTCATTTTCCTTTGAGCTTAGCCCTCGACAAGTGCAATTACAACAATGGCAAAAAAATGTTTGGAGAAAACTGAACAACGCCAATGGAGAAGGTAAAATTATCATGAAATAGCAAAATCTCTACCAGATTCATCAAGAATTTCAAAAGGGAAGAAAAAAATCAAATCTAGAAAGAAAACATAACCAAATTGGAACTGGAAGAAAGGAGAAAGAAGAAAGTAAACAAAGTTCATGCCATGGCGAAAGAGAGGTAGAGAAGATGGGGAGAGAACCTCACGCCATGGCTGAAGAGAGGAGTCAGGTGTCAAGCGAGCTTTTTTTTGGTGAATATGTCGAGCGAGATGTTTCTTGGGTTAAAAGGGAATTGGGTTTTCAATCACTTGAAAATAAACACTTATTTTCCTTTTTTAGTTCCGGCCCTAACCAAACAGTGAAAAGGAAGAAAGTTGTATTTCAGGATAACAATTCCTGCCAACCAAACAGAGTTTAAGAGTTAAAAGATCGAAAAAAAGGAACTATAAGTATTTTTAAGCAAGTCGTGGTTAGGGCTAGCAATGGGTCCGAGGTAGTAGGTTAACTCGCCTTCACCCACTAGAACTTCATTAATCACCCAACCCACTCATCATCCACCCAAACTCCAACCCAAAACGTACCCATCCATCATCCATGGGCGATTTAGATGATTAATGGGTTAAATTAAACAAAATATTAAAACAATGATAAATCTTATAACAAGAAGTAACATAATATAGAGCTTAATATATCAAACATATTTTTCTTAACTAAAAATATAGGGAGAAACCATTTAAGCATAAGTATATCATAAGTTGTAGAGGTATGATATATTAATATCACTGATTGTGCATCCTTGTCCAATCAGTGTTACAATATAAAGTTTTTGAGGTCTCATATAATGTTTTTGACGTCTCATATAGTGTCATTTATCTCTAAAAATTAAATAAATTATTCTTTGACTTTCGTCTCACATTTGAATGACATTATATGAGACCTCAAAAACACTATATTGTAACAGTGATTGGGCCAGACTTTTGTTAATTTATCATACCTCTAAGTTGCATGAGTAATACAAGCCGAAAAGTTTAACTAACTATACAAGCCCATTAATAAAATATCATCAAACTGAAAATAATTATTAAAACATCCTCCCATAGCAGCCAAAAGAAATGGGATAAATGTTTATGGTAAGATAGGTTTTAGTAATTATATAAATGTAATGGATGGGTGGGTGAATGAATCGGGTCATGGGTTAGAGCACCCTCAACCCATCTCTGACCCGACCAATTATCTTACCCACTCGCCATTAGTTTAGAACTCGTGTTTGAGCGGGTTTTCATCCATTTTTCGAGTCATGTGAATCACACGGATTAGGATGACATTGACAGCATCACCGTGCTTAACAAAGAAGAATATGTGCAAATAATAACAAACAAAATCTTATGAAAAATGTAGCAAGTTAAATAGACGAATGGAGTATCATTTAACAGTTTATGTATAATTACAAAAGTTGTTAAAAGAGATGGTTTAACTTTATATTAAAATTATCATTTTATTCAAAACTCATCACTCTATTCAAAATTTTATTCTCTTCTTTCTATCGGATTCGAGTTGTTGCCTAATTTTAATTGAGTCTCTAAGACCAATTCATATGATTAAGAATATTATTGTTAAAGAACGAGTAATTATGAATATGATGGCCTATTGGCCTGTGAGGAAACTCTTGAGTCTTGAGTTTGTACGAAATAAGGACCACGGCTTCTATGTCAAATCACACTCTAGTACTCTACCTCTTTTCGTCTTTTTAATTTTGGCAGTTTCTGCACTACACTACACTAGCATTGCAGCACTTCCTCTGAAATGACGCCATTCATGCTCCATTACTCTAGTGGCTTTTGTGTTAATTATACTTAATTGCTCTTATCAAATTGTAATAGGAGCAGTATTCAAATGGCTTCATATCTCTACATATAACAAAGATATTGAATCTGTCTAGGACAACTAATATGTATAGTGGTGGGTAATTGGTGGAAAATGTGGCCTCCAAACTTCATTCGTGGTGGTGGTTACCTGCAAAACAAGGTGGACCTCAGGGGTTATTCCGAAAGAACTCCCCTCTGATGCCTAAGTCAGCCAAAGATGAACACAAGGTCTCTAGTTGAGAAAAATGAATATCAAGTGCAAGTATTTTGTGAGTGTTTGTGATAGTACGTACCTTACTCATGTATGGGCATGAGTATTTATATGAGATATGAGCTTATGACTGACAAGTGGACCAAAGTAATAAAGCCTCTATTGATTTACTGTCCAGAGCTCTGGCCCAGAGGGATATGCCTGGTGAGGTCTGCCCTGCTCTTGACGCTCTGACGTACTCTGGCAGAACGTGGTGGTCTGCTGGGCAGACCCCATACATATACCAAGCATTTAATTTGCACCAAAAGATAAATAAAGATACTACAAGCTTTATCAGAGTTGAGAGAATGCAGGTTTTAGATACTATGCAATTCTATGGAGACCTTGCTCCATGGATACTGTTTAGATACTGTTTAGAGCCCATGTACTCACCTCAAGCATCAGGCCTTAGCCTCTGAAGCAGGCAAAAACCACCTAAGAATTAAGGGCCAAGTTCCAAATGAAGCCTAGGTTAAGTCTAAGCAAGAAACATATTTATGTTTAGGGAAGTCAGTGGAGCGGGTTTCGTGGAGACCCGCCCCGCATCCGCCCCATTTAGGCGGGGATGGGGAAAGGTTTCGCGGGTAATGGGGATGAAAATGGTACCGGCCGTGGGTGATGGGGCGGGTGTGGAAGTTAGATTGTACCCGCCTGACCCGCCCCGTCCTTGCTCGCCTTCCTTTATCCCTGTGTGTTGAATAAATTTATGTTTTAATATAGTTTATCTTTTTAAAAAAATTATAATTTGTTTCTCTAGACCCAAAAAATTTAGTAAACTGACATTGGGGCGGAGATGGGGCGGGTCTAGCGGGGTGAAGCGGGTGTGGGGATCCATGCGGGTGATGATGGGGCGGGGATGGGATAAGATTTTTCCCCGCCATGGGTGATGGTGCGGGGATGAGGATGAGTGTTCCTCAAAAACACCCTCTATGCTAGTTATTTTCTTGTCAAGTTATCACCAAGGGGAGGCTTCTAACACCACCTTGGCTCATTAGTAATTCTCATACACCACCGCTACTATTTTATACAGAAACACACCCTATCAATTATCTTCCCAACCTATATAGGCTAACTATGATAATAAGTTGCCTCTTCATACTTTTTGTTGGTGGCCTTTACATAAGTGTCCAGAGCACTTATCAACATTATTAAGTAATTTTCAACTCGGAAGTGTCCGAGCACTTATCTCATATTAAAATAAAAATACTCCAATAGAGAAGGAAACGTACTTGCACCGTCTAGAATAGGTATTTAACAAATAACCCATCAACTATATACATGTTTACCTTTTCGAAAAAGAAAAAAAAAACAGCCATGGTCATGCAATTACCATAAAGAGAATGTATAACACAACAGAATATTCCTAGATCGCTTTCTTATTAATTCCTGTTTTATAAGATAAAGTTAAACGTACACATGAAAACAGATGTATAGGCAATCAGAACAAGTGTCCTGTATTGCAGCCAAATGCACAATTGCATGTCACTTTGTCCTTTATCACTGCAAATTCTAAGATATCACGTCTATGTCGTAACAACTAAAAGCTCTTCAACGAATGCAGTTACAGTTTTGCTGCCAAGTTGCATTGCATGAAAGTTGAAACCGTATGTAGCTCTAAACAATCATCATTAACTAACATCCTATTGTATATTTCCATGGTGTCTTCCTATATGATCTCCTTATCTATAATTGATATTTGAAGCCGTATCCGAATTAGGAATCATAAATAAGCTATGATTTACAAGTAATAACATAATTTATTAAGTAAGGGCCTGAGGCGCATCCATTAAATAGAGAGAGAGACTACTTTTTAGACCAAAAGGGCTTCCACGTTAAAATCATATGGATCAAGGGGATAACCTTGGCCCTTAGCCTTATTAGGTGAACTCCTTTCTCCAATTCTATCGATGTGAGACTCGTACATATGATGTTCATTGTTCAACAACCCTTATTCTTAGTAGGTGAACACCTCTCTAAACTCCATTTTACTCAACATTAGGATTCTCACATATGATGTGGGGCCGATGGAATCCTTATAGTAACTAAACAAAATACTGATGTATCTAATATTAGTGAAAAATCATTTGGAAACATGAACATCGTAATGTAACTTATAAGAATGTTTGTAGGTGAATTTGTGGTACAAGTTGAAATAACTTGAAGTCTCGAACCAATCTTGAGCTCGAATTAAATCTCTGTGCTCGTCAAGCTCTAAGTAGGCTTGAGCCTGTGCATACTCGTGATATTTTCAAGTTTGAGTTCGACTCGTTATCATCCCTAATCAGAGTCGTCCAGTAAATAAATACATATATCAAGCAACAAAGTATCTTATATCATTAATCACAATATACTTCAGAAGATAATAGTTGAGGCGAACTTATGATAGATTCATGTGGCGATTTGTCTTATTTTAGCTGTTAGACTTTGTTTCAGGTTCTCGTGGATGCTCTTCATGGATGTGCGAACTGTAAGCGGTGGTTTGTCTATCTACCGATGACATTTTTGACATTGTTCATGCTCATTGAAGCTCAAGTGTGCTTTAATTAATTAATTGTACAAATAAAACTTTTCTACAGGTTTAAGTTAAAGAAAAAAAAGGGATTTATCAAAGTCTATAATGTATTCATATATCATAATCAAGCGATTTACCACGCTAATTAAAGACTCGTAGTAAAAGATAAATGGGAACAGATCCACAAAGTTGATAAAAATCTTAGATAATCAAAAGTTTGGACCTTTGAAATAACTCATCCATTATCACGACTAATATAGTCCATTTTTCCGTTAGAATAATAGTTCAAAGTCTGTTTATAAAACCGTCTTCTCTAACGAATCTTTCTGTAATAGATTAAGCAAATAGTATAAACATATGAGAGCGTATTGGGTTATACGTACGCGGCTGATCATAATATTTGGGTAGATCGATTCAACTAAAACCCAAAATTCATTAATTGAAATTCTAAGTTCATTAGCTGAAACATTGAAGTAAATAACTAAAATCCAAAATTCATTAACTGAAATCACAAGTTTAATTGAAATCATAGGTTCATTAGCTGAAATACTGAAATAAATAACTGAAACCCAAAATTAATTAACTGAAATCATAAGTTCATTAACATAAACTATAAGTCTATCAACTGAAATCATAAGTTCATCAGCTGGAATACTAAAATAAATAACTAAAACCCAAAATTCATTGGCTGAAATAATAAGTTCATTAACTGAAACCATAAGTTTACTGACTGAAATCATAAGTTCATCAATAACTAAAACCCGTAATTTATTTACTGGAATCATAAGTTTATTAACTGAAACCGTCTGACTGAAAATTCTGGTCAGACTGTATGACACAATACTTTCACTAAACATATACTATAATATGCATTTTACACTCCGGTGCAGGATGAGCATCTTGCACTCAAATGTATTTCTAACTTATTGTTCGTTTGAAAAACTAGAAATAAGAAAAATTCACATAATAGAAAAAGTTCTAAAAGAGAAAAAAGATTGGTATTAAATGTAGGATTAAACTCATGTCTTACACATATTAAAACATTGAAGATTACTTGCAATGTCGACACAAAATGATTAGTACAAGAATTCCAATTTAAGAATTAAAGAATGTGCTAGCAATAATAAAGTTGTAGTATAATAAATAATTAAACATGCGGCATAGGAGGATTAGAGACGCTAACAAGTAAAATTAGGTCATAATGTTGATAGGCCCACCAGTGAATAGAGATAGCAGTATTGGGAATCCAACACAGAGCCCACTTTTGGCAAAAGCTTTAATCTCCATTCAATTGGGCTACAAAGCAAACAACATCAGTATACAAACAAACAGACCAGATGAAATTAATTCAAGTAAAACTCAACAATGTTTCCTCTTTCAGCTAGTAGATTAATTAATAAGATAGACGATAGGTAGTATTGACAAGTGTAGGCAAGAATTGAAATCCACCATATGTCATTATATCTCTCTCAATAGTAATTTATGCACGTCATCCTCATATAATAAAAAAAATTGTCAATGTCAAGATCTAAACATGCAACCTCAAATAAGGAAGAAAGAGTTCTAACCATCCCTCCACTGCAATATTGTTGTTAATTTCATCAAAATTAATGATGATATACGAATGAAAACCAAGAGTTATGTTCCAATTTTTGATATTCATATTTATAAATGTTTACATTGTAATGATATCTTTCATATTTATTATCTTTAACTAATAATAATTGCAACGCACAAAAACTTTGTGCATCACCCGAGCCTAATACTAATTAAATACTATACTCCGTATCTTACATCTTTGTGCTAATTTATGGCACGTACACTCATGCACATTTGAATGCTTAATATTATCGTAAAGCACTAGTCCATCAAATCTTGTACTCTTAATAACTCTTAATACTACTATGAATGATACATAGATGATGAATATATTTAGACTATCTTCTTTTCAACTTATCTTCCGTCCTTATCAAGTAAAAATAAGTTCAAATAAGATTTAATAAGGTTTGATAAGGTCGAATAAGATTTCATCCAATAAAAAGGTCGAATAAGAAAAAGTGAAACTATTGGGTCAGACCGTCTGACCCAATAGTTTTCGTCGGACGAAGCCGCGAGAACGGCGCCGCTTCTCCTTCTTCTTCATCTTCTTCCTCTGCCGCCGCCATGCGCTGCTCCTGCTCTATCATTGAGATGCTGATGTTTGGAAAGCCATTAATTATGTTCAACTTCTACTTCTACCGTCGATGGTTCAACTTCTGCCATTGATGAAGAAGAAGGAGAAAGTGAGAAGAAAGAAGAGGTTAGTGTTTTTTATTTTTTTATTTTTTGTTAGTTGTTAAATGAAAGAAAAATAAAACCAACTGAAAGAAAAATATAAGTTACTGAAATAACTACATACCTTCAGTTAAAAGGATGAAGGTATGTAGTTACTCCCTTTTTTTTCATTTGCTTCTAACTTGCTTTCATTTACTCCCTTTTTTTCATTTGCTTCTTAGTTACTTTCATTTACTCCCTTTTTTTTCATTTACTCCCCTTTCTTTTTCATTTACTCCCCTTTTTTTCATTTGCTTCTTAGTTACTTTCTTTTACTCCCCTTTCTTTTTCATTTGGTTCTAACTTGCTTTCATTTACTCCCTTTTTTTTCATTTGCTTCTAACTTACTTTGATTTACTCCCCTTTTTTTTCATTTGCTTCTAACTTGCTTTCATTTACTCCCCTTTTTTTTCATTTGCTTCTAACTTGTTTTCATTTAGACTAAAACACGTAAATGAAACAATAAGATAACTAACTGAACTTAAAAGACATCCAACTGAAATAAAAAAGATGAACTGAAAAAAATTTGAAACTAACTGAACAAAAATTGAAACCAACTGAACAAAAATTGAAACCAACTGAAACAAAAATGAAACCAACTGAAAGTCGTCCGACCAAATGTTATGGTCGGACGCGTCTGACCCAATACCTTCTCTAAGAAAAAATAAGTTTAGAGAATCAAAAATAAGTGGAAAAGAATGAACACACTCTTAACGTATAAAGTATATATTTTTGGTGCAAGAGAACCACAAAAGTGGATGAAAATCGATATCGTGATTCATGAACTCGTGTAACCAGGAGGAATACTTAACCAACAGAGCTCTCCCTCACTCCCAATGTTTATGGTATATAGTTGTTTATGTTCCACTTAGTTATGATGAAATAGGCTGCTAAAAAAGTGTACAATTGATTTGTGTTTTATTACAAGGTGACAAAGAAGACATGCCTATAAAACGGAACTTTGGCTTGCTTCTAATTCTTATGTGTCCAAACAAACATAACTCGGGTTGCAAGTATAAGAACTATTCCTCTCTCTCTCTTGAGGCTCCTAACTTGGCTAACTAAGGTATGTAATTCATTCCACCGACTTTTATTGTAAATACACATTTTTTTCTATTTCCCTTCGTTGTTTTGAGTATGTCTTGATATCGAAAGTATTAGTAACAACAACTAATTTTTACCCATATAGATATATGTACGTAGGAACTAAGTGTTCGGACCAATTATTTGATTTATTTCGAATAATATAAGTTAAAAATAAGTACTAATAATAAGTTTTCAATGAGTTCAGATTAGTTCATGTAAACAGAAATAAGTTGAATATAACAAATCTCAGCAGAGTCGTATCGAAAAATAGTTGCTTAACATATAATCTTGAAACTTAATGTGGTGGAGCAATGCTGGATGATCACCTTGCTCAAAGTATATTAATTACTAGAAAAGCATGTAAATATTAATTTCAATGTCCAATAATAGAGCATAAGTGTATAACATAATTAGCATGATATAGGGAGGTTTATCTGGGCCAAGGGATACCCTTATGGGTTTATACATAATACATTCTGATGGAGGTTTATTTGGGGAAGCCACCATTTACAGCTGCCCTTCAACATTTGTACTATGCTTCGATAATCGCTTTTCCCCAAACAAAAAAAAGCACTTTTTTCTTGCAAAGAAAATTTCATAGCCTTACATTAAGTCACTTTTATTGTTTCACGAAAAAAATACGGAAAAAGGTATTGAAAGAAGGTGGATACCTTTAAGTAAGGAAGTGCTCCTTCATCTTATCAATCAATGAATTAACGAGTTCATTCAGCCTACACCCAAGTATATGATGGACACTCTACACCCAAATGTCAATGATATTTTTTTTTCTCATTTGCTTTATAACGTAAATTTTACTCATTTAAAGTTACTCGACTGAACAATGAGCAAAAACACTATAAAATATAAGGTAATCATCCTACATCCGAATGCGTAAAAGTTGAATGAATTAAGCCCCAAATAAATACCAACATTATATCTTAATTCTTAAATGTAAAGTGCAAAGCACTTATGATAAGTTCTACTACTGCACGTCTAGTTACACTACTTATTTGGCTTTTAGTAGTATACCTTATTTGCAATAGTCATTTCTATTGTTGGAAATTGAACTTCTTCTTAACATGTGCATAGCTTTGTGGCCATAATCCATTCCCAACTGGGCCTGTGGGCCTTTGTGTGGGCCCTCCGAATTCGTTGTTATAACTGATGCTACATTGTATGGGCAGATGAGTCACTCCTGTCTTTGCTATGTCATGCTTAGTGCCATTGAAAGCTGGCTGACTTCTCAAATTCATTGTGCAAGTTTAAGACATAGTGGTTTATATTTTTTTTCACACATATACATATATGTGTATAGAATGAATTCAATGCTCATAATTTTTCTAAACTAATATATTACACTGAATTACTAAACAAATGGAGCATTAAATTATGTAATTGGTGTATAGTTTTGGAGATTATAGCATGGGTGACAATGGTGCATTACGTCCCACTGACAACAAATGGAAGATACCACTTTCTGTATTCTTCAAAGATGCAAGGTATATATCTACATTCTCAATATTTTATATCCCCTCCGTCTTTATTTACTTGCTACATTTGTTTTGCACGGTCTCTCTAAAACTAACATTTGACGATTGAAGTTTTTAAATTTCTTACTACTAAAATTTGTTAAAAGTTGGTATAATAGAAATACACATTGGCCTAATTTAGCAAGGTATTGCATCATAATTTTTTTCACTCATATACTAATGTAAGTAAAGGTTAAATTTTATGAACTTTGACCCTGGAAATGAAAATGTAGCAAGTAAAAAAAGATGTTGAGAATATTAATTAGTACACTTATTTTGATGAACATATATCAACCTTTAGATAAAGAATTAAATAAAACTCCTGAGGTAATGTTGGTTGATGTTGACATACATTTGATGCATATATGATATGTGCATGCATGCAAATGAAATGCTTATTGATGTTGCAGGCTGGTGTTCAAGATGGATTCATTGGGGTTAGAGATATTAAAGATTGCAATTCCTGCAGCTCTGGCTTTAGCTGCTGATCCTGTTGCCTCTCTCATTGATACTGTCTTCATTGGCCACATAGGTATGCTACTCTCCCCTCATTTTACCTTCTCTTTTGCCTTTCCGTAGCTTGTCTAATGCGAGTTCTTAGTATCTTTGTTAATGCACAACTAGTTTTTTCATGTACAATTATGCTACGTGACAATGCAACTCTTCGGAACAAAATATAAGAAAAATGTAAATTGTTTGATTGGTTAATTGGCACTTGGTTGCGCCATATAGGATATTTATTTTATTATGTTAATGCTTATACATCAGCATAAACCATAAGATGTACATTATGTACCTTTCGTGCTTTCATGACGTGACTTAATCGTTCATGTAGGTGCGGTGGAGCTTGCAGCCGTTGGAGTTTCTATAGCTATCTTCAACCAAGCATCCAAAATTACTATATACCCCCTTGTTAGCATTACAACTTCTTTTGTTGCTCAAGAAGAGACAGTTGGAAAAATGGGTGCACAAGAACTCATCAATCAAGAGGCTGACTCATCTCCTGAACGAAATGGTAACTCTATCGAGATGATGTCCCAAGATGATGTACTAGGGAAACTAGAGGAAGGCTCTCCCACAATAACTAACAAAGATGACTGTCTTGTCAAACAAGGTTAGCTTTCACAAAATAAAATTTTAGCATGCTCTCCTTTTCAGTACAGTAGTATATATATTGAGAATTATGTTCAATATTTTCATGGATCCGACATTTTCAGTTAATAAATCCAAGGAAGTACTAGCAATGAATAGTCCTCAGAAGGTTGAAGTAGGAAGAGGCAAGCGGCATATCCCATCCGCTTCAACAGCACTTTTTCTTGGATTGTTCCTCGGTCTTTGTCAGACCATATTCCTCTTCTTTGGAGCCAAAATGCTTCTACGAATCATGGGTGTAAAACATGTAAGTGACCTACTTAATCTGTGAATATCATTGAGCATTGATATGCATGATTTAGCTTTCTGATGCTGGTTATTATGTAGGATTCCCCGATGCTAAAACCAGCTCTTAAGTACTTAACACTAAGATCCTTTGGTGCTCCTGCTGTACTGCTTTCACTAGCAATGCAAGGTGTCTTTCGAGGTTTTAAAGATACAACTACTCCCCTTTATGCGACTGGTAATTTATAATTATAACTCCCCTTCTACCTCGAATCCCTGTATTTCTAGTACAAACAGTACGTCCTTATTTACATGTTCGGGCTTTGCCATATACAGTTGCAGCAGATGGCGCAAATATTATACTGGATGCAGTTCTCATCTTTGCATGTCATTTGGGTGTGAGTGGTGCAGCCATTGCTCATGTGCTCTCACAGTAAGCTACATACAGATAATCACTATGCAAAGTTCCCGTCTTAAATAACAAATTTTGTGCCTAATTTGTTGAGCTCTGACATTGTGGTGGTGTTATGCTGAAGGTACTTAATGTCCTTTATACTCCTGTGGAGGTTGACGAGGGAAGTTTATTTGTTGCCTCCTCGTCTAAAAGATCTGCAGTTAGGCCGGTTTCTCAAAAATGGTATTTATTCAACATATACTAAACTCTGCCTCATTTCTCAACTTTATTCATTCTTTTTCATTAGCAACTGAAGCAAGAGTAAAATTAGTGCACATTTTAATTGTAAAAATCTTGGTTTTGGTTTTTTATTGACTGATCATATGTTGCTATAGGTTTATATTTGTTCACAAGGGTGATAGCTGTAACATTTTGTGTGACCTTGGCTGCATCCCTGGCTGCAAGGCTCGGTACAACTCCCATGGCTGCATTCCAAATCTGCTTACAAGTATGGTTGGCATCATCTCTTATGGCAGATGGTTTAGCAGTTGCTGGTCAGGTAAAGCGCCAACTCAGTACCCATTTTTGTTTTCTTTTGAATCAACTCGCTACGCATCATTAATTAATTCCATTGTCATATCTACAATATCAGGCAATTTTGGCAAGTGCATTTGCTGAGAAGAATTATGAGAAGGCAACTGCTGCTGCTGTCAGGGTACTACAGGTTTGACAATTCTCTTCTTCCTTTTCTTCCTTAATCTTAGGATTATGTATAATATATGTAGTGGTACAATGTCAAAGATTTAAAGAATATAATGTTTATAACCTGAATGCAGATGGGGTTTGTCCTTGGGTTAGGCTTGGCTGTTGCAGTTGGACTTGGTTTGCAGTTTGGAGATAGAATATTTTCTGAGAATGTGAATGTTCTTCGTCTGATTAGCGTAGGAGTGCCGGTAATTTCAGTTGTTTTTCACTGTTAGAAGTTTGTTGCTACTACCTAACGGATATATCATATGATCTTGATTAGTTCTCGCAACTGACTTATAAGTTGATTTTGATTGGTGATGATCAGTTTGTAGCAGGCACCCAGCCAATTAACTCCTTATCATTCGTGTTTGACGGTGTCAACTTCGGAGCTTCTGATTTTGCTTATTCTGCATATTCTATGGCAAGTTTCCTAGCAAACTCTGTTATTTATGAGTTAACTAGGCACGATTTAGTTTGGTCAGCAAACTAAAATTCATTCTGATCTGATGAACTGGAAAACTGTTGCATCCTTAATCAGGTTCTGGTGGCGATTGCAAGCGTAACATCACTGTTATTGCTGTACAAAAGCTATGGATTTATAGGAATCTGGATCGCTTTGACCATCTACATGGCTCTACGTACGTTGGCGGGGATTTGGAGGTAAAACATTTAATTTCCTGGAATGGGAATCCACTTTCTTGATACAAATAATAGAGGAATAATTAACAAAATAAAGAAAAAAGTGTTCCATCTGCAAAAATGATTTATTGTTAATTGACGACGAAACTTACTACCACTCCATGTTGGATAAACAATTACAGGATGGGAACTGGAACAGGACCATGGCGCTTTCTCAGAAGCGGATCTCTTTCCTGATGAATTCTCTTTATCGATGGCCGTCGTGTCTTTCAGTTTTCATGGGGCATGAAATTTTAGTAGCTCATGCCTTCAACTAGCACTAATGTCATTTTTCCTATGTAATGAAATGAAATGGGGTAGTTCTATTTGGGGGATCTTATAGAGAACAGAGTCTACATTTTTTGAAGACGCAGGCAGGCGGCTAAATATAAGCTCACCACTCCTAGTCCTAGTCCCACCTGAGTCTGAGTTGTCGCCATTGTTGTAATTGTTGTAGAACATGTAATCTCTTGTATGATCAGTGAGACTGCAGCACAATTCTATTATGAATACAGAAGCACCCTCTCTTATTATTATTATTATCAAACAGCTAGGGACTTATGATCTCAACTACAATAATAGCACACCTTTAATTCTGTAAGGAGTATAAGATATTAGTCCTTCAATTATGAGGATGGCCTGAATGAAGCTAGGCCATGTGCAATATCACACGTAACATGCCCGCAGCATAAACAGGTTTATCTGCATCCATAGACCAAAACTCGAAACTAATCGCATCGTCGTGCACAATTATTATACCTTCCAAAGAATCTGAGCCATTATTATGGTGATTGTTAATATTAATCATATTAGATTAAAGTAAAGAGTGATATGATTAAGGCATGATTACTTGATAATGAAACAATAAATTGTCACCTCCTAGTACCTTTTTACAAAAATTTAAATGATTGACAGTTGAGCAACCAAATCCACCCCTCAACAGCAAAGACAAAGGGCCTTCAAATTTCTTTTTGATTAGTGTAACTTCACAGTTAAAACTCCAGAGCTTATAGTACTAGGACTCTTTTGTTGGCATACCATCTATCACTTTCACATTCCAACATAAAACTACTTTTAACACAAAATAGTCGGATTTTTTCAGACCATGAAAATTTAGGTTCCTTTTGGTTGGACGAACATTTACAATGGAAAATGAGTTTCCAAAAAAACCATTTTCCAAATGAAAACTATTCTAGTTTCATTTCTTTGTTTGGTTGCAAGATAAGTAAATTTTACTTTGAGCCCATTTTCGTGCGTTGGTGGATGGAAAGCGTGATTACCCTTTGCTTATAAGAGAAAAGTGTTTTCCGTCCTTGGAAAATAAATTTTCAACCAATTATGTAGACCAAAACCAATTAAATGAAAGTGGAGAAGATACGGAAAAATACTTTTCAAAAACAGCCTATTTTTTTTTTAATAAGGTGCATGAATGAAGCCTACTTAATACTCCCTCCGTCCCCCAAAGGATTTCTCATTTGCTTTTTGCACGGTCTCCAATACACATCTTTGACTGCTTATATATCCTATTATTTATTAATAAAAATGATAAAATGTTGATATTTTGAATGTACCTATTAATACAAATCTAACAAGATCACCTATGACAATTATTTATATTTTATATTAGTTATAATTTATGGTCAAAGTTTACAAAATTTGACTTCAAGAAAAGCAAATGGGAAATCCTTTGGGGACGGAGGGAGTAGATACTACTGGCTTTATTACTTTCTCCGGCGAGCACATTATATTTCCTTTTCTTTAATTTCTTATAAAAAAACAAGTGATATAGAAAAGGAAAAAATAATATGGAGGAGACAGGATGGATCATTGATGAACGAAGAAAAGGTAAGGTATAGAGATAAAAATAAAAAGATTTCCATCCTTGGACGAAACACTTTCCAGTTGGAAAAACTATTTTCCACATTTTGCAAATCAAATTTAGAAAAATGAAAAAATTGTTTTCCCGATAGAATGTTTTGGTTTTACAAATACCAAAACTTCTCCCTGAAAATAGAAAATAGAAAATAGAAAATCTTCATCTCTTGGTTTGACACTTAGATAAACAATTGTGTCTCTACCATGAGCACCCAAGTCCGAGTTACATAGCATCTAGCAAGAACATTTGCGAGTACGAACTAAGCTACAGAGCCCCTAGCTAACAATAAAGAATCCATGCCACAAGTTAAAGGGACAGATCCAACATTGTGTATTTGTAATGAAAAAAAGCAAAAGAAGTTATAGGTAACATTCCTCAATGGAAGTGCAAGATTAAGGCGAGCAAAGATAATATCAACTACAATGCATTTGAATATATTGAACTAATAATTTGATATAGGTGTACATCATCAACAGTTACATATTCAATTACAAGATCATCCCTAGCATACACAATAAGCAACTTGCTCAAAATATGGCAATACAGGACCAAAAGAACCTTTCTCCCATCTTCTAACACTTCTTGTTCAATACCCATCAACCAATTAAAAAAGAAATTGAAGGATTTTGGTCTCATTCTTCGACTAGTTATATAAATGGAAAATTAGTCCTATCGCCCAACTGGGTTTCCTTGCTACACCCAACTCAAAATGCTTCCCCGTCCTCCTTGGCTAAACAATAACCGAACAAAAAGCAACAAAAAACAATATGCTTCATCGACTGGGCAACTTTTGTTACCTAAGTTTTCATCCTTCTTTTATACTGTACCACTGTTAATTAAATAGAACCTACGCCAAAAACCCAAAAGAAAGGAACTCCCAAAAAGAAGGTTTTACACTAGTTCTTTCTACCTCAATCAAGAGCCAAAAAGGAGAACAAGAGATCTTACTGGGTTACGAGCTGATCAAGCTGCATCTGCTCAAGCCATGCACCTACTACAGAGTAATCAACTGATTCCACTGAAGCTTTGGTTGCCAAGCCTTCGGCAGATGGTGTTGCACCAGAAACAGGGGGAACATACTTTTCTCGCAGCTCAGGGGGAGATTCCTTCACCAGAGACTGGACCCAAGAGAGGTCTGGTTCCTCTCCATTGTTCCCAAGCTCGAATGAACACGATCTTTTTAATCTACCCACTTCATCACCCCCAACATTGACTGACCAATCCACCTTTCCATTTGACCACGAATTGACCGGAGATCCAACTAAGGAGGACGTGTTTTTGACTCCAAACTCCCTTGAACTAAAGCTACGCAGCTGCTGTTGTTGCTGTAGCTGCCTCTCCCGAAGTGCAAAAGCAGAGAGTCTAGCGCTCATAGGTGAAATAGGTTCAACACTTCGTGGGGACATCCTTCCAGGAGAAGATACACTTAAAGAGGCCTGCAACAAGGGGTGGTCGACACTCTTGGGTGAGTAAACACTAGATGTGTTGATAGGTGACAGCAAACTTTGCTGCTGCTGTTGGAACTGATTCAGCATCACAGACTTGTGGGTTGGGGAAAACACAGTCGCTGCACCCTGGTCAGAATAACGAGGAGATGAGGCAATCTCCGAGCAAAATAGCTCCTCCAGGTTAGAAGGGGCTAAGGTATTGGTCCGAACAGCACGAATCAAGTAAGGAGGATTAGAGCGTTGCTGTGAAAAACAGGCCATGTGGTCATCTAACATATGGTGCTGGGCATCAAAATCAGACTGCATATTAAAGTCCTCGGGGTTAATGTCTCTAGCACACAGTGAAGATCTCAAACGACTGGATTGAAGGTTGCTTCCAGGGAGATGAAGGGTAGGGACATTTTGCTGTGGGGGCCAAGGGGAGTTTGCACAGGAATTGGCAGGAGGTGACATGCATTGCGGTGAGAATGGTGATGGTGACATCCCCGACATAGATGATGGTGAACCTGGAAAGAGATTCATTGCAGCCGCCATGTCCATGACAGCAGCCGCAGAGGCCGATGCTCGTGGTGAAGGCACAGCCGAGCCTGTAGACACGTAGAGTGGCCTTAGCTCCTCAGGGGTATGGGCAAAAAAACATACCCTTCGATTGCAGCTTGTCCCATCCTTACAAAGCCTAGTTTTGTATTGGGCAGGATGAAGCCAGCACTCAAATACCCCATGAGCATACTCACACAAGTCACCCCTTCTACATGTTCCCTTACGAAATTCAGGGCAGGGGACACAACTATAATGATACTTCCTTGGATCCCTCCGCCGTGCATTTTCTCCCGGATGAACAAATGGGCACTCAGTCCAATCATGGGAGTATGCACGAGAACAAGGCCGGATCTTGAATGAGAACATACGGAATTCGTCAGTTGCATAGATGCTGTTCTTTATGTCAGGGAGAGAAGGGTCTATGGGGTATTCCTTTTTTTCTGGTGGCTGGTTGAAAGAAATGTCATTTGTCTTTAAGATCTTTGGCGACATTACTGAATTTGAGGGGCAAGATGAAGAACCGTTGTCGGGTGATGAAGACAGAGAAGGGGAGCTAGAGCCTGAACTCCCAAAAGATACAGCCAGCTTGGGTCCAATAATGGAGTTGTCAGAAGCACTATTTGCAAGGAGATATTCCAATGAAGCTCTTCTGCTAGGGAGCTTGGGAGGGACAACAATCACATCAAATGGGCGAAGACCATTAATATCCACTGCATTAGGATCTGCACCAGCTTCCAGCAGAAGCTTCACAACTTCATTGGCATCAACTGCTCCACCAGAAGCTGAACAGTGCAGGGCTGTGCTCTTGTCTGGGACATCCGAAAAGTTCACATCAATCCCAGGTTGCGCAAGTATTAGCTTCAAAACACCCAAGCTGCCATAAGTAGCCGCAACCATCAGAGGTGTCCGATGCTCAAGCACCATTTGTCTAGAGCCCTTCTGCCTGCCATACCACAGACCAGCTACACATATTTTTGAAGCATCAAGCTCTAAGATCTTCTTGAACCCTTCAACATCATCACTGGCAGCAAGCTCAAGTAAATTGGAAAAACAATTCTCCGACTCAGCAGCAACATGATTAGGTATCTTCATGGTGGTGGTAGGATTGTCTTCACGAATAGCTTGTGTTGTATCAAATATGGTATTTGATTGATCCGGACCACCATACATAATCTTAAAAGGCAGAACTACAATACACGATAACAATATTCGATCAGATAAGATACCGAAATCGAAGATCAGATGCCACAAAAATCATATATTCTACAAGCCACCAATATAGAATCACACCATGCAAAAAGTACACCATAGTAGAAGGGAACAAAAAACAACAAACTACTATTCCTCCCTGTAAGATGACCAATTATTCTCCCACTAAAGTTTATACCATCCTAGTCTTATTCCTTCCCAAAATCACAAACACTTCTTTTTTCAGCATAAATGTAACAAAAAACACAGCACACATTTACAGCTTGCAAAACCTTTATAAAACTTTTATCCTAAACCCGGATGTGGAATGAGCATCCTACACCAGAAGACTATATTTTTTGCTCATCGCTCATTTTAAGAAACTCCGAATCAGCAAAATTCATACTATAGGAGTGTTCGAAACGAGAAAATCGGCACAAAATTACCCTACCATCCTACACCAGGCTGTAGGATGAATCAAGAAACCCAATTTTCACAATCAAAAATTCCTTAACACAAGCATGTCGATTCGAACAAAGAACCTTTCTTTATCAACTCGCACTACCCTAAAGCATCAATCTGAACTATCCAGAACATGCCCCTTAAAACCCCCCAAAAGAACATCTTTTTACATGAAATTTTTTTCATCTCCCCCAACACAGATTATATATTAACAGTTGAAAATAACCCAGAAACATAAACAAATATTGAAATAAAGGGCGATCAACCATTGATTCCACAGAAAAATTTCAACCCACCATTTTACATAATCTAAGAAACCCAGAAACCATCAAATCATCAATTAACAAAATCAAAGATTAAAGCTTTATACTAGTACGATTAACTACATGGGTAACTTCAATGCAAGTATATCAAAAGATTAGTAAATGGATCTCATCAAAAACCCAACAATGAAATCAAGAAAAAAAAAGTAAAACTTACAAATGATGAGTAGATCGAAGCAAGTCAATCTCAAAAGAGAAAGATAAAGTAAAAGGGAAGAATGGATCGGAAGAAGAGGTTGAATTTGTGATGAAAATAAGGTTTAGGGTGTTTGAAAGGGCGAAAATCAGTAGCAAAAATTAATGTTTTGAAGAAAAGAAGATGAAGAGAGAGTGAAAGAACAAGAAAAAAAAGAAGCAGTAAGAGAGAGAGAGACTTGACTTGACTGCAGTGCAGCGTACCCCCTTGCAAGCAAAGCCTTGAAATTGAAATGAAATGAATTGTTTGTGAAATGAGTCGCTAATTTCGAGTCAATAGCCTTCACTTTTTATTCTTTTTCCGTTTAATGTGGTTTTTTTTTTTTTGGATAAAGATATTGTTAAGGTAGTTAATTATATTTAAAAAGAAAATATTTATGATATTCATATTTGTATTGAAATTAATAAAAATAACCTTGGCAATTTTTTCTCTTATGTGATAAAGTTTCTCCCAAGATAATGTTTAGTCAAGAATTTATTTTGAGTTTACGGCTACTTTAAACATGATTCACCTTATATCGTTCATGTAATGAGTGGAATAGAACGGCTAAGCGTTAAATTGTTATCGCCAATTTTATTAACGACTTATAATATCGCTAATTCAATTAGTAGTTTTGTTTTATTGTTCTTCTAGCCAATCTCCTTCATATAATATTTAGAAAAAGTATGTGAAAAAAATTTACCTGGCAATACCACTAGGTCAAGGAAAAAATGTATTTTGCATACGTGTATGGTAGCGTGAGAATTTTCATAGCGTTACAATTGGAATAATTTGTGGGATTGAGCATGATTGTGAGGAAAGATTCTATGTTAATCTAATATTTCTACCCTTTTTAATTTTATCTTATTTTTATTGAGATAAAGGGTCTGTTCTCTTCGGCTAATTCTAGCTGAACTGAACTGAACTTATTGGAGCTGAACTGAACTGAACTAAACTGAACTTATTAGAGCTGAACTGAACTGAACTGAATTTATTAGAGCTGAACTGAACTGAACTTAACTTATGGAACTGAACTGAATTGAACTGAACTTGTTGGAGCTGAACTGAACTGAACTGAACTAAATTGTTGAATTAAATTATAATAAATATATAAATAATAAGTAAATAATTATTATTATGAATATTAAATAATAAGTAATAATAATTCTAAAACTAATAGTTATACTAATAATTTAGAATAATATCAAATGAATAATGATACTATTATTTTTTATGTTACTAAATGATAGTTATAAATAAATAAATAATAATAATAATGATAAATTAATTTTAAAAATAATTAAAATTAATAATGGATAATTATTATTATTAGTATTAATATATTAATACTTGATGATGATATAATAACAATAATGTCTAAGAAGTAATTAATATTACCATTATACTCCCTCCGTTCCAAAATGTTATACCCATTTTTTGTTTTAGGCCGTTTCAAAAAGATATAGGGGGTGTTTGGCAATTGGCTGGTGGCTGGTGGCTTTATATGCTGGCTTGTTTGATCGGCTGTTTTTAGTGGGTTGTTTAACCGGCTGTATGATTATTGGCTGTTAAAAAAAGTGTTTGGTAAAATTGGCTGTTATTGCTGGCTGTATAGTACACAATGGAAGCAAAAGCCAAAAGCCAACCATAAAAGCTGGTAATAGCAGCTTTTGGCTTTTGGCTGAAAAGCCGGCTTTTCAGCCACTGCAAAAGCCAGTTACCAAACACTTTTTTTGGCTGTTTGACCAGAAATAAAAGCCAAAAGCCACAAGCCAATGAAAAAGCCAGCTAAAAGTCGTTTGCCAAACACCCCCATACCCATATAGAATCTTTTCTATTTATATACATTTTTTCTTCCTATTTTACCCTTCAATATCTAAACATTTACCTACCATTTACTCATTTGTACTTTAATGGTCCCCACATTTGAATCTCTCTCTCTTACTTTTCCTAATAAGGACAAAAAAAAGTACATGAAAGTTATTAAAATAAACATAAGATTCTCCTATGATTCTATTTGCCTTGGTTTTCTCCCATATTCCAAATGGGTATAACATTTTGGAACGGAGGGAGTAATAATAATTAGCTTAAAACATGGGTTGATGTGTGCTTCTAACCAAACCACGATTTGTGGTGGGTTGGTCTATAATAGAGATACGCCAAACCCCACCACAAACTGTCAAAGTATCTTTAATATGCAACGTAACAACAATGTTGTACCATAGATAGTACTGCAGTATTATCAGCAACTTTCTAATTTTTTCATATCTTCTAGCTTTTTGTAACTTACTTGGATAATATAATAGTGAAATTTAGTCGGTAAAATAAAATAACAATTGCCAATTGAAATACTCGTATTGACATGAAATTTGGTTAAACCGTGCACCAACCCAAACCTTGCTCAGCCATAATAATAATAGTAATAATGATGAGTAAAGATATAATTACCAAAATAATATATATAAATAATAATAATAATAATAATAACAATAATAATATAATAACAATAATAATAAGTAAAATAAATTAGACCAATAATAATATATCAAATAAAATGGTTAAATAATGAATGGAGCTGAACTGAACTGAACTTATTGGAGCTGAACTGAACTAAACTTAATGGAGCTGAACTGAACTGAACTGAACTGAACTTATTAGAGCTGAACTGAACTGAACTTATTAGAGCTGAACTGAACTGAACTGAACTGAAAATAAGCTGAACAGAACAGGCCCAAACTTATCTGTGCACAATTGAACTTAATTTACAAAAATAAACTTAATTATATTGAATTGAACTTTTTTACAAAAGTAAACTTATTTTTTTTATTGAAGTCTACTAATTTTTATTAATTTTCTTTTTTTCTTTAAGACTAAGGATTTTTAGAAAACTTAACTTTTGTTTTTATTGAACAAAAATTATTTCTGATAAGTATACTCCATCCGTCCCATATTAATCGGAGCAATAACTTGTGCACATGGTTTTAGGAAGTGAATAAAGTAGGGTGTAGGTTATATTAATTTATTGTAAAAATTAATGGGATAAAAAGTGATGTGGTACTTTTAGTAAGTTAATAGAATATGGACTAGGAAAGTAATATTATTTTAATGTTTTTTCACATAAATCAATGAGTGAATTGGGCATATTAGTTGGGTTATATATAATAAGATAATGGTGAATCCTTGCCTAAAATAAAAGCGTTGCAATTAATATGGGACAGTCATATATTGAAAGTGTTGCAACTAATATACACGGAGGAGTATTGTTTTATGGTGGATTGTGCAAGGCTTCACTTTTCTGATAAGATCTCTACTTATTTGCTTTATCTTATCCGGTCTGGTTAGTGATCTCATCTTACCTTCATAAATAAGATATTGAAACATATTATTATAATTGATTTGCGACTATTTTTTATGATTTTGTAATATTATTATCATCATTAATATTTTACTATAACAAGATTCATTATAATTGCAACCATTATAAATATTAATAGTAGTATTTTAATGATTACTACCATTGATATCAAAAATTGTTTGTATTTTACGATCCTATAATTTTGCGATCCGAAAACGCTTTATTGATTCTGACCTACGTAAAATCTTAATTTTCTAGGAGCCTTCAATCCTACTAAACTATTCACAAGGTAAGAACTTAATACGATTTTACCTTCCAAGATTCGACGATCCGAAATTTGTAGAATAATCTTATATATTATTTTTCTTCTTCCATTTGATTTCGTTTAGATATTCTTGAAATCTTAGAGAGATTGAATTAACACCATTGAAAAACAAAAATCAATATTAATAGTGTATGTATTTAAAATTTTAACATAATCTATACATATTGTAGCATAAATATCACTTTTCTAACCTAATTAGGCAGAATTTTACAATCCTACCTATTCTACTTGCATCTTTCAAAGAAAAGTAGTGTCTCGACCCTAATTACATTTATTTCTATTACTACTACGAACTATCTAGCATATGCCACGACATAGGATTAGAAGGACCATTCCACATAAACTTATTTTTGTTGTAATCTTTTTACCAATACTATTCCTTTTCCCGTAATTGGTTCATTCTCTCTCCAATAAAATCATTCTCTCCTTCAATATTTGCTAAGTGATCCTTAATTAATAATCTATGTTTTAATGCAATTTAAGGCCTCCATCCGCAAGATCGACCATAGGGGTCCACCAAAGCATGTATGGAGAGTCATTTTTAAGGGGTGAGCACAATTGGATACTCGATCAAAATGTTTGAATCGAACCCGGGAACTGGTCGGAACCGGTTCCTGGAACTTGGAACCGGAATTAAAATTCTAATTGGTTGGATCAGTCCTTATTTTGGGGATTGACCATAACTGGTTGGGATATAATATGGTACCCGGTCCCTTGTGAGAGTGTTGTTAATTTGACTTTAAATGCATCTGACTTTCTAGAATGTTCCCCAATCGATAGGAATCGGTTGCGATACCGGATAGCCGGTTCCCATTGGTATTCAAAAGTGGAATATCATTATGCTAACAAAGATCAAAACAATAAGCACAACATATGTATATTAGCATCACTAGTGACATGCCGATCGAGTACCTGCTACCAAGTCCAAAATTTTACTGCCCGGAATTAGAACCAGTTGCTACCAAGTCCTTATTTTTGGACCAGGTCCCAGTACGACCAGTTTCAGCTTCGGATCCATCCGGTCCAACCACTTCTGGATCTGAAACTAGATAACCAGTATTTCTGCTTACGCCTAGTCTTTTTTGTAGTTTATAATGCACGTCTCCAAGACATCCTGTGTAAATATCCCAATTCCCCTGTGTCACGGTCCGAAAGTTCTGACCTCGGAATGTGTGGCACGGCCTTGCCTTCTGTGGGCAAGCGAGGATGCGAAAAAGGGTCTTTTGAGGCTCGTGAGGCACGATCACTCGGTATCTGAAAGGGTACTCTTGCCTATTGGCGACAAGAGCACGAGAAGAGGGTAGATCGGGGCGCTCGTGTACACAAGGCGGGCACAAGTAGGGCCGACGACGAGATGTACCTGTTTTGAGTTTGGATGGGCGCTTTATAATAAGTGACGGCACAAGCTCTAAGTTGGCCTACAACAAAAACACAATTTTATAAAGCCAGCATACAACTGATAGGAGGCCTTAGTGGTGAACAAACATTTCATTCATCATCTACCCTCAAGAGGCTTAAGTTTGAGATAGTACATATTTCTAGTGAACACTGGATTTACAATAACTCAATAATGGAACCTTAAGCCTATACAAGAGTACTAAAACATAAACTAAACCATAAGAAATCATAAATCTAAGGAATATACATGTAAAGGCAGGTTGGATTGTAACACCCTATTTGCAGGAGCAAAGGAAGAATTGAGAGTTTAGGTTCGTATCACCTTATGGAAAATTTTAAGGGAGGCCTCTCGAGGCTTAACATGGTAATAAGTGGCCCAACGAAATCATTTATGAGCCAAGAGAGGGCATATGGTAAGAACCAGAAGCACCCGGGCCTAACGTCCGGTCTTGGAAAAAGTTTATAAAAGAAGTTCCAAGAAGACATTCATATGCAATATGAAGTCCCCCGTCTTCCCTAAATTGAACGCGGGTTCTCCCGAGGCCCACAGGGAGATTTCTAGTTAAAAAAAACTTAGCAGGGCCAGAGAAAGCCATTGCGTGCCATTTTCGTAGGTTATATAAAAGCCTATGAAACATATTATTGGGATTTGGTGGGGAAATTTTAATGAGATATCTCCCATGGCCTAAAGCATTAGTAGGAGACCTTTTGAATGCAATTTATAAGCTAAGAGTGGGCGCGTTGATGGAACAGTTGGGATCCGGAGTTAAAATTGGATTGATGGAAAAAGTACAACAAACGAGTTCTAAGAAGACTTTTACGGCAATGTAAAGGCCCCCTTCTGATCCCAGTGGCAAGGTCATAGGCCAATTAAGTACCAAGTCCTGAAAAAACGTCCATATACTTCAGGATTGTAACACACCTCTAGCACGTTAATAGCTCCAATGAGAATAGTCAACTGATGGCCCCTTGAGGGCTCATGCAGTCATACGAGTGCCAAAAGAATACAAGTCATGGATAACTGTTAATGTTAAGTAGATCGAAAGTAAATAAAATGAGCTATGAGAAAGCGATGTGAGGGCCTCATCCCCCTAAGTGTAACCCTAAGGCCTCTTGACAGGAAGTTCTCAGACTTCAAAAAGCCTCCGAATAACCAATGTCATAACATACCTCGAAAATATACTTAAGTTTTTGTGATCTGAGAAGATTCGACGAGAGGCTTCCCAAGGCTTTACATGGTCATTGAGAGACTCTTAGAATCAAATAGTAAGCTAACAAAGAACACGCAGCGGTAACAGATAGCATTTAAAGTAAACGTCAAATAATCTAAAAGTATTCAAAACAAGCTCTTAAAATATCCTTTGCTTTTTAGTTTGGGTGCCATCTTTTCTTAAAGTGTGCTCTTGGTCCATATAGGGTTTTCGAAAGGCCTCTTATAACCATGTAAGGCCACGTAAGGCTTCCCCCTTCACTATATACCACTATTGTCTCCAACATGTTTAGTATATATATTTCTACGAGCTTGAAATTAAGTGTATATAGCAACTTGTTGAAATCTCATCTTTTTCACGTGTTAAAATTAAAACAAAGCAATGTCTGACACCTCGCTAAGGACTTTCAAATTTCAAGTGAATATACATAATTCTATAATTTGGAGGTATATCAAAATAGTCTCTTTTACCTAATATAGGAAAAATTGATAAGAATAATCCGACCTTTGGCCGGTCTTCCATCAGTGGTACCACCTTCCATTAATCCAGGTATAATCCGACCTTTGACACCCATATTCTCCTATTGGTACAGGATGATGGCAACCTGTTTGACTAGACAAATTACCGTTGACTTTTTAAAAAAAAACTTTAAAAAAAAAAGAAAATCAACCCACCCCCTCCCTTCCCCCTTCCTCCATTGTTGACACCCCACCCCCTCCCCTCCCCTTCCCCTGCCAGTCTGCCACCCTCCCCCTCCCCGGTAACAAACCTGCCCCACCCTCAAAAACCTCCTCAGTCATCTTCCTTCCCCTGCCACCTTCCCCTTTCCCCTGTCACCATCTTCCCCACCCCCGTCACCCTTCCCAACATCGTCCGTTTCTCTTGCCCACCTCCCCCGTCTCCAGCTCCCCCACCCCCAAAACCCTCCCCTCCACTAAAACTGCCACCCCACACCTCGAAAACCACAACCCCCCTCCTTTCCACCACCCTCGAAATCACCACCCTTCTCTCACCTTCCTCTTATTCTCTTCCCCTTAGCAGTCACCTTCGTCGAAAAATCCCCCTGTTTGAGCAAAGCAGCCGCCAAGAATTACAGTAGAGTTAGAGTAGACGGCGGGATGTTGTTGTTCATTGTTGTTGTGTAACGCCGGCGTGATGAACGGAGGGGGAGGGGATGGCAGCACCGCTGTGGGGGAAGGGGAGGATTGGCTGGGTTTTATTTTTTTCTTAAGTTTTTTTTAATTTATTTGATTTAAAACTTTAATTAAAAATTTAAGTTAAAACATACTTAATTAGCCATTAATCACGTAATTAGGAACTTTACCCATGATTGTAGGTCACCAACAGGTTAGGGACCAATGAGAGAATATGGGTGTCAAAAGTCGGATTATACCTGGATTAATTGAAGGTGGTACCACTGATGGAAGACCGGCCAAAGGTGGGATTATTTCTATCAATTTTTCTCCTAATATATATACTTATAATGTATAGTTTGTCTCCCCTCCCTTCATTCCTAGCCTTTTCAATTAATAAAGAAAAGGAAGAAGCTTCATCGCTTCCGTTCTTAAAGGAATAATAGACGTTCTAGAACGGTTAAAAGTGATTGGCCATTGCGACTTTGCGATGGCGTTAGTGTACACTTGTACGGTATCACTCAATCACAATAATAAGAATTTATTAAGTAATTGTATCAGACTTCATTCTTGCAACCCTCATCTCATGATAATTCATACCAATACTCATGCTCCAATGTTACACTAGAAAAGCATTCTTGACCAAATAAAACTATAAAACAATTAAACATACAAAAACAAAAAAAAAAACAAAACCAGAAACAGAAGAAGTTACAACGTAGAAGCGGTAGCAAAAAAATACTTCTCGTCTAAACACGTACATTAAAAGATCTACTACACTACACACATTTATACAACCAAAAACACATGATCATTGGGTTTAGCGAGCAGCTCTAGTGTTCGATTTCCCTTCAACACAGGATTTCACAAATTGCTTTAAACCCTTCTTCTTGCTCTTATCACGGGCCTGAACCCGGGCCTGAGGTGACTCCACCTTCTGGATGTCTACTTCACGAGCCTGTTGCTGCTGCTTCTCAGCTTCTAACTCTTGTTCTAGCTGCAATTGCACGCACACCTGAATCATATTATTATTACTGCTTAATTAAGTACGCCAACCCGAAATGGAAACTATACATTATACAATGGGAAGGAATAATTGTAAAGACGTAAGTCACGTAATTATGTACGTACCTTGAGCAGGCGATGTTCGATGAGGCTAACTCTATCGAGAAGGGTACCTTTGTGTTCAGTCTCCACGATAACATCGTCGATGGGACGACAATGCAACCTATTGCTGTCTCGACTCCTCGGAGAGAAATCTAGCGACGACGCATGCCCGTCTCGAGTTCCTATACTCGATGGTGTGGAAGGGGATGAGCTCTTTGGAGATCTATTTGTGTTGGACCCTGATCTTATCATCTCCAAATGCCGCATCTATTTTTTCACATGCATACTACCAATTAATACTAGTATAATGCAACCTCCCTCACAATTGATTAAGTCATGAATAATTAAGCTAGTATTACATTTACTTCACTTCTAAATTCTAATTACAAAAATCTAATAGCTACTCCTTCCCACTCTTTAAAATGTTGACTATTATTAGACTTTGTCCTTTTTATTGAGTAATTTTTAAACATCCTATTAGAACATGTCGGGACCTTAATAAGGCAGCTAAAATTAATCTAAATTTTATATCAAGTGATGGGTAATTACTCTAAAACTAAAACCATTTCAAGAAAAGTATTTCATGTTAACTGAAATACTAGAGATGTTCAGGATTCTAACTACATACGTTTTTACTTCAGATATAATTTGTGTAAAGGGACTATTACTAAGATTAAATAAACATTAATAATACTAATTAACCTATGATTTTTAACATTAGTTAAGAAGAAAAATCGATCTTTGAACTACTCTTAAGTCTCTAACATAGGGAGACTCACCAAGAGGTCTATTACTAGCTAAACTCCCCCACAACATCTCACCTTCAATGCAAATGTTCGTGAGTAGGAAATTAAATCCTAGACCATACTAAAAAAGATGAAAACGGCCAATCTCGCTAGTTGAAAATAATATATAAGCCTTGGATAACAAATGAAATAGTCCTTAATTTGTAAATTTTATACATGGCAGAAGTTAACAAACACCCTAGTATATCAAATAAAATAGTCAAAATTAAAAGATACTTAAATTAAATTAAATATTAATTACACTAATTCACATATGATTTTTGAGATGCATCTCAAATTCATCATATCGAAAATATACTAAATATCAAAAATATACTAAATGTTAAAATAACACCCCAAAATCGTTTGTTAGCACTTAGCAAGACTTGAAGTAGTAGTAAAAGAGGAGAAAAGGGATGCATACCAAATTATCAAGACGATCAAGCCTAGAAAGAATAGGCTCATCTTGTGTCACAACTGCCATATTTCACGATTAACTACGTTCCCACTTGGCTCTCAATTCGTCTTCTTCAATAACCTAATGAGTAATGACTAGTTTGTACCACGTAAACAATATAGTAGCAAAGTAGCTTCCTTCTCTGCAGCAAAACGGATGCACATTATCCATTCAATTGCTACAACTACAAGCATATTATATACACGAGTCCATAATAATTTGCAGGGTATGATACACTATAAAATTAAGTTATATCTACATTCTGACACGCGTCTTAAATGGACAGCTAACTTGGTTAATAAGGGGCCACGTGGAGGAATTCATTCCGTCATTGTCTTGTCGCCACACCTCACACACCCTCTTCTAGTTTCTAAATGAATTGATTATGATTGTGCTGTTTCATTCCCATTCCGTTTGGGTATGGCCCTTTTTGTATGGGTCGTTCGGTCCATTATGGACTCACTTTACTCACTTTTATTATTGTACACTTCTTGGCATTTTCTCTTCCTTTTTTTTTAAAAAAAAAAAAGAATCAATTGTTATTAATTGAAGTACATCCCCTAGAGTGTCTCCCAGTCTCTCACAAAGCCAATCATATTCCAACGCCCATGCATCTTTTTTTTTTTGATCGAAGCCCCAAAGCAAGGGGACTAAAATATTATATCATCACTAGCGAAATTCAGAACAAGTTTCGGAAAATCGTTAACCCAAAAATGCGATCCCACTTTTAAAGGATGGAGAATTGGAGATGAGCCAACGCATGAGCTACCTTATTCCCTTCTCTCTTAACAAACAACCACTTAACACAAGAAAAATTAGGAACTAAAGATAAGATGTCATCAATAACTAAATGAAAGTAGCTAAAGCCGTGAGCTTTCGAACGCAAAGCATCGATAACTACTAAACAATCACTCTCCACCTCCAAGAAATCATAACCCATTTCCATCGCTTTCAGCAGCCCCCAACGGATAGCAAGAGCCTCAGCCACTCTCACCTCTTGATCATTCGGATTTTGAAATGTACCACAAGCCAAAACACAGCCCGCATCGTCCCTAAAGACGACACCCCAACCAGTCCCTGCCTCCCCTAATTGACTCGCATCAGAGTTCAATTTTATATAGCTCGTTGGTGGCATGTTCCAGACGCATGGCAGTACCACCTTAGGCGCAACCCGCTCCTTTCTTTCATCTTCATATTCATCAGCAGTCCTGGCCTCCGCACACACCTCCGCAGGCACCACACTTTCGCCCCTAATCACCCAATTGTTTCTCGCCCCCCAAACAGCCCAACAAAACGCCATTACACCTTCCCACTCTTCCCTTCCCAACTTCTCGATGCATTGCTCCCATCAAGCTAGCAACGACGGTGCCGACATCGAAACTAAATCCATAAAAGGACTGCATTCCCAAATTGTACGAGCAAGGGTGCAATCCTTCAGTGCGTGAAGGACACTCTCCCCCGCCGAATCACAAACTCCACACCTTGAATCCAAGTCAGGAATGCGTCTACTTAACCCACATTTGGTAGGAAGAGCATTTTGGCAGGCTCTCCACGCAAAAATTTTAAAGCGGGGCAAAAGACGGGTGTGCCAAATATTATTCCACATCGAGTGAGGTGTAGAACTTGTCGCCACCAATTCAGCACCGACATCTTCGAAAATGGCGTGATAAGTAGACCTTATCGACCATCTTTCTCCAAGTCCCAAATTAACGTATCCGATGTACGCCTTACACTTAAAAGGGATATTCGATGCATATTTTTAACTTATGAGTAACCTCGAAAGAAGTCTGTCCAAACTCCAAAGTCTACCTTGTTAGCTTATAGCTTCAAGTTCCGCTGCTGGGGTATTTAGCAAATAACTTTTGGAAGATCTTTTATCGGCCGTTAGCTTTTCATTTTTGATTTTTGTTTCTAGTCAAACAATTAAAAAAATACTTGAAAACTGGCTTTTACAATGGCTGCAAAACCGATTTTCCAGCCAAAAGCCATAAGTTGCTTTTACCAGCCTTTTTTACTTGCTTTTGTTTTCATTTTGTACTAAACAACCATTAGTAATAACTAGTTTTACCAATTAATTTTATAACAGCCAACAACTATACAGTCGATCAAACAAGTCACTAATAACAGTTGATCCAACCAACCAACAACCATCAGCCAATTGTCTAACCTCCCCACCGTCTGAGCCTGGAGGACTGGGTCTCTTTGAAGTTAATTATTAGTAGCTAGGTAATAGGAAAGTCGTGCACCCATGCTATCAATTATCAGAATTAATTACTAAACATAGTCAATAGTTTTAATACTTCCTAGAGTTGTAGTATAACTTAGCTACTCATACACATATTATTATAGATAGGACTATTATTAATATACTTCCATAACCTATCTCCTTGTCTATGTTGATGATATCATTGTCACAAGTAATGATGACCATCACCTTCTCTCCTTCATCCATCTCCATGCCTCACGCTTCTCACTTAAAGACTTTGGCACACTCTCCTACTTCTTAGGTGTGGAGGTTCTTCCCCATCCTCAAGGCCTTCTACTAAGCCAACAAAAATATATCACTGACTTGTTATGCAGGGCTAATATGCAGGAAGCAAAGGAAGTCACTACACCTATGGCCACTCATCCTCCACTTACTCTTGTCGGCACATCCTTTGCGGACCCAAGCACCTATCGAGCTCTCGTTGGTAGCCTACAATATCTCAACCTTACGCGGCCCGATGTTGCTTATGCCGTCAATAAACTGTCTCAGTATATGCACGCTCCAACAGATGATCATTGGCAGGCGCTTAAACGTCTTCTACGCTACTTGGGTGACACTCTCGACAAGGGTCTTATCATCCACCACAACTCCCCTCTCAGTATACACTCCTTTTCTGCCTCCGACTGGGCTCGTGATCGCGACTACTACATATCTACCACAGGTTACTTGGTCTACTTTGGCAAAAAATTAATCTCATGGTGTTCACGTAAGCAAAGAACGCGTGCACGCTCCTCTACCGAGGCTGAATACCGCGCAGTTGCTGCTACTACAGCTGAGGTCCTCTCTTTCTCCAATCTCTGCTCGGAACTTGGTATCACCTTCTCTACAACACCCGTGATCTACTGCGACAATGCTGGCGCGACCTACGTTGCCGCCAATCCAGTCTTCCATTCCAAAATGAAGCACTTGGGTTTAGACTATCATTTCGTGCGTGAAAATGTCCAAAATGGCACCCTTCGAGTATCGTACATTTCCAACACCGATCAGCTTGCCGATGTTCTCACAAAGCCACTCGCACGAACACCATTCACTTCCTTAATTGACAGAATCGGTCTTTCCCGCCGGCCGACGGATTTGCGGGGGCGTGATAAGGCTATAACCGCCCACTAGATCTTCTCCATAGATATCTCAGGTGTATTTTAGCTTAATTATCCTTTAGTATATATTTAATTAGTAAATACTTGTATACTTATCTTATCTTGGTTAGTTAGCTGTACTTCTATCTTTTAGCTAGAATCTCTCCTTTAGTTTAGGTTTACGTTGTGATCTTGTATACCTATATATATGTGTTTCAATCATTAATATAATTCAAGCTTTTGCATATACAATCTCTACAAATTTAACCAACCAACAACCACCCAATTGTCTAACCTCTCCACCGTGTTGAGCATGGAGAACGGGTCCCGTGAAGTAAATTATTAGTAGCTAGGCAATACGCAAGTCGTGCACTCATGCTATCAATTATCAGAATTAATTACTAAACATAGCCAATAGTTTTATAATACTTCCTAGAGTTGTAGCGAATACTAGTATAACTTAGCTACTCATACACATATTATTATAGATAGGACTATTATTAATATACATTAGCGGGCATTGGCAACAACCAACAGCAAGCCGTTAACACAATCTTGCATCATCTCACACTTTGCCTGATCACGGATGCATGCATGCCAAAATGCCAATTCCCAAGATTTGGCTTCTTCCTCTTCATTAACAGTTGATTCCACACTGCTCCAAATCTGGACCAGTCACCCTCGTTATAAAGGGGTTCACCCGAACCCATAACAGAGAAAATATGGAAGCCAGAAGAACCGACCACACGACTACTATCGTGGGAGTTCGGTTTTGGCGCCCCATTAACCCCTTGAGAAAGGGATAAAGGTGAAGAATCACCCACACGGCGAAAAATAGCTTCCCAAACAGAGGACCCCATGCCTGAAACCCGCTGTTTATTGCATTGGAGATGCCCGCAACCACCCCCACTAGGTTTATGATGAGAAGGGTTGTCGGAGGGATAAGAAGAGTAGTCCACTTGAACAAGTATAGCTCCGTATAATCACCATCTTCATCGGAGGCCTTGGACGTAACTGTAAAATTGGTGTCGATGCCAGCCAGAACTTTAAGCAGACCTTGGCACACGGCAAATAGATGAGCAGAAACACCACCGATGACCCAGAACTGCTCGTTTCTCCACCACTCTTCTATACCCACACCACTCCATCTCATCTCCAAGATACCAGTCGCAAAGATAGAAAGGAAGAGGGATAAAAACCAGATACTAGCCAGATTTGTGATCTGCGAAACAAAATATACACATTACACATAAACAGGATGTAGGTGTAGCAGTAGCACTAAACAATAGATTGATACAGAAGATAATACCTGTGGGATAATGAACTTGCTGGTGAGGAGACAGATAGCAGGGATAGTACAGTATAAAACAAGAGGAATGGAAGTGATTGGGTAAATGGTGGTGTTGACATAAGCAAAGCGTTCAAGCCATTTAAGCCTTCCGCCATAACCGTACCAGATAGGACAGTGGCGACTGAAAAGGATTTCAATGGAACCAAGAGCCCAGCGAAGCACTTGGTTTAAACGATCCGAAAGATTAATAGGGGCGGATCCTTTGAAGGCCGGCCGCTTTGGCATGCAGTAAATTGATCGCCAACCACGAGCATGCATCTTAAATCCCGTCAGAATATCTTCTGTCACTGAACCGTAGATCCATCCGATCTGATAAAGTAGTGCAAACACAACTTAGTCAGTGGTTAGTTACTTGTAAACAAGATCAATTCTGAACAAAGTGATGAACACACAATTAGAGTTCAGTAAAAAATAAAAAGAAGAGTAAACGATTAGAAGCTCAGCACCTCACTTCCCCATTCTGATTTGTCCTCATAACCACAGCTAATAACATGAATAGCCTCCTTTAGGAGGGTATCTGAGTCTGTGTCTGGAGGTATACCGCCATTCTCCATGAGTGTGGAAGCCACAAACACTGTAGATTGACCAAACCTATTCTCCAATCTAGTCTGAGACATGAGCAGAGCTTTTTCATCATCGAATCCGGCACCTGTTGCAGAAATTTGTCAGGAACAGATACAATCCGTTGCAAAAAGAGTTGTAACACTATTGTTTAGCTTGAATTATTGCTTTCAATATTGCTTCACCAAACTCATAAGCTAAACGACTAAAACTTAGTTTTCGGCTGATGATAATGACATCCGATTTCCAAAATACCTTCAATGCCTTCTTCAATATCTTCCAAATTGAAAATAGGCACAGTAGGATCTACATGCTTGCTAGATGTCTTCTTATCAGAACCCTTCTTTTTTGCTTTTGAGTTTTTCTTTCGTGATCCACCACAAAATGATGAGAACAATCCCTTTTTCTTGTTCTTGGGTTTGTGAGGGGGCTCATAACCGTATAACGCAGTTCTGTTGAAAACACACCCCGTACCCACATAAACTGGGCCTTGAACGCCATCCAGACCTCTCAAGTTTATCTGCAATTCAGAAGAAGCAACAATGATAGTAATAATTCAACTGGTGAAAGTGGCGCCATCAGAAGGTACTTAATGACTGAGGACTACAGTAAACAAATCTTATAGCAACAAATTATAACTAAGCAAGATATGACACTCACGTCAAAGAAAACAGTGTTGCGATTGGCATATCTATCATTCCTATCGATACCATCAAACCTCTGTGGAAACTGCACATAACAAACATATTTCCCAAGGTTTGGGTCCATCATAAAACACATAGCTTCCCTCAAGGCCTTGCTGTTGTTTATGTAGTGGTCACAGTCAAGATTCAACAAGAATGGGCCATTAGTAAGAACTGCTGAGACTCGAACCTGCCAAAGAATTACGACATGCATTATGATCAATAAAAAATTCTCCTAACAGTAAAGTCATGAATGAGACAAGTTTGAGTCACTATACTGACAAGTGCATTCATAGCACCAGCCTTCTTGTGATGTTGGAAGCCTGGACGCTTCTCACGAGAAACATAAACCAAACGTGGCAGCTCATTTCCATCACTGTCCAGCCCTCCACTTTGACCCAAGAAAATCTGCAGCTCAACAACTAAACAAATCATAATAGTCCTAAGAAAAAATATTTACGCTCTATGCTTCTAGGTAAATAAAGAGAATTAAGATATGGAACAATGAAACCAGCATGAATACAAAACATAACACAAGTATAATACAATAACGGCAACAAAGCCTGGTTCCCAAAATGATTTGGGGTCGGCTAACATGAATCGCCATTTAACATCGTGGGAAAAAAAGAAAAAGAGAGAAAAAGGGGGGGAAGAGAGAGAGAAAGAATGAGAACATTGCAAATGTGAAATTTTTTTTTTGAAAATAAAGCAAACACAATAACGAACAAACGCGATGAAAAAAAAAAGGTAATCACACCCCTTCCTCCACGTAAATCCTTTCCCTGCGCATACAGTTGTCTCCAACACCATGCTCTCATCGATCCCAAGTAAACCCATAACACTTTCAATTACCTTCATCCAAGTCATATTAGGTCTTCCTCTACCCGTAACAATTTGGTTACTCCTCCAACCTACAAGTCTTCTAATCGGCACATGCCGCACATCACTTGGTCTCTATCTCACATGACCGATCCATCTCAAGTGATTTTCTCTCATCTTTTCTTCAATAGACGCAACTCCAACTTTCTCCCGGATCACCTCATTCCTTAATCGGCCCTTCCTTGTTTGGCCACACATTCACCTTTACATACGCATCTCCGCCACATTCATACTAAGATGAATGTGGCATTGTTTCATCGCCCAACACTCGAAGCCATATAACAAAGCAAGCTTAATTGCCGTGCGGTTAAATTTTCCCTCAATCTAAGGGGAATGTCAGAATCACAAAGAAACTCGGATAATCTTGACACACAAAAACCTAGACATGCTATGATGTTGACCAGCCAAAATAAGCAGAGCCTTGAAGCACATAAAAAAGTTCAAAGTTTCTATTATTAAGGAGTTCAAGGAGGAGGGAGGATAGAGGAGGGAATAGGGAGGGGCAACTTGCAGAAGATCAGCTTCTTAAAGAATCATGCATTACAAATGGAATCTTGTACCATCTAAACGAGGGCATTTTTCGCTTACAACAAAGAAACAAAGAAACAAAGAGAACTACTTATTGATTTATTTATGAGAAAAACTGAGCCACTAAATTACCTGGATCATCCCTGGATGATCCCTGGTATTGTTCCCTGGCCAAGGGGTACCATCTTGCATCACCCATCCTTCTTCGGGAACTTTCTCTGCCTTAGCGACCAGAGCATTGATGCGAATTTTAAATTCCTCGTATTCCCTCTGCAAAGAAAGGACAGCAGGTGACAATGTATATAAAGCACATTTTTAACATACTGCATGTCTATACAGCGAGACAATGTTACCTTCAGGGCCCTGCGATCTTTGACAAATGATGGATGAACTTGATCTTTCAGAAAGTCAATTTTCTGAGAAAAATAACACTCAGGAGCCCTGGGTTCAATGTCATACTTCTTGCAAAAAGGAACCCACATCTTGGCAAATTCAGCTGTCTCTGATAAAGCTTCAAAAGTTAACATTGCTGCTCCATCATCAGACACATAACACGCAACTTTGTCAACTGGGTAATCAACAGCCAGAATGGACAAAACAGTGTTGGCCGTGACAAGAGGAGGCTCTTTCAAGGGATCAACAGTACTAACAAATATATCCACTGCAGCTAATTGAGAAGGCTCCCCTTCACGATCATATCTATGACCAACATGCAAATTCATTTAGTAAAAACATAGATGATTTAAGATCAAAAATGAAACACTAGCTAATCCTGCCAAGGAAAAGGGCCTTGCCTTAAAGCCAGCCTGTCAAGGTATGTTTCACGATTCACAGGAGTCCATTTAGGAAACTGATCCAATATCCAGGATATAGCAAACCAAATCTCACATATAACAGATACCAGCCAAAGAGGATAGGCATTGGTCACAGGATTTGTAATACGATAATGGAAGAAAATTCCAAGAACCACAAGCCGGAGAACAATCACCATCCGATAAGGGTTTATTTTAGATGATGAGATGGAGACCTTTCTTGACAGCGGCTGTCTAGCTTCATCATTTCTGCATTAAGAGAAAAAAATTTAGGCGTAAACTTGTTTATCAAAGCGACAAATGAAAATCTAGGTAATAAAGAATGGTCAATCACATAAATAATGTCCAGGATTCGTGCTAGGAGTCTGACAGATACTACCTTACTTAAAGGCTCAGATATGAACTTACAATAAACAATCATCTATTATATCAGTGCTAGCATCAATATCTCCTCCTCTTTCAGATGACGGCCGAGTAGTGCTCGCAGGGACAACATTCTTATCTTGCTTCATCTTCCATCCATCGACTCTCTCTTTCCAGGCGATATTTCCCAACTTAGGTGAGCCAAACTCTCTAGACGTATCAGAAATTCCTTTAATAGCTGCAAAGCAGAGTCATATGGAAACTAAATTAGCTATCCAGAGTCCAGGGATGTCATATTGATTTCAGTCAATAAGATGGTGAATTACATACATTTCATTCCTCCATAAACTCCTGCAGAGCCCACAGAGAAGCGATCAGGTGATCCTGTCGACAACTCTCCAGAGACCTAGAAAAGGAATTGCATAAGAGCATTTCCAAAAAACAAAATTTTCATCGAGAAAAAAGAATGACCAAGTAACATAGTGTACGGTAGGGAGGAAAAAATTTTCCCGGAATAGTGGTTTTCCCATCTTTGTTTGGTAAAGGAAGGAAAATAGTTTTCCAAAGGATGAAAATATTTCTGCTGGGTCCTGATGAAGGAAGACACATAAGTTATTCTCATGGAAGGAATATATCACATTTTCCACCCTATTCCTAATTTTCCTCTTTATCTTCTCCCATCCATCCTCTCCCCAGCATTTTCATCTTTCTTCTTCTCTCTAACTTTCTTAAAAGGGACCAAACAAAGGAAAAACTAGAACACAATTGTGTGCTCCCAAGGGAAATGCTTTTCATCATAAATCTTCTCTGTCAAACCACACTAAGCCTAAATCCAAATGTACCTCACGCCTGGAATAACTAGGGGCAGCAAGATTCCCCAGTTGCCCATAATTAGTGCGCCAGCTGAGTGATCGCTGTGGAGTCTTGAGTTTCTCATTCTGATTTTCTGGGGTGTGATTAAAATCACTGCCTCCTTCAACAGCATCACCATCCTCCTCACTGTCTCCATGAACAGCAGGACTTCCTGGTACCATATCAGTAGAGAGTGAAAAAAAAACAATGATGAAACACATTCCATTAAACAAGTTTGATGAACTGTAATGTGTAATATACTCTAAACTCTAAGCTTATAAAGTGAGAGCTCCTAGAGCAAGTAGGCAAATTTAGTCAAGAATTGAGGTTATTTAGTCAAATTTGGTCCCAAAACGGTTATCAACAAGGATATCTTGCTTAGTCTGAAAGAATTAACCCGGTTGAAAATTACTACTACAAGCCTTCGTCATACATTCCCATAAAAGAGATCAACGTTAAAAAAACAATACACAATACAATTAATTTCCATGGAAAGTAAGAACAGTTTATAGTTAATAATAGCATTACATTTCCATCCAAAAATATCAGGATGATACAAAAACAATACATAAGCTTCACAAAATAAGCCATAATCAAAAAGATGAAAACAAATGAAGAACAAAAATTGGGAATGTTCTTGAAGAATAGGAAGACATGAAAAGTAAGCATAATTAAAATTAGACAAACCTTTGTGTCTCCTGTATCTAGTTTTGCAACGGGGACAAGACTGATTGCCCTCTTTCCTCTCATACTCATAGCAAGGCCTACAAACTGGGAATCCACATTCATCACAAGCTACAAAGGGTTTCCCATTCACTGTTTTTCCAACATTTTCCCCACAAATTTCGCACAATTTCCCCTTCACCCACTTTCCCTGTCCAATCCAAAAAAAAACTCACATTTTACATACATAATCAACATCCATTTCAAAGAAACTTACAACTCATTACATTCTTATGAAACATTGACACAATCATAACATTGACATCTTCACAAATTCCCCAAAAGAAGGCTCCTGTTTGGTTCGACGAAAAATAGTTTTCCTAACGACGAAGAATAGTTTTCCGATTAGGCTCCGTTTGTTAGGGTGTAAATCATTTTCGACGAAAACTGTTTTCTCTATTTTCAATTTTATATTGTTTGGTTCGCAAAGGAGTACAAAACCATTTTCCCTCGAGCAAAATATCTCTTACAATAGTGGAAAACGATTTTCCCTTCGTTTACCTCTCTTGTACACTCCTCTCACTACCTCCTCACTTTCCCTTTCATTTTCCTTATTTCCCATCATTTTTCTTACATAAAACCAAACAATACAAAACTAATTTTGCAGTTGTATCTTCCATTATAAATTCTTTTCCCTGAAAATCATTTTACATCGGAAATGTTTTACACCCAATCAAACGGAACCTAAGCGAAAAACATTTTTCTTACCTTCATCTTTTCTTCCTCTCATCTATACTTCCATTTTTCCTCATCCCACAAACATTTTATGTTAAGGAACCAAACAAAGAAAAACTAAGCTACAATTATTAAAGAAATGATCTTTTCAAAGTGTTCAGAAAGCAAATTCATGAAGGAAAAAGACAAACCTCGCTTTCTCCTGCCTCCATTGCCACAAACTTGGAAAAATTCTTCTGAAATAAACAAAAGTTAAGCTTATAAACCCTAAGTAATTAAGTATATACTATAGCATTGATCAACAATTTAGCCAAAATCAAATGGGTATTACTAAAATTAAGAACAGAATGATAAAGATTGAGTCTTGAACAATGAAGAAATGAAAAAGGGGACAAAAAGCAAGAAAAATAGTAGTAAGAAAGAAGTCACCTTTTATAAAACTTCCTGGGTAATGGGATTAAGAAAAAGAGTAAATTTTGCTTTATTTTTGCTAACCCAATTCAAACAAACATAATGTTAATAGTTGGAAGAAATGTTGAGAAACAGAGAAAGCAAAAGAATAATGAAAGGGGGGAAGTTGGGAAGAATCAACTGTATTAAGAGAGAGCTTGGGGGAAGTAGACAGTGACTCCAAGTTAGATGGGCTCCACAACGCACATCAAAGCAAAAGGACACTCTTTTTTCTAAGTCCTATGCATGTCTCCCTTCCTCACACGAAGAAAGTTGTGCTTTTCAATCTTGACTTCTTTCACTAATATGTTTTGTTTTTTGTATCTCAATTCATACAAAGACTAGGGTTAGCTGATGTCGGATGTGTAAGTTGGGTATATAGTTATTCGATAGAATATTTAAATTTTAAAAATTAGATCGAACATCTGTATTATAAAATCGAATAGTCGGATTTTTGAAGTCGGATATTTTTCGCATCCCTATTATATGCTATATAATTAAATATATACTTCCTCTGTTTTTTAATGCTTACACCATTGAGTTGATGCACAAAGTTTAAGGAGAGGAGAGAGATAGAGAGAAAGAAAGAAAAAAGTGGACTCATGTGATAGGAGAGAGATAGAGAGAATTGGTTGCCAAAAAAGGTAATGGTGCAAGTATTTTGTAACTTCCAAAAATGGAAAATGGTGCAAGTATTAAAAAACAGAGGGAGTATATAGTTAGTGAATGTTCGAACAAACGACCAAAATATAGTTTTTTTTTTCAAAAGCTTCTGCCACCAAGCTTTTTCATTGTATCAAATTGTATTTTCCTAAAAATTGAGAAGGCAAATTGTCTATGTGGATAATAACGATAAACTCGTAAACATATGAACGCCAAACTTGTGAGGTTTAAACTTAAAAGTTCAAGGTTAAAAAAAATTCACTTTGTACTTTTAATTCAAAACCTAACTGTTAAAAACTTAATGTTTCAGATTAAAATATACTATATGTTATTATCATGGTATAAAAATAAGTACATGAATATATTGTATATCCCGAAACTTACTCATTAAAGTATTTTTCCTTTTATAAAAATTGTACACTAATCACATTTCTTTTCTTAATAAATACTATTATTTCCGTCTTTTTTTATTTAGTACTTTACTTTTTCATATTTTTCAAAAGACAACTTCTACCATTAATATCTTGAGTTATACATGCAAGAAAATATGTGAAAGAAATATATTTGAAAACTATACATTGAGACGAATGAAAAAAATACCAATGACTATGTTTAACCTTATCTATTTAAAATTAAAGAGAGCCAAAGTTTCAATGTGATAGTTTATAGTACAAATATGGCATATTATGATCACCTTTTCCACCAACCATTTTTTCAAATAATGTGCCTAATCACCCAAATCACCTAATACAAAAAAAGAAGGGAAAAAAAGTATATTTTCCATTTTTCTTACATTTTAACAATCAAATTTCTAAAAGTAATTGATAAAAAGTTACTAAAATAGAAAAACTTTAAATTTGTTTCATGCTGAGATATTGGCTCTTTATGCAGGTTTGCAAGCAGCGCAGGCATATGGTCGTGATCTTTGGGTGGGCGTCGACTCTCTCCTGGTGGTCTCCTCCTTGCGGCATCCAGCGCTTGTGTCTACTTTTCGTTCATATGTGTGTCAATGTTGCTCGTAGTGATGTTCGGACGGCCCATAATCTGGCTGTTTGAGCGCGTCGGGAGCCTGTCTTTTAGCTTGTTGCTTGTAAACTTGGCAAAAAAAAATGAAACAAGAAAAAAAGTCTAATATCATACTATGCGGAAGCAAATTTAATTTTATTACTTCCTCCGTTTTTGAATAGATGCAACAAAGGAATATTTTATATCTCTCAAAAATTACCCCTTTGTTGCATCTATTAAAAAACGGAGGAAGATTATTACGAGTGACTCCAAATGTCGGGTGATGCTTGCATTAGCAGGGGAAAGGAAATTTGAATAATGAACTGGGGCATATATGTCTCTTGCAGTACAGATGTCAGCAAAATGAGTATAGAGATGACTTGTTGTATACTTGTGTGTGTTTCATTTCAGGCTTTTAAGCGACGAAAACGACTTTGGTTTAAACGAGGTTGTGTAATTAAGTACTGTATTACCGACACTTCATTATTTGCTGATCCATTTTAAAATCCCATCATTTTGAAGTAGATAATACTCCTTAATAGATTAAACTATGAAGTGAGAATGCCACAGCATTATTTAATTTCATTTTAAGCATCTATAATATGAACATTCTCATGTGACCATGTTTGTCCGCTTTGCTCTATCTTGTATCTGACATTCCGACTATTTTATTGCCTTTGCTTCTACCTAACCTTATCTAGGACTCCCCCAAAGTCTCAAACCTTTTAGGAAGAAAGCTCATAGGTTTTTGATTTTCAATAGAGCAGACAAATGGGTCAAGTTCCGTTAAGTTTGTAATGGGTCACTAATTCTCAATCATGAACTTATGTTTATCGAGAATACTTAAGAAAGAAAATTGAGTTGACTTGGTGTTAGTAGCGGATCCACGAATTTAGAAGTGTGAGTTTAAAATTGTTTTTTTTTTAAAAAAGCTCTACTGTTTAACAAAGATTTAAGTTCACCTTTATTTATGAATAATGAGATTATTTCAATTTAAATTCACTGGGTTCAGTGAACCCGTTGAACCTTACTGCTTAGTGAGTAAACAATTCACTACTAGTAGTCTAGTAGAGAAGGGAGATAGTGGATCACACTTTTGCTTGTAGTAATTTTTTTATTGTGTAGTAGTTGTGGGTTGTCTATCCAGATAAACTTATTAATGTCTCGTATACAAACTATAAAAAAACATGTATCTTTTTTAAAATCTTAACCCATTTTAACTATGTCTCTTTTCAAAATGAATCAAATGCAAGTTAAAGTACGGGGATACTATTTAGTTGGGGGGTCGTGTCACCTTTTCACCTCTATTAAGCATTATGTATGCTTATGACATGACATTATTAAACAATACATTTTTGTTCAAAGGCTTCATTTGATTGGATGGAAACATTTTCAACAGATTATCATTTTTCATGTAAATTATTTTACAAGGGAAAATTCAATTGCAAATTAGTCTTTTGTTTGGTTTCATTCAGAAAAATTTATCAGTTAAAGGAATAAATAAAAGAGGAGGATACATGGGCGAAAGGATAGAGGGAGGGATATATCCCGATTATTGGGGCAGGGTAATTGGTAAAGGGCTTGGATCATATATACAGATTTTTTATGAACAGGGTCTTAATGACAAGGTTGTTATTGGAAAAAGCCATTATAGGGTCAATAAAATATCTCAATAAGTTTAAAAATTAAAATATAGATTGTAAATATAATTACATGTTCGGATTTGTATTCAGTTACTTACTTTTGTTTATCTCCGGTCACTTTTGTACTTGTCTGTTTATTGACCACCCCATCATCAGGCCGTGATCCAACTCACTTTTGCCCCTTTTATGATCGGTCCACTTTCGACCCACATCGATATTGTTCCGACCTGTCCAATGACCAGGTTATAGAGGGGAATAAGGAATATGATAAATTCTCGTGTTGACGGGTCATTATAAAGATTTAATATAGTTTCATGAGATGAAAAAAAGTTTAGTATGTTGTGATTGATGGTTATTATGACATTATTATCCTCTTTTTCATTTTTCAGTATTTACATGCAATGAATGCCAACAATGTTTATTTTATGTAATGTTTCCATTACATTTGTTTCGAAATATAAGTGTATAATTGATATCACGTATTTATATAGAGTTTTCTCCCTTATTTACAAGCTAATTTGTGCGTCATTGGAGCTCTTGGGAGCTATTTTGTGCTAACTATCGTATATAGTTGTGGTTTTGTATTTTAGTGTTGAATTGCAGGTTTTAGGGAGTTTTCTCCTTATTCCCGAGCCATTTGGAAGCAACCACGACTTTACGAGATGTTACGAGGCACGTAGGATGGCTCACGAGTTTTATGGGTAGTTTAGGAGGTCCCAAGACCACTAAACGTGAAGATTAGGAAGCCAAAGAGTCAAAAAGGAGGTTTCCGTGCACCGATCGGGCAGAAATGGCCCGATCGGGCGAAGATTTATTGATCGGGTATGAAAGTTGCGGACCCTATCGGGCGAGGGTTGCCCGATCCGATCGGGCGAGGAATCATGTCCCCAGACCCGATCGGGTGACCACCGCCCGATCCGATCGGGTCCTTTGCATTTTACGGTTGCTGCTGCTGCTACGCCACCAAACGCCAAACGACAAGCTTGCTGGGCACCCGATCCACGACCCGATCGGGTGGGTGATCGGGTGGAGGCCCAGTTGGCCTGTCGCTGCTGCGCTGCTGTTATATCAAAGCCCAAACAAAGTTTGCTGAAATGGGTGTGGACCCGATCGGGTATTGTGCTCGGGCCCGAGCGGGTCTGGTGCATTTGTCGCGAATTTCGTTTTTTGCTTCCTATTTTTAATTAGACTTGAGGGGTATTATAAATACCGTTTTTCTCATTATTTAGAGACATCTTTTATTGATCTTTCATTAGCTTTAGACTAGTTTTATTCTTCATTGTTCTTAGTTCGATTCAAACACTTTAGATTAATTTAGAGGTGATCAAACCTATTTCGATTTCAATAAAATTCCTGCTTTCCGTTAATTGGTATTCTTTCTTACCCTAATCTCTCTTATTATTCTTAATTGCTTAGTTTATTTATTTAATTGTTCATGATGCAATTGTTAGGGTTTCATATTAGTTTTGTCGTTGTTAATTCGATCATGTCTGAGTAGTCTCTTTCTAGGGTGTTAGATAGGAAAGCCATGTTTGTACCATGATTGTGATTTAGACTCTTATTGATTTCTAGGGCTTGATTAGGGTGATTGTGATGTGGTTTGTTCTTTATTGAGTAATTAACGTTATTGCGCAGTTTCGTTGGTTGCTTGTGGTTAATAGTTGTTTGCACAGATCCGTCTTACGACTAGAGGCCTAGGACACGTCAGTAGTTCTGATTACGTTAGTGAACATGCGGCGTATGTTGAACTATGAGCGTTGATTCTTAACCATAGCTCAACATAGGCTCTAAACCCCGACCCTTGACCTAGGTTTTGATAGTTGTTCACCCTATTTGATTGGTATAAGCATGGTGGACCGAACTAATACCCTAGACTTTTATTCCATAGTTTAATCCTCAATTTATTCCGTCTTCTTAGTCTATTCTTTAGTTTAATTATTTCTTCCCTGATTTCATCTGGAATAGCTGAATCGGTTGAATATTAATTTAGAAACTTTGTCTCCCTGTGGATTCGACCCTGCTTCCACTCACTACCTAGTTAGAGGTCCGTAGGTTTATTTTTGATTAGGCGATACGACTAAAATCTGTCAAATTTTGGCGCCGTTGCCGGGGAGACGGCTAGTTCTCTAAGTTTTTATGTAATTATTTGGTCTACTTCTCTGTACCTCATTGGAACTTCATTGTTTCAATCGAGGTACGTTTTACTGCTGCTTTTTGTTTCTTTTGTATGCCCAGGTCCCAAAGAAATTGTTCCCCAATTCCAGCGGACCCCGATCTTACTAGGACAATTAGGCGGATCCGAAAGATAAAGCAGAAAGAAAAGCAGTCAGCTGAACTCCTCTGGAACAGACACCCTGAGTTCAGTCATGTCAAAGTCACTGAAATCATATGGGGTGCCCAACCCAGATGGTCTATCCACTGGACCTACTATGCCCACCATTGCCGCGGCAAATTTTGAGATTAAGCCTGGACTCATCAGCATGGTCCAGCAAAATCAGTTTGGTGGGCATCCTACTGAAGATCCGGCAAATCATCTGCAACGGTTTCAACAACTTTGTCGAACCGTTAAACATGCCGGCGTCACTCCAGATCAGTTAAAGGTCATATTGTTCGAGTTTTCTTTGAGAGATAGAGCCCAGAAGTGGTTGAACGATGTGCAGGAAACTGAATGGAGTGAGATTTCTGCTGCATTTTGATATCACGTATTTGTATGGAGTTTTCTCCCTTATTTACAAGCTAATTTGTGCGTCATCTGAGCTCTTGGGAGCTATTTTGTGCTAACTATCGTAAATAGTTGTGGTTTCGTGTTTTAGTGTTGAATTGCAGGTTTTATAGAGTTTTCTCCTTATTCCCGAGCCATTTGGAAACAACCACGGCTTTACGGGATGTTACGAGGCACGTAGGATGGCTCACGAGCTTTATGAGTAGTTTAGGAGGTCCCAAGACCCTAAACGTGAAGTTTAGAGAGCCAAAGAGTCAAAAAGGAGGATTCCGTACTCTGATCGGGCAAAAATGGCCCGATCGGGCGAAAATACATTGATCGGGTATTGAAGTTGCGGACCCGATCGGGCAAGCTTGCCCGATCAGATCGGGCGAACATCAATGCACCAGACCCGATCGGGCGTAGTGTGCCCGACCCGATCGGGCTGGGGGCTGCTACATCTCATCATGATGCTGCGGATTAGGGGAGCGTGCTAGTACATTTCGTCGCTTGGCCCGATCGGGTGGCTGCCCAAGGCCCGATCGGGTGGGCCGCATTTTCACCCTCAGCTTGCTGGGCTGCTGCGTGGACCACGAGAAGCAAAAGGGGATTTTTGGTATTTGACCCGATCGGGTGGGTGCCACGGGCCCGATCGGGTCTGGTACATTTATACGCAGATTTCGACTTTCGTTTCCCGTGTTTAATTAGACTTGAGGGGTATTATAAATACCTTTTTCCTCATTTTTTAGAGACATGTTTTATTCATCTTTCATTAGCTTTAGACTAGTTTTATTCTTCATTGTTCTTAGTTCAATTCAAACACTTTAGATTAATTTAGAGGTGATCAAACCTAATATCGATTTCAATAAAAGTTCCTGCTTTCCGTCAATTGGTACTCTTCCTTACTCTTTATCTCTTTAATTACTTTGATTGCTTAGTTTATTTATTTTATTGTTCATGATGCAATTGTTAGGGTTTCATATTAGTTTTGTCGTTATTAATTCGATCATGTCTGAGTAGTCTCTTTCTTGGGTGTTAGATAGGAAAGCCATGTTTATACCATGATTTTGATTTAGACTCTTATCGATTTCTAGGGCTTGATTAGGGTGATTGTGATGTGGTGTGTTCTTTATTGAGTAATTAACGTTATTGCACAGTTTCGTTGGTTGCTTGTGGTTAATAGTTGTTTGCACAGATCCGTCTTACGACTAGAGGCCTAGGACACGTCAGTAGTTCTGATTACGTTAGTGAACATGCGACGTATGTTGAACTATGAGCGTTAAGTCTTAACCATAGCTCAACATAAGCTCTAATCCCCCGACTCTTGACTTAGGTTTTGGTAGTAGTTGACCCTATTTGATTGGTATAAGCATTAGGGGTGTTCATTTCGGATTATCCGATCCGAAATTTAGGATATTAAAAATTTTCGGATCGGTAGAAGTGCGATCCGAATCCGTTCCGAAAATTTCGGATACCCATTTTTTCGGATATCCAAAATTTCGGATCGGATACCCGGATTATCCGATCCGATTTTTATGGGGGAAAAAGATTTAAAGTAAAATTTATTTAATGGAAAATATTACGGATATTTCGGATCGGGTCGGATATTTCGGATCGGATCGGATAATTATCCGAAAGATATCCGATTTTTTAAACATTTTTCGGATAATTCGGATTTTTCGGATATCCGAAAAAACCAAAAGGGTGATCCGAATCCGATCCGAATTATCCGAAACACTATATTTCGGATCGGATCGACCGGATCGCAGATCGGATCAATCGGATCGGATATTTGTGAACACCCCCTAATAAGCATGGTGGACCGACCTAATACCCTAGACTTTTATTCCATAGTTTAATCCTCAATTTATTCCGTCTTCTGTAGTCTATTCTTTAGTTTAATTATTTCTTCCCTGATTTCATCTGGAGTAGCTGAATCGGTTGAATATTAATTTAGAAACTCTGTCTCCCTGTGGATTCGACCCTGCTTCCACTGACTACCTAGTTAGAGGTCCGAAGGTTTATTTTTGATTAGGCGATACGACTTTAGCCTATCAAATTTTGGCGTCGTTGCCGGGGAGACGGCTAGTTTTCTAAGTTTTTATTTGATTATTTGGTCTACTTCTCTGTACCTCGTTGGAACTTCATTGTTTCAATCGAGGTACGTTTTACTGCTGCTTTTTGTTTCTTTTGTATGCCCAGGTCCCAAAGAAACGGTTCCCCAATTCCAGCGGACCCCGATCTTACTAGGACAATCAGGCGGATCCGAAAGATAAAGCAGAAAGAAAAGCAGTCTGTTCAGCTGAACACCTTTGGAACAGACACCTTGAATTCAGTTATGTCAAAATCACTGAAGTCATATGGGGTGCCCAACCCGGATGGTCTTTCTACTGGACCACCAATGCCTACCATCGCCGCTAACAACTTTGAGATTAAGCCTGGACTCATCAGCATGGTCCAGCAAAATCAGTTTGGTGGGCATCATACTGAAGATCCGGCAAATCATCTGCAACGGTTTCAACAACTTTGTCGAACCGTTAAACATGCCGGCGTCACTCCAGATCAGTTAAAGGTCATGTTGTTCGAGTTTTCTTTGAGAGATAGAGCCTAGAAGTGGTTGAACGATGTGCAGGAAACTGAATGGAGTTAGATTTCTGCTGCATTTCTGAGAGAGTATTACCCACCTACTAAAACAGCAGAAATCAGAAATAAACTAGCCACGTTTTCCCAAGAGCCTGATGAAACATTACGGGAAGCGTGGGCTAGGTTTAGGGATTTACAGAGAGAGTGTCCACACCACAACATGGACAAATGGTTCTTGACGCAGACATTTTACAATGGTCTGCAGCCTCAGACGAAGAGTATTGTTGATTCGTCTGCAGGAGGAGTTTTTCTGGATAAGGAAGTGGATGTAGGCTACGAGTTTCTATCAAACCTCGCAGCCAATGATCATTCCACTTCCCGAAGCATCACGAGGAAGGTACTGGAGGTAGATGCCATTGCATTATTGACTTCGCAGATGGCGAAGCTGAGTCAGCAGATTAACACCTTCAGTTCCTCTTCCTCAGCAGCACCCCCTTTGAGTATCAATGCTATGTCTGCAGTAGCACCCATTACCTCATCTTACTGCGAGGTATGTGGTGTTCAGGGTCACTTTGGACATGACTGTCAGTTCAATCAATTTCAGATGGAGCAGGCCAATGCCTTCCAACAAAGACCACAAACCTTCCCCCCTTCACATAACTACCAAAACCCACAAAACCATCAACCTCCACCTCCACAAAACTACCCTAAACCTTCATACCATCAAACCCCACAAAATTTCCAAAGACCACCACCACAAAACTTCCATCATCCCAATAACTTCCAAACTCCACAAAATTTCCACACCCCACCTCCACAAAACAACCCACAAGAGCCTAGCAATTCTGAACTGATGAAACTGATATTGTCTATGCAAAAGGCAAATGAGGAAACAAGGAGGGCCCAAGAGAAGCACATCCAACTTCTCGAGGCTCAAGTTGCTCAGTTGGCAGAATCTAATGCACAGAGGCAGCAGGGACAATTGCCAGGGCAACCAGTTCAGAGAGAACATGTGAATGCCATCACTCTTCGTAGTGGCATTGCATATGATGCCCCTCCAGTGCCCATTGATGAGGTTACCCCAACTGCAGGGAAGAAGAGGGTGGTAGAGGAAGGAAAAAAGAAGAATTCGACGTCTGAAGTCGATTTGTCTGCAGAAGCTGAACAGACAGGGAAGAAAAAGGAGAAGGTTCCTGAAACGCCTTTTACACCAAGGCTACCTTTTCCTCACAGGATGCAACAGTCCAAGGTCGATCAGCAGTTTGGTAAGTTCTTGGCTATGGTCAAGAACCTTGAGGTAACAATTCCATTCACAGATTTAATTACCCAAATGCCTGTTTATGCCAAATTTCTGAAAGACATGATCATTAAGAAAAGAGACTTTGGTGGGGTAGAACGTGTCGCTCTTACTGAAGAGTGTAGTGCTTTTATCCAAAATAAAACCCCACCAAAGTTAAAAGATCCTGGTAGTTTTTCTATACTCTGCCATCTTGGACCTATTTTTATTGATAAGGCTTTGTGTGATTTAGGTGCTTCTGTTTCTGTTATGCCATTGTCTGTTTATAAGAAACTGAACATGGGAGCCCTTAAATGCACACAAATCACTTTACAGATGGCGGATCGTTCTATAAAATACCCTCTAGGTGTTTTAGAGGACGTTCCTGTTAGGGTAGGGAAATTCTATATCCCTGTTGATTTTGTGGTATTAGATATGGATGAGGATGCCCAGATTCCTATTATCTTGGGTAGGCCATTTTTGTGAACTGCTGGAGCTGTAATTGATGTCAAGTCTGGGTCTTTAACTTTTAGTGTTGGTGATGATAAAGTGATGTTTAAACTAACCAATGCTGTTAAGGCACCTATGCTTGAACAATCTTGTTGCAGGGATGAGGTTTTGGATGAAGTAGGTGTGGAGAAGGTTCTAATTCCACCTAAGGTTGCCTCGCCGTCTGGAGGCATTATCAAGAACATTTGGAGGAGAAAGATGTTTGATGAGGGTGGCACTCATTGCCAAGCCCCTCCTATTTGAGAGAGGGAGGATTATGGTCGTGCGGGACCTTTATAAACCAGCGCTGTGCGAGAGGCAACTCGTATTTTTCTTTCCCTTTTCCTTTTCTTTTTATTTTCCTTCTTTTTGTGAGCCAGAGTGAGGGTACTAACATTGTTTTTCCTCTTAGCATAGTCCTTATCACCTTTTGGCATTGAGGACACTGCCAAGTTCAGCTTGGGGGAGGAGTTCTGTTTGTATTCCCTATCTCTTTTACTGCTTTCTAGAATAATTTTACTGCTTTCGAAAAATACTGAAAAATAAAAAAAATCTGGTTCTCATGACTGGTTTAGTTGCCTCCCTGTGCCCCTTGTTGTGCTCTATTTGAAAATGATTTGACTGTGTTTTCTGGATAGCTGGGCATTTGTGATCTTAAGGCTATGATTGGATGTTTGATTGCTATGATTTCGAGCATTTTTGGATTATATTAGACCACTTTGTGCTGCATACCTGAATTGGTTAGACTGTGAGGCCTCTTTGTAGCCTATTGGATTCATATTATTATCTAGTCTATTCTTGTGTGTTAGTTCCTCTTTAGTGGATTGATCTTTACTTTGACTTCGTACTTGTCTGATTTTAGATGACTTGTAGCATGTGCTATGATAGAGGCGTTCTTTTGTCTTATTCTTGAGCTTCAGAGTGAGTTTTTGATATACTTTTATCCTCTTTAGCCCCGCTGAGCCTAATGACTTGTTTCGTGTTACTTAAACCCCTATTATGAGCCAAAAGCCTTCACTTGATATTATTCCAAGCCTAGCTTGGGGGAGCTTTTGTATGGGTTGAGTTTGAGATTGGTTTGTTGGTTTAGTTTGGTTTTTGAGGAATTTGAAAGTGTATTTGTTGTGGTTTGAGAGTGAGAAAGAGAAAAGAAAAAGCAAGTTTAGAGTTGCGTGAATGAAGTTCAGAAAAATGAAGGAAAAATGAAATGAAAATTCAAAAGAATTCTAGTTCTTTCATTCACGTACGTTCATAAAGGAATATTCGCTCCATTGCTAGAAAATTGGGTTTGTTATGAGCTTTTCATTGATTTATGAGAGTTGGGTTACTTTACATGGTTTTATGGTGATTGTTGGGAGTTGTGTAGGTCATCTTAGGCCTTGTTTGAATGATTTATGCTCCCCCTTTCTTGGTTTTTCCACCACATTACCCAAAAGTATCCCGTACCTCTCGCCTAAGCCCCATTACAACCCTATAAAGTCCTCTTGAGCTTATGTGTGCATTGTTCATTTGATTGATTTCGAGTCAGTTTGTCAAATCTATTAAGTATTTCTGCTAATTGAGTCGACTTGACTAGGTTGAGCGTCATTGAACCTTCTTAAACACATGAGAGTGTGAGTGGGAAGGGTACTTATGGTCGGGTTGGTGAGTGTTCGGGCATATTCTTTGCCTGCCACAAAATAGAGAGGAGTGACACCGTTGTGAGAGCCTTTTCAGGATTTGTATGCCTTGTGGACGCTTGAGTTTGATAAATTGCTTGAATGATTGGTGGTTGGATGGATTTGATTAGCCAAACTTGAATTATACCTGCTTGAACGATTCTTAATCTTGAAAATGTTTTGAGCTTTGATTTGTTTGTATCTATGGGGTGAGGAATTCTATTCCATGTTCATGTTCTGTTTGCTTGAGGACAAGCAAAGGTTTAGCTTGGGGGAGTTTGATATCACGTATTTATATAGAGTTTTCTCCCTTATTTACAAGCTAATTTGTGCGTCATTGGAGCTCTTGGGAGCTATTTTGTGCTAACTATCGTATATAGTTGTTGTTTTGTATTTTAGTGTTGAATTGCAGGTTTTAGGGAGTTTTCTCCTTATTCCCGAGCCATTTGGAAGCAACCACGACTTTACGAGATGTTACGAGGCACGTAGGATGGCTCACGAGCTTTATGGGTAGTTTAGGAGGTCCCAAGACCACTAAACGTGAAGATTAGGAAGCCAAAGAGTCAAAAAGGAGGTTTTCGTGCACCTATGGGGAGAAATGGCCCGATCGGGCGAAGATTTATTGATCAGGTATGAAAGTTGCGGACTCGATCGGGCGAGGGTTTCCCGATCCGATCGGGCGAGGAAGCATGTCCCCAGACCCGATCGGGTGACCACCGCCCGATCCGATCGGGTCCTTTGCATTTTACGGTTCCTGCTGCTGCTAGGCCACAAAACGCCAAACGACAAGCTTGCTGGGCACCCGATCCACGACCCGATCGGGTGGGTGATCGGGTGGAGGCCCAGTTGGCCTCTCGCTGCTGCGCTGCTGTTATATCAAAGCCCAAACAAAGTTTGCTGAAATGGATGTGGACCCGATCGGGTATTGTGCTCGGGCCCGAGCGGGTCTGGTGCATTTGTCGCGAATTTCGTTTTTTGCTTCCTATTTTTAATTAGACTTGTGGGGTATTATAAATACCGTTTTCCTCATTATTTAGAGACATCTTTTATTGATCTTTCATTAGCTTTAGACTAGTTTTATTCTTCATTGTTCTTAGTTCGATTCAAACACTTTAGATTAATTTAGAGGTGATCAAACCTATTTCGATTTCAATAAAGTTCCTGCTTTCCGTTAATTGGTATTCTTTCTTACCCTAATCTCTCTTATTATTCTCAATTGCTTAGTTTATTTATTTAATTGTTCATGATGCAATTGTTAGGGTTTCATATTAGTTTTGTCGTTGTTAATTCGATCATGTCTGAGTAGTCTCTTTCTAGGGTGTTAGATAGGAAAGCCATGTTTATACCATGATTGTGATTTAGACTCTTATTGATTTCTAGGGCTTGATTAGGGTGATTGTGATGTGGTTTGTTCTTTATTGAGTAATTAACGTTATTGCGCAGTTTCGTTGGTTGCTTGTGGTGAATAGTTGTTTGCACAGATCCGTCTTACGACTAGAGGCCTAGGACACGTCAGTAGTTCTGATTACGTTAGTGAACATGCGGCGTATGTTGAACTATGAGCGTTGAGTCTTAACCATAGCTCAACATAGGCTCTAATCCCCGACCCTTGACCTAGGTTTTGATAGTTGTTGACCCTATTTGATTGGTATAAGCATGGTGGACCGAACTAATACCCTAGACTTTTATTCCATGGTTTAATCCTCAATTTATTCTGTCTTTTGTAGTCTATTCTTTAGTTTAATTATTTCTTCCCTGATTTCATCTGGAGTAGCTGAATCGGTTGAATATTAATTTAGAAACTCTGTCTCCCTATGGATTCGACCCTGCTTCCACTGACTACCTAGTTAGAGGTCCGTAAGTTTATTTTTGATTAGGCGATACGACTAAAACCTATCAATAATCTCATTTTACAATTAACGACATACAAAAATGTGTTACGTGCCTTTGTATTGTTGTTCTAAAAAGATCCTATATACAAGGACGAAAAACTTTGTACTATATGGTTTGAAAACTCTCAAGAAAAACAAAGATATGACACTTTGTGCCACATACATCGATATATTGGTTATTACTCCCTCTGCTTTTATAACACTTTTGTTATATAGTGATGTTTACTAATAGAAATATCTCACTTTTTTCCAAGTGATATACCTAATAAATACACTTGTCTTTTTTTTTGAAGGGGAAGTCGGGACCGGGAATTTTATTAATCAAGATCCGCCAAGGTTGAGATACCTTGGGGGAAAGAGTTTACAAATAATTGTTCGATCCTATTAGCGGGTAAAACTCTAGCCATATTATGAGCCACTACATTCTCAACACACCTAACATGAGAAACATCAAAATATCGGAAAGAAGAGCCAATAAGCTTTATGTCATTAATCACCATACCAAAAGGAGAGCGACCCAATGATCCATTCGCCACAGCACTGACAGGCTAAACTCGTATCACCTATTCAAAGATAATTCCTACAGTCCTCTAACAATGGTAGTCAAGGGAAGTAGGATTGAATCCACAGAGAGACGGAGTTCTAAGTTAATATCAAGCCACAAAGCTACTTCAGACAAGATCAGATAGAAACAGTTGAACTACTAATTACACACTAAAAAGCAATATAAAATGGATTTTACTCTATGAAATAAAGATCTAGGGAATTAGTTCGGTCCACCATGCTTATACCAATCAAAGGATCAAACAACTATCAGAACCTAGGCCAAGAATAGATAGATTAGAGCAGTGTCAAGCTATGGTTAAGTCTCAACGCCCATAATTCAACATATGCAGCATGTTTACAAACATAATCAGAATTACTGATGTGTACTAGGCCTCTAAAAGTAAGACGGATCTGTGCAAACGATTATTAACCCCAAGTAATCAAAGAAACTGCGCAATAACGTTAATTACTCAATAAGAACAAATCATACCATAACCTATCTCATCAAACCCTATAAACTAATAGCAATTCAAATAATCAAGGTATAAACATGGCTTCCCTCTCTAAATCCCTAGAAATTAAACTACTCAGACATAATTAAATCAATAATAACAATTCTAATAAGAAACTCTAATTTCAACATCATGAATCAATTGAATAATTAAATTAATCAATCAAAAGCAATTAAAGAGATTAAAGTACAGAAGAATACCAATTGACGAAAAGCAAGAACTTTTATTGAAATCAAATCCGAGGTTCAATCACCTTTAAACTAATCTAAAATGTTTAATCTAAATAAAACTCTCTAAAACTAAGCTAAGAACTATTGGAAACAAAATAGAATAAAAGGTGTCTCTCAAATAATGAGGAAAAGGTATTTATAATACCCTCAAAATTCTACTTAAAAACGGAAATAAAAGATAGAAAATCACGTAGTCGAGTGCGGGACCCGATCGGGCAAAGGGCCACTCGATCAGGTCCATAGTGAAAATATGCCAAGAATGCTCTTTGGACCAAACGCAGCAGCAGCAGCAGGCCAAATGGCAACATACAGCCCACCCGATCACCTGCCCGATCGGGTCAGGGATCGGGTTCACACAAGCTGTTTGGCCCAACTTGTAACGCAGCACGCAGCATCAACCTCTTGGGCCAGCTACAAAGTCCAACCTTTGTCTTGGACGCACGCTGCAGCATTTGATGAGCCCAACATCAATTCTTGGACGCGTGTCAGATAGCAGGAAGCTTCAAGGCCCACCCGATCGGGTGGATAGACATTGCCGGATTGGGCCTGGAGCAAAGGAGCCCAAATGCTTTCCTCCTTGGCGCTGGCAGCAGCATTTCAATCATTCAACCTTTTTGTGGGCCTGCCCGATCGGGTGGCCTTTGCCCGATCGGGTTGGGCCTAAACTTGCCAACCTGATTTTCTTCGTCTTCTCGCCCGATCGGGTACGAAGCTTTACCGCCCGATCAATAAATCATCGCCCGATCGGGCCATTTCTTGCCCGATCAGTGTACGGGAAGCTCCTTTTTGACTCTTTAGCTCTCAATTCTTCACGTTTTAGGGGTCTTGGGACCTCCTAAAACATCCATAAACCTCGTGAACCATCCTATGTGCCTCGTAACATCTCGTAAATCCGTGGTTGCTTCCAGATAGCTCGGAAATAAGGAGAAAACTCCTTAGAACCTGCAATTCAATACTAAAACACGAAACCACAACTATATACGATAGTTAGCACAAAATAGCTCCGAAGAGCTCCAATGACGCGCAAATTAGCTCAAAATAAGGGAGAAAACTCTATATAAATACGTGATATCAAGCACGCACCACTAAAGCCGCGTCACACTCGAGCTCAATCTCCTCGTAGCCCATTCTTCGCGCCAATAGAACACCCTCACAAGAAGCAACAACCTCAGCTAGAGCAGCAGGTCAGTGCGCCTGAACTCTCTTCACCGCGCCACACATCAATGACCCATTGGGATCACGAACCACTGATAGGTTTTAGTCGTATCGCCTATTCAAAAATAAACCTACGGTCCTCTAACTAAGGTAGTCAGTGGAAGCAGGGTCGAATCCACAGGGAGACAGAGTTTCTAAATCAATATTCAACCAATTCAGCTACTCCAGAGTAAATCAGAGAAGAATTAATTAAACTAATGATTCAGCTAAGAAATACGGGAAAAAACGAGGATTTAACTATGGACTAAAACCTAGGGTATTAAGTCGGTCCACCATGCTTATACCAATCAAACAAGGGCAACTACTATCAAAATCTAAATCAAGAGTCGGGGGATTAGAGCCTATGTTGAGCTATGGTTAAGACTCAACGCTCATAGTTCAACATACGCCGCATGTTCACTAACGTAATCAGAACTACTGACGTGTCCTAGGCCTCTAGTCGTAAGACGGATCTTTGCAAACAACTATTAACCACAAGCAACCAAAGAAACTGCGCAACAACGTTAATTATTCAATAAAGAACAAACCACATCACAATCACCCTAATCAAGCCCTAGAAATCAATAGGAGTCTAAATCACAATCATGGTATAAACATGGCTTTCCTATCTAACACCCTAGAAAGAGAACTACTCACTCATAATCGAATTAACAACGATAAAACTAATGTGAAGCCCTAACAATTGCATCATGAACGATTAAATAAATAAACTAAGCAATCAAGAATAACAAAAGAGATTAGGGTAAGAAAGAATACCAATTGACGGAAAGCAGGAACTTTTATTGAAGTCGAAATAGGTTTGATCACCTCTAAATTAATCTAAAGTGTTTGAATTAAACTAAGAACAATGAGTAGTAACTCTAGTCTAAAGCAGTAAAAAGATGAATAAAGAAGATGTCCCTAAATAATGAGGAAAACGGTATTTATAATACCCCTCAAGTCTAATTAAAAATAGGAAGCAAAAGACGAAATTCACGACAAATGGCACCAGACACGATCGGGCCCGAGCACAGTACCCGATCGGGCCGAGTGCAAAACATCGCCCACTTGGCTCCTGGGCCTTCGTATAGCAGCAGCGCAGCATTAACCAAAGTTTACGGCCCACCCGATCGGGCCGTGGGCAGCCACCCGATCGGGCCAGGCGACAAACGAGCCCAACAAGCTCGCCTCACAAGCAGCATCACAACAAGAGCTATGAGCAGCCCACCCGATCGGGTCGGGCGGTGAACACCCGATCGGGCCTGGGCACATGGTGCTCGCCCGATCCAGTCGGGCAATGTTTGCCCGATCGGGTCCGTAACTTCTATACCCGATCAATGTATTTTCGCCCGATCGGGCCATTTTTGCCCGATCAGAGTACGGAAACCTCCTTTTTGACTCTTTGGCTCTCTAAACTTCACGTTTAGAGGTCTTGGGACCTCCTAAACTACCTATAGAACTCGTGAGCCTTCCTACGTGCCCCATAACATCTCGTAAAGCCGTGGTTGCTTCTAAATGGCTCGGGAATAAGGAGAAAACTCCATAAAACCTGCAATTCAACACTAAAACACGAAACCACAACTATATACGATAGTTAGCACAAAATAGCTCCCAAGAGCTCCAATGACGCACAAATTAGCTTGTAAAAATGGGAGAAAAGTCTATATAAATACGTGATATCAACCACCACACCCAAGCCCACTCCAGTCTCAGCCAAACACGATGCATCAGTATTGATTTTCACACAGCCTTCTCGTGGTGGCACCCAACCATTCCGTGAAACATAGCCCAATCCAGCCTGCCTCACAAACACCTTGGTAGCGTATGCAGAATAATCCTGCACCAAATTCAGATAGCCAATAGTACCCACCTCGACACTCGGCCATGGATCATCAAAGACAATGGAATTTCTAAAGGACCAAGCCGCCCATGCCAGCATCGCAAAATGCTTCACATTCTCTCCATCAAGCTTCTCCATAAACCATGCCAGCCTCTCCATGAAAGATGAAGTTGGAGCATCACCTAGGAGATCCACAAACGGAGATGCGTCCCAAATGGGTCTCACCACGTCACTCTCAAAGATCGCATGAATAATAGATTCGTATGCATAGGAACATATAGAGCATAAGCCACTATCCACCACATGCCGATCACATAGTCTCCCTAAGGTGGCCAACGATCCTGTGCAAGCACGCCAAAGGAAATGATGAAGTTTCGGTGGGGCATCGATAGCCCATATCCTCCTCCACGTTTCACTCGTAGCTCCTCCAAATAGTTGAGCCCAGCCGCGGATGTGACCCAATCTACTAAGCAAATATCCTGATTTCGTAGAATATAACCCATCACAAGAAGGCCACCAATACACTAAATCCTCCTGAGGCTCAACGCAAAGAGGAAACTCCTTAATGCAAGCAATATCCTGGTCTGTAAAATGAAATGACAACGCCTCATTATCCCACTCTCCCTGACAACTCATAAGGCCCGCAACTTTCAGATTTGCCGGGCTATTTATATTGGGCGTCAAAACTATCTTTGACGAATCCCGAGGCATCCATGCATCACTCCATACGTTGATCTTATCACCCTTTCCCACCCTCCATTTGAGACCGTCTAAGAGAAGAGATTTGGCTCCCCACACACTTCTCCACACATAACTCGGATTGTAGCCAAGGTAAGATCTCATAAATCACTATTTTTAAAATAGCGAGCCTGAAGAATTTTATGAGCTAATGAATCGGTATTGAAAATCAACCTCCACCCCTGCTTAGCAAGAAGAGCTTGATTGAACACTCTCAAATCACGTAACCCCATACCTCCCATCGATTTCGGTATACAAAGCTAATCCCAACTCAACCAATGCATCTTCCTCTCAGCACCCTTCGGCCCCCACCAAAATCGAGCCACCAATGAATTAATATCATCAATCAATCCCTAAGGAAAACGAAAGAGACTCATCATATATGTAGGAATCGATCGAACGACAGCTTTAATGAGCACCTCTTTGCCTGGACGAGACAACAACTTCTCCTTCCAACCGTGTAGCTTCTTCCAGACTCTCCCCTTTAAGCAACTGAACACCATCTTTTTCTACCTGCTTATCATAGCAGGTAACCCCAAATACTTCTCATGACGGTCAACAACCCGCATACCCAGCTTCGAAAGAATACTCTTCGACTTCCCGCCTCAACCTGTTTGCTAAAAGACACTTCAGATTTATGATAGTTTATTTTCTGACCAGATGCCCGCTCATACGTACTGATAATATCAGCCAAAATGGAGCATTCCTAAAGTGTCGCTCGAGCAAAAAGAATGATGTTGTCAGCAAAAAAACAAATGAGACACATGTGGTGCCCCACGGAAAATTCGAGCCCCATGAATGAAACCAGCATCAGCATCTCTCACCAAAAGGCTAGAAAAAGCCTCAGCACAAAGGAGAAAAAGATAAGGAGATATGGGATCTCCCTGGCGAAGACCTCTCCTCAGAGCTATGTTGCCCTACACATGACCATTCCACTTAAAGGAGTATGACACACTAGATAGACAGTCCATAATCCGCCTAATCCATTCACTACCAAACCCGAACTTCATCATAACACGTTCCAGAAAGGACCATTCGACCCTGTCATAAGCCTTACTCATATCCAGTTTTACAGGTATAGTCCCATTCTTTGACTCACTCCTCTGCTTCATAGCATGAAAGATCTCAAAAGCAACAAGAGCATTGTCTGTAATCAAACGACCAGGGACATAGGCACTCTGATGTTGTGAAATAAGATCAGGTAACAAGTTCTTGAGGCGGTTAGCTAAGACTTTAGATATAAGTTTGTACAAAACGTTACACAAACTAATGGGACAAAAATCGCCCATTTGTGAAGGTTCCGTACATTTAGGAATGAGAACAATACAAGTCTTGTTTAGCATAGATAAATCATTCACACCACGCCACCAAGAAATAATGAAATCAACAAATCATGCCCAATCACATGCCAAAATTTCTGATAAAACAAAGCATGCATACCAACAATACCTCGCGCCTTGTTTGGATACATCCGAGATAAAGCAAGAAAAATCTCATCCATAGTCGGTTGCATGCACAACACCACATTCATCTCATTTGAAACCTTAGATTCAATTCCGGCCAAAGCCTCCTCGAACCCATCCGGATTGGACGTAGAGAAGAGATCAGTGAAATAGCTCTCAATTATAGCCCCAATATCCTTCTCGTCCTCCTTCCAAACCCCATGCTCATCTTGCAATCTCTTGGTCTCTTTTCCTCCGTTTCCTCTGACTCGCTTTATGGTGAAAATAGGAGGTGTTTTTATCGCCATCTCGCAATTCATTCGCCCGAGACCGAGCATGCCAATAAGACTCTTCTGCCCTCCGAAGCTCGTCCAATTCATCCCTAATTTGTTTGCACTTTGACAGCATCATAGCATCATAGCATCATAAATACACTTGTCTCTTACTTGTAGACTATGTTCTTTTGGATTAAACTAATACAAATTAATTTCAGTCACGTTCACTTCAATTATATGCGGTTTAGCTCCATCAATTTTACTTGAGGTCCTATTGATTAAAGGATTACAATTTAGCTTCATTAATTTCAATTTAGGTCCATTTAGAGCAAAAGAACAGGAAATGTCTATCTCCCATTTTTTTTGTCTTATTGTGATTCTTGATCTATCTACCTATTTTCATTTTTTCCTTAATACAAGTGAAAAAGCAAGTATCATTATCTAAAAGAATGAAGAGCTTATATAAAATTCAAAACTTTTGAATCAACCAACTAAGCATCATATTAAATAATAAAAAATTATCAAGATTAAGGGATTAAAATTCACTTAAATATGGTTTAGAAATGATGTTTTAAACCCATTTTTATGGGAGTTCTAAACCCATTTTTTATGACTCGTGATCAATGGCACATTACTCTTCTCGACTCCATAAGAATTGCAACCTTAACTCCTTAAGCTAATATTAGTACAACCTCGCAAACAACTCTAATGAACGTGGCAACCCAACCAACTATAAGTAATAATAACCTAGAGTTGATGACTTGATGAGCCTTAATGAAAAAGGGCATGTGGCTTACTTATTTCTGATTTCCTTCCATCGAAGTCATCCAACCTATTGTCACTCTCATCATTTAATTCCACCCATTTTAATTTACACCGGTCCCTTGCATTCCCCCAATCGTCAAACAATTCAGTGTTGACAAGGTTGAAATACTTTGGAGGAAAGAGTTTATATATAATTGTTTGATCCCATTAGCAGGCATAAATCTAGCAAACCAAGTGGTTTTGGCATGGTGGTAGCTCACCTTGTCTCTTAACCAATTGGTCAGGGGTTCGAATCCTGACCTTTGGGAAAGAAAAGAGGTACTTGGCCAGCCCTTTACCCTTAAGTGGAGCTCCCGGGGCGAAGGAATTAGTCATTGCTTCCGGCGGTGGACACCCTTGGTTTCACCAAAAAAAAAAAAATCTAGCCATACAATGAGTCACTACATTCCCAACATGCGAGTGAGAAAAATATCGAAAAGAGGAACCAATAAAAACCTTATATCTTCAATCACCATATCAAAGAGGAGCGGCCCGTGCGTCCCCTTCACCACAACTTTCATCACCACTAATGCATCACATTCAAGTCCGATCTCTTCGTAACCCATTCGTCTTGCTAATATAACCCCAACACGAGCTGGCAATTGCCATGGCTTCATCCAGTCCAATAGACTATTGTGCAGAGACCCTTCTCACCACAACATTCAACAACATACCTTCACCACCATGATTCACTGCACCCTAGACCCACACCCACACCTACCTTTGTCAATTCATGTTGATTTTTACTCTTCTAGCGCATGATGGCAGCCACCCAATACAAGACATATAGCCTAGGCATATTAAATCTCTCCTCGCAAACACCTTAGCTGCATACTCACTATAATCGCGCACCAAATTCAGGTATCCAACAGTACCTAACTTAAAACACGACCACAATTCATAAAACAGAATGGAGTTTCTGTGAGACCAAGTTGCCTACGCCAACATAGCAAGATGCCAACATCATCTTTTATGGAGCGGTTTTCTTGGTTTTAAAAATCTAAATTTGGTTGCCTTTCATTTCCCTTAGAATCTACACTTTATAGCAAGTGTTTATCCATGATCTTTGGTTGACACTTTTTAGAGCAGATACTAGATATGGAAATTATCAATGTAGAACATCAACCACCAAGAGAAGTGTTAGTGAATCTAAATTCCTGTGTCAATTACAAATTTTAGTATTTCAACAAAATAAAAAACGACATTTTCTAAGAATCGGACAAGAGAAATAAATTAACATTCGACAAAAATTACCAACAAACAACCCAACTCGGCGACAAGGCCTCACGACGCGACAGGGTCCCCATAGGACGGAGCTCTCACCCATCCAAGATCCAACAAAACAAAAAGTTGAGAGGATTTTGAGAAAATTGACCACAATAGAACACACTTCTATATTTTTGAAGTTTTTCAGGCTTACAAAAAAGAGCATATTGGACCTGAATTCAAACTGAGCCCTCGACAGTAGAAGCCCATATGACCATACATACAACATACTGTACAAGAATTCCCAAAATCGCAACGCATTAAAAGTCAGTCATCGCCAAATTCTCATCTGTCATTCTGTCTATCAATGGCGTCCTTCAGCGCGCTGAAATCTGCGATTTTCGACAAAGAAGAAAGAAAACTGTAACTCCCTTACTCAATCTCCCTTTACTAAATCAGCATAATTTTATCTATGTTTGTGAAAAAATTTCTGTTTCAAATATAATTTACTTATCTTCAATTTGATTTAATGTTCAGGCATTATCAAGCTCACGTCAGAGGCCTTAATGCCTACGATAGGCACAAGAAATTTCTGAATGATTACGGTATTTTTCGACATTTTTTTTGTTACATGCTAGTATCGTTTCGTTGCTTTAGGTTTTAGCAAATTGTTTCATCGATTTGAGATTAGAAATAGTTATTGTTACTCCATTTTTGCTAGGGTTTTCCAATTGGAAGTTTGATTTATTGTTTAGGTAAGTTTATGGGGAAATATATTGTTATCATACAAATAGGGCACATTTAAGACTCAGTAAGAAAGAAGTGATTAAAATTCTTAATGCTATACCATTATATATGCAGTGCTTTCAGATTAGTTTCTAAACGATTAGGTCCTGCTTTAACAGCTGCAGACTTCTATAAGGCTATGCCCGTATGCGGTCTTTGTTTATAGGGTTTGGAGAATATGATAGTATGGACACCATGACATGTGCAATTAAGGAGCTTTTTACTTGCGAACTTGTGGTGTCCGAAAGCAATTGGATGATGAACAGTCCCCTCCAATGACGAGGAAGGGGGCTACAATCGTCCGTATAATCTTGCTTAGTTTGACTAATATCATTCTCTTTTTTGTTATCCATCTTTGAGCTCTTGTGGAGGCTATGATGAGCTCAGCAAACGAGCTTCTTGGTTATGACCATAGCTGTACGTGGTATGAATGATTGAATTTCTTCTATCATGACCCATGGAGAAACAGTATATGGTTGATTGAAACTAATTTATTGCGTGCGTCTTGCAACTAGAATTTTCCTTGTCATTGTCACTAGAAACTTCCAAGGTGGCAAGTAGACACTGGAATCTTATTATGCATTAAGTTACGTTTGTGTTCTCCTTGCATATGCTTAGAAGTGAATGAACTTCTTTGTCATTCAGTTTTTGTGCCACATCTTAGCTGGAAAATCTCTTTTATTTAGCTAAAATTTCGCAAGCCCATATATATTTAATGAACCAGTTTGGAAAAAAAGTGAGTATATGTAGGATGACTGTCGTCTATACACAAGTGTAATTTGCATATACGGATCATGTGGTAAAAAGGCTTCATAACTGTATCCACTTATTTCCTCTTTTGCAGTTGAGTATTATGGGAAAAAGGATCTGCAGATCAGAAGTTACCTGTGAAAACTGATCAAGATACCCTCAGAGAGGGATATCGGTATGTGAGTTTTGCCAAATCTTTCATTCTGCTGTCTTATAGTTGTCTGCTAGAGAAAACGCTATGTCTGTAGTCCTATGCATGGCATAAAACTCAGGCCGTTCTGCCACTTAAGGGACGTTACATAACATACTTTGAACTTGCTATCCGGCAAATTGCCATGACATAATGCCACGATAAAAGTTACATCCTTTTCGTCGCTATAAAACGTTCTTTTTCCCGAAGAGAAAAGAGCAAGGGAAAACATACATTCTATTAGAAAACAACATGCACATATCAAAGAAGGGAGAAGTATGTGATATAGGCATTTAAGTTGGATGATATAATGTTATTTGTGCCATTTCATATTAATGACAGGTTAGAGAATTCATATCTTAAGTAATTATTCTGCTAAGAGTCAAGCTCCACCTCCAATCATTTACACGTATGCAAGGAGAAAGAAGCAGCAACAATATTAAAAGAAGCAGCAGCAATATTAAAGAAGGCATAGCAGCCATGAGGAGCATGAGTCACCACTAGTAATGGGCAATTATGTAAATAGACTAAAAGTTAGTTACTAGCTTTTGAGGGTGAGAATCTTTTGTAATAAATAGAGAGAGGAATGAAAGAGAAGGCAGAGAAGAATATTGTAGCACCTTGCTCATTGGGAGAGGCCTAACCTCTGGAAAGTTAGGAGTGTAATAGCTGATCTGTGTGATCTTCTAATACAAAATCTGCTTGCTGCTGCTCATTGCTTAGCATATTCATTCACCAATAACCGAATCACATACTATCTTTGGTGATATTATGGCGAAAAAGTACTTCTTAAACTAGAAAGGCACATATTTGATATTCAAAATCCATTATTGAGGAATTTTTCTAACATTCGCGCCGCTTTAGCCGCAATCCGTTCCTTTCATCCTTTCTAAGCGTGCTACTGCCGTGCATCTCTTAAAGAAATATTGGATTCAAGAGCTTAAGATTGTTTGTTCAAGTGTATCATGTAAATTGGCTTCTTTTGGGTAGTGATAGGCTGATAACTATGTGTGGTTTTCTTTGAGGAAAATCTATGTATCTTGTAAGTGGTCCGTATAATGCCAATTATGTTTAGCAACTAATTCCGCTATGCAGCATGCCTTTTCCTAGAGGCAGATGCTCCTAAATTGATGGGCCATGCAATCAAGCATGCCCGACTTTTTAAGGCATTTCTAACTTTTTATTGTGATTTTTTTTTATAACTCGAGTGATTGACTTTCTTCCGCTATCTGAGCTAGTGTTCGATGAAGGCTGCCCTTTGTGGACTTAGGCCCTGTTTTTTCTGACTGGATTAATTGTAATTAATTTCAGTTCAGTTTAGCTTCATCCAGTCCAAAAAAAACAATGCCTTTTGTACCTCTAGCTATATTCAATAGCATAATGTTGTAGAAGTTCTAACCTTTTGGGATATTACTTTTTCTTTTGTGTGATTCTTCTCTGGATTTCTATCGATGACATCCTTTTCTAGTTATTGCTGTTTGATCAAAACTGATAAGATGCCATTTCTTGTTCTTTAAGGTTCATTCGTACGGAAGAAGATGACATGGAAACATCATGGGAGCAAAGGCTGGTCAAGCGTTACTATGATAAGCTCTTTAAAGAGTATCCTTGTGCATGAAGAATTCTCAAAGTTTTTTTCTCCTTTTTTAAATTACAGTTGTTTACTTTGCCAACAAAGTTTTTTTTCCTGTAGACAAGACATGAGTAGTTATAAATCCCTTTGATTTAAGACTTATTTTTGCTTACATTTAAGTTAGGTTTCATTTACATCTTGGTTTTCTTATGTTACCGTTCGTTCACATTTCGCATGTTGGTGCATCTTGTGATGATTGTTCCTTGTTGCAAGCCTTTGACTTATTGTAGATATTGCATAGCTGATATGTCAAAGTATAAGAGTGGCAAGGTACATGAAGTTAGATTAACGGGTAATATGGCCGGTGCTAGTTCAGTTGTTTTTTTCATACAAATAATTTGTCTTGCAGATTGGTTTGAGGTGGAGAACGGAGAAGGAAGTCGTATCCGGAAAAGGTAATATGCCGGTGCTTGTAAAGGATCCTTATTACTTTGAAAGTTATAAGGCAAACGTTCTACCAATGCGAGGGTTTGTTCTAGCTCGAATTGTTGATAATTTATACTTCCTCCTTTTTTTAGTTGTACCTGAACGACTTTGCATAATTGCTAATGCACAACTTCAAGCGCTAATATTGATATCTACAGTTGTGTATAATTTAAAATTACTAGTAGATATATTGAAACTACATACCGATAGAAATCAAACAAGAACTCATTTGACTATATTTTTCCTAAACGTATAAACAATGCAAGGAGGCCAAATTGGAGAAGATGAATAGTGTCACAGTCAATATGGTACAACTAAAGAAAGAGGTATATATGTGTTCGACTCTTTTTCACGTTGATTCTATGACGAGAGTCTCCACCTAACTGAATAACAGTTTCTTCGTTTTTTTTACACTTTCTGCTGTTGCCTTTTGTTGTTCAATTGCTAAAACTGAGACGGTCTAAGTTCTACAAAGCTCCGCTTTATATATAGGATCTGCTAAGCAAGCAGATTTTGTATTAGATGATCAAACAGATCAGCTATTACACTCCTAACTTTCGAGAGGTTAGACCTTTCCCAATGAGCAAGGTGCTACAATATTCTTCTCCGCCTTCTCTTTCATTCCTCTCTCACCCTCAAAAGCTAGTAACTAACTTTTAGTCTATTTACATAATTGCCCATTACTAGTGGTGACTCATGCTCCTCATGGCTGCTATGCCTTCTTTAATATTGCTTCTGCTTCTTTTAATATTGCTGCTGCTTCTTTCTCCTTGCATACGTGTAAATGATTGGAGGTGGAGCTTGACTCTTAGCATTACCCGCCTCCCAAAAAGCCATCTTGGCTTCAAAAGGGGGCAGACCTTTCCACTGTATCAGCAGTTCAGAGCTTGTACCCTCGGTAGCTGCACGAATTCCCAGAAGAGATTCTGGTTCCACCTCCAAGGTGAGGTCAGGACCCAAAATAGGAGGAAGAATTGGTGACACATAAGCTTGCCCCACAGCCTTCTTAAGTTGAGAGATGTGAAACACGGGATGGATGCGAGCATGGGATGGTAATTGGAGCTTGTAAGCCAATGCCCCAATCCTTTGCAAAACCTCAAAGGGTCCATAAAACCGAGGAGCCAGTTTTTCATAGAGGCGCTTAGCAAGGGATTGTTGTCGATAAGGGTGGAGTTTGAGGTAGACAAAATCCCCAACGGCAAACTGAACATCCCTTCGCTTGTGGTCCTCCTGGAGCTTCATGGTGTTTTGAGCCTGTAACAGAGCTCATCACTGAAGAATGGTGGCTTGACTTTTTGGAATTAGAGAAGAACTTCTTCGCGTGGGCAGCGTACGTACAAGGCTGTTCGGACTCCTTCCCTCTTGTATGAGGCGCGTTGCCATCGTCTCTTTCTCCTTTTTCCGTTGCTTTCAGTTCATCCAAGATGGCATCTCGATCCATGAGTTGAGTTTCCAAGGCTGAAACTGGAGTACTATTGTGCTCAAACAACAGCAAGGGGGTGGGTCGCGACCATAAGCTGCCTTAAACGGGGTGCAAGCCGTAGAAGAGTGAGTGGAGGTGTTATACCAATACTCCGGCCATGGAAACCATTGTGCCCAAGACTTGGTTTTGCCATTAATAAAACAACGGAGGTAAGCCTCGACACTTTTGTTAACCACCTCCGTTTGGCCATCCGATTGAGGGTGATAAGAGGTGCTGTGATGTAGGGATGTGCCATGGAGTTTGAATAATTCACGCCAGAATAAGCTCATAAACACCCAGTCCCGATCAGAGACAATGGTGGATGGGAAACCATGTAAGCGCACCACTTCTTTGACAAAGGGAGCGGCTATAGAAGGAGCTGTGATAGGGTGTTTCAAGCTAATAAAATGAGTATACTTAGTCAACCTATCCACCACCACAAGGATAGTATCGACCCCCATTGACCGCGGAAGTCCCTCCACAAAATCCATCGAGATATCCTCCCAAATCAATTGCGGAAGCGGAATGGGTAGAGGTTGAAGGAGTCCGCCTGGGGCAAGAGAAGAAACTTTTTGCTGCTGACAAGTTGGGCAGGATTGGACATGTTTGACCACATCTTTGGCTAAGCCGGGCCAAAACCAATCTGCCGCAATTCTGTGGTATGTTTTGAAGACTCCGGAATGTCCCCCAAGAGGTGAGTTGTGGTATTTGGTGAGGATGGTAGCAACGAGGGGAGACTTGCGTGGCAACACCATTCGGTTTTTATATTTCAGAACGCCATTTTCCAGAGTATAACCGGGAGGAGTATGCTCACCTCCTGTGATGGCAGCAGCAAGAGATGGGGTCCGTTTGGACGGCTTCTTGGACTTGGGAGGCTTGAAAAAAAGAGGAGGTGAGGAGGGTGGCTAATTGACAAGAGGCAGGAACAATACGTGAAAGGGCATCAGCCACTTTGTTGCTCGAGCCAGGTTTGTACCTGATTTCAAAGTCATAACCCAAAGTCATAACCCAGAAGTTTGCCAACCCATTTTTGATATTCTTGCCCAACCTCTCGTTGCTCTAAGAGATGCTTGAGACTCTGTTGATCAGAATAGATGGTGAAGTGATTGCCTAGAAGATAATGTCGCCACTTTTGTACAGAAAACACGACGGCCATTAGCTCCTTCTCATAGATAGAACGAGACTTTGCTCGCGGACCCAAGGTCTTGCTATAGTAAGCAATGGGGTGCCCGAGGACTACTCCAAGCCCGTAACCGGACGCATCGGTTTCAATGGCAAACGATAGTGAAAAGTTGGGCATGGCCATAATGGGGGCAGAGGTGAGGGCACCTTTCAATGCCGAGAAGGCTGCTGTGGCCTCGTTATTCCAAGCGAAATTATCTTTCTTAAGTTGTTGAGTGAGTGGATGAGCTATTTGAGCATAGCCTCGGATAAACTTGCGGTAATACCCGGTAAGACCCACGAAACCCCTCAAGGCGCGAAGAGAAGTGGGCAAGGGCCACTCAAGCATTGCTTGAACCTTGCTTTTGCATATAAGTGATGAGAGGCTAACGTTCCCAGAACCAAGTCTAAGTGCTGCAAATGTTGCCCCCAATCCGTGCTATAGACCAAAATATCATCGAAAAATACCAACACGAACCTTCGAAGAAAAGGTCTGAAAACATCATTCATAAGGGACTGAAATGTGGCCGGGGCATTAGTTAAACCGAACGGCATCACCAGAAATTCATAATGTCCCTCGTGTGTTCGAAAAGCCGTTTTAGGAACATCCTCATGCCTCATCCGGATATAACCGGATTTTAAATCCAACTTAGAAAAGATTTTGGAGCCATGTCACTCATCTAAGAGTTCATCTATCACCGGGATAGGATACTTGTCCGCAACCGTCGCCTTGTTCAAGGCTCGATAGTCCACACAAAAAGCCAAGAACCATCTTTCTTTTTAACCAACAAAACCGGGCTAGAAAATGCACTTTGAGAGGGTCGAATAATACCAGCACCCAGCATATCACGAATGAGATTTTCAATTTCATCTTTTTGTGATTGGGGGTAATGGTAAGGCCGTACACTCAGGGTCCGTTCCATGCTTCAAATTAATACAATGCTCATGATTACGAGTGGGAGGGAGGCCCGAAGGCATAAGGAATACCTGAGAGTGTTGGGCGAGGAGTTGTTGTAACTCCACTGGTTGTGTGTGGTGTTGAGGAGCCACTGGGAGAGAGCTTGCTGTGCATTTCCATACGGTTTAGTTCAATGAGATATCCCCCACCTTCTTTCCTGATGTGTTTGAGCATGGCCTTCAAGGATACTCCGGTTCTTCCCAAAGAGGGATCACCATTAGGAGTGACGGGTTTGCCCAAATGTTGAAAACATATAGTTTGCGTTTTCCAATTGGCCGTCATGGTACCCAATTTTTCCAACCACTGTATACCGAGAAAGATGTTAGTGGAAGAATCCTGCAATTCCACCCCCTCGACTTGTATCTTGACTCCGACACATTCCTCTTCGCCTTGAACGACATCGCCCGTTCCTAAAGACACCCCAAAAGATTTGGATGGAATTATGGGCAGCTTCAAACGATCCACAGCCTCGAGGGAGCTAAAGTTATGGGTCGCCCCCGGGTCTATCATGATGACAACGGCTTCTCCATTTACGTTGCCCATTAATTTCATAGTCTTGGGAAGAGGTGGGTCTGAGAAGGGTTGGTCATCATATTCATCATCTTCCTCGTGAGCCAGCAAGATGCTCAACTCTCGTCTCGTGCATTTGTGGCCAATGGTCCACTTTTCATCGCATTTGAAGCAAAGGCCCTTCTCCCTCTTAAGTTGCATCTCCTTGCTGGTCAACCGTCGAAGCTCTCCGACGGGTTTGGCTATGGGGTAATTTTCGGGTGGTGGTGGAGGTAGTTTGGGTGAAGAAAGGGAATGAGAAGCCATAGATGAAGCTAGGTATGTTGAAGTGCGTGAGCTGGGTTGAGAGAGTGAGGAGTAAAATCTGTTTGAGGTTGGGTTGTAATAGGATGGGTTGTAATTGGATTTGGGTGCAAAAATTTCGGTTTGGGCCTGAAAAGCCTGGTCTCATTTCACGGCCTGCTATCAATTTCTCCTCCACCTTGTGGGCCAACTCCATAGCATGATCCAAGGATCTGGGTCCAAGTAAACGGAGCTCCAACTTGATCTCATCCTTTAAACCACTTATAAACTGACTTTGTGCTATCTCCTCCGGCACTCCACTCAACGGCGCGAGAAGCTCGATGAACTTCCTCCGATATTCTCGCACTCCTTCCAATTGCCGATGGTCCAACCATTGCTCATGCAAGGTTCCGGTGGAGGTGGACCGGTGGAGGTGGACCGGAATTGCCCGAGAAGTAACGTCTTTAACTCCTCCCACCTGTGAATGGGCCGACGCCGATGTTCCCATTGGTACCACAACAACGTATCTCCGTCGAGGGCTACCACCGCCGCGTCCACCATTTCCGCCTCCGCCAGCCGATAAAACTGAAAAAAACGCTCTGCCCTCAAGATCCACCCATCTGGGTTCGTACCATCAAAAAGAGGGAGATCGAGCCTCTTAGCTCGCCATCCTCCACGGTGGTGGGGGTGGTGGTGTCCATCTTGTTTTCCGGCTGGGCTCGCCGATTTTCAGCTCTTCCAAGGCAGATCTCACCTCCGATTGAAAGGTATCTTGCTGTCTCTTTTGTTCCCCCAACACCACCTCCTGATTGTCTCGGGTTCTAGCTATTCTCCCCTCCAGTCGTTCAGTCATGGTGGTCAGTTCTTCCCCAAGTTTGAGGGTAGCCTTCTCCAAACTTGAAGCGATCTGGGCATTCAAGGAAGCTTGCATAGCCCCCATGGCTTTTTCCACTGCCGCTGCGACTTCCTCCGCCATCGTAGCGTGGATGGCAGCCACGCTATCCTCCAACAACTCAATCCGAGCACTGTGTGTGGGTCCCACCATTTTTTCCGGTCACCAGAATCGGTCCGCTCTGATACCAATTGCTAAGCAATGAACAGCAGCAAGCAGATTTTGTATTAGAAGATCAAACAGATCAGCTATTACAATCCTAACTTTCCAGAGGTTAGGCCTCTCCCAATGAGCAAGGTGCTACAATATTCTTCTCTGCCTTCTCTTTCATTCCTCCCTCTATTTATTACAAAAAGATTCTCACCCTCAAAAGCTAGTAACTAACTTTTAGTCTATTTACATAATTGCCCATTACTAGTGGTGACTCATGCTCCTCATGGCTGCTATGCCTTCTTTAATATTGCTGTTGCTTCTTTTAATATTGCTGCTGCTTCTTTCTCCTTGCATACGTGTAAATGATTGGAGGTGGAGCTTGACTCTTAGCAGAATAATTACTTAAGATATGAATTCTCTAACCTGTCATTAATATGAAATGGCACAAATAACATTATATCATCCAACTTAAATGCCTATATCACATACTTCTCCCTTCTATATAAATACGTGATATCAAGCACGCACCACTAGATACCCTTGAAGTGGCTATGCTATGACTTCAGCCGGGAATAGGTTATGCTTATCTTTTCAAACATTGTCTTTGAAAATGTTTTTCTTTGTATGGGTGCTTGACACAGATCACTCATGAATCTACTAGTATATGGTTTACGAGTAAATGACTTTATGTTACGAGGGCGTTGAGAATCTGGCGATCAACTTTGCCAACAAGTTTAGTATGAAATTAAGTTTGTAGATTGGTATTATTCTTTTTGCCATGAGATTATGAAGTTAGAATTTCAAGCTTTGTTTGAGTTCCCGTCACTTCTGGAATGTGAAATTAAGGATTGAATTCTTGAACTGAAGCTTCTAGAAGTAACTATTTTTCTTGTTTGTCAGGGCAGTTCATTTGTGGTAACAAGTACTGCGATGAAAGGATTGGCTTAGCTAGTTTTGAGGTAAGTACTTGGGTTGTCAATGGCTACTTGGTTTATCATCAAATGCTTGTTATTCTATAACAATATCTTAGAGTTTAATATCTCAGAATTCCCAAGACTGCTTGGTGATGATTAGTGGGATTGTACACTGAAATATTCACTGATTTCCCATTTTACTCTATATTAATTAGAAGATGTGCCTTCCTAATTTACTAGATTTCATAATCCATATTTGTGGCTTTGATGAAAAGGCACTAGCTATAGGGTTAGGCTATGACAACTGTGATTATGTTTTTGGAATTTCATTAGGAGTAGTTCAAAGTCGCTGTTTTTAGTGCTTAGCAGAGTGAACCCTGGAAAAGGTTTAAATAATAAGAGTGAAGTCAATTTTTGAACTTCGTGTATTCACTCTTTTGATTGCTTTCAAGCTCAGGTGGAGTTCGAGTATTTGGCATACTTATCTTTTCTTTTTTTCTTTCCAAGAGCTCTTCTTTTTACATACTTCCTCGGTTGTTTAAGTTGACACTATTCATATACTCTACTTTGACTATCATTTGTGATTTATACTTACAAAAAAATGTCAAGTGGGATTTTGTTAGATTTGTCTTGCTGTTAATCTTCATAATATCAATTTTCTACTATAATTTTTGCTTGCTTATAATCCTAGATATAATTGATTAAAGTTATGAATTGGGAAACGTGATAGAAGAAATTAGTCAACTAAAAAATGAGGAAACGTGATACAAGCTTGACCTTTTGGTTCACGAGTGATATGATTCTTCTTGTGAAGCAAGATTCATGCAAACCCTTTGTCCCTGTTGTAGATCTCTTAAGTCTTTAAAATTTGTGACTCTTTCTGTAATTGAAGTATTTTCTGCTATGGCTTGGGTCCCTTATGTATACAGTAAGAGAATGTTTAGGATATAATTTTGTTTGCTTTTTGATTCCATGTGACTTTCATTGTGCATATATGGTAATTTGCTTCTTATTTTGCAGGTAAATTTTTCTTATTTTGAGGCAGGAGAAAATAAACAAGCTCTTGTCAAATTAGTAGTATGTCAGAGGTTAGCTCCACTATCTTAATTTTAGATGTTCGTTGTAGTAAGATTTGTTTTGCTGGTGGATTTTGAAAAGGCACCCATTGAGCCATTGATGTGCGCTTGCTGTTTTTGATTTTCGACTGGCTGATCATGCCTGTCTATCTAAAGCATTGCAGTTATATCAGTATCACTGTATGCATGTTACTTCCTTCAATTAAGCCATTTCAACTCATCTTCACCAAGACATGCTTTCTTCTTGTTCTCCAATTAGAGGTGGCCACGGGCCGGGTTGTGCCGGTTCAGTACTGGGTTATGTACGTGCTGATTCACAAAAACGGCCCTGAGACCACCCCGGTGCCAGTTCTGAACCTGAACCGATTTGGGGACGGTTCGGGAACGGTTCAGGGCCGGTTCAGTGCCAGGGTCCTAGTCGGTTCAGGGCTAAATTTAGCGTCGGTTCACTGCCAATCAGTGTTGTTTCATTATTTTAATACAATTTTTTTTCATATTGGAAATGCACCGTAAGTAAGAATCATTTTGTTATTATTATTAAAAAAGTTTAATTCTTAGAAATAATAAATCATAGAGTAAATCAAATACTTCCTCCGTTTCTTTTTAGTTGCAACATTTGCCAAAAATGGAAATATCAAATTAATTACAACAAATGTTTTTTTTTCCTTTTTTACAAGTCATTTATCTCTATCTCTCTCCTTATGCCCCATTTTCTCTCTCCATCCCTTTCGTACTCACACTAAAATATTGCCTAGGAGTCCACCCATCTGAGTTTGTTGCAATTAAAAAGAAACGGAGGAAGTAGTAATTTCATATAGAAATTTCACCTATTGCAACTCCCAATAACAAAAGCTCATTAATCATAATCATAATCGTATACTATAGTTTATTAATCATAATCATAAATATAGTTTATAGTTTATTAATCATAATTATGATTTAATGTTCATTAATCATAACCATAGTACAATTTCGTAGATCATAGATCATAATCATAATTATAATTCATTTATCAAAATCATAATCATAATTTATATTTCACCAGTCAACTAGTCATTCATAAGAATAATCATAATTTTTAAGATTTTAATTAGGATATAGGATTTAGGTTATATGGTATAAGGTTATGGTTTAAGATCTAAAGTTATGGTATAGGGTTTTAGCGACAGTTTAGAGGCGGCTCAAGGGCTAATTTAAGAATGTGCCGGTTCAAGGACCGGTTCAAGACAGGCTGGTTTACAGGCTGGGTCTGGGTCAGGGTCGGTTCAGGGTTAGGATCAGTTTATGACCGGTTTTGAAATTTGAATACATGAACCTGAACTGAACCAAACCAGTTCCTTCACCGAGCTGGGCTGTTCAGGGTTGATTTTTTTTTTTTTCCGATTCAAGGCCGGACCGGTTTTTCACCGGCCGATTCGGGGTTGGGTCAGTACCAGCCCGCCCAATGGCCACCTCTATCTCCAATTATATATGACAGCACTATGCTTCTCAAGGAATACATCTATCAATGCAACTGATGCAAGGATAAAAACTTGAGCTGTTGGTAACCATACGTAGATAGTCATGTAATATGGATGGGGGTTGTACTGGATTTTTTGAAATAGCTCCTCATACCATGTCTCAATACGCTGAAACTAGCTGCAGTAATTACAACTGACTGCTCCCAAATAGTTGTGCAGAAAAGCTCCACTATAGAAGAAATAGAGAAAGGGAGCAATTGGAAAGCCGACGGACAGAGGATTATAAACGTAACAGGTATTATAGAAGAAACAGTTCTCAGTTTTGTAATGTGCATAATTGTAGCAGCACTCACTACCACCTCCGGTGAGTGACGCTGGTTTTTTTTGGACTTGCTAAACATAGCTGTTCAGAGGTCAAATAAGAAGTTGCTTAATGTATTGATAGGAAAGCACCTAAAAGTGATGAGGAGGGCGATGTAGAAGATAAGATCATTGACAGGAGAAGAACAAAGTCGGAGCATAGAGATAAAGAAAAGTCCAAGAGACAGAGGTAGTTATACCTCTATTGTATGCAGATGTGTGTAATACCGGTAGCATGATTTATTCTATTGAGTTATGTCATAGACATGTTTCACAATTGATTTCAGGAGAAGGTGTAGCAGTGGTGATGATACTAGTGATGAAGAGAATGAAAGAAACAAAGTGGGAAGGAAAAAAGGTTCAAAACCTGTTACATTGTTAAATGTTACCGTTTAATGTTTTCTCATGCTTAGTTTACTTGTGTTGGGAAAAATGATGTCTGGTCAGTTATGGTCAGTTATTTTCTCATAGTCTACCCTTGAACCAAATCAAGGGTAATTATCTGGCAATAAATTAGGAACGTTTGCTAGAAACTGAAGCCCGGCAAGCTGTTTAGCCAGGCCTTTGTCCTACAACAACACCACCAAAATTTTAATCCCAAAAGACGGGGTCGGCTGCATGACCCAAGAAAGTGTCTACTGTGCTTGTCATATTTATATTCTTTTACTCCTTTCATTTCTATCTAGTGCTATATGCCCCTGCAAGCCCCTTTCAACACCCTCCAGCCAAGTCATGTTTGGTGAACCTCGACTTACAAAATTTTCAGAATCTGAACTCCACTCTTTTACCATAGTATCTCTTGGCTGATTTGTACATGCTCAAAACAAAGCGCGTCAGTGTCATAGAAGCTAATAGTGTTTCTTTTGCTACTGCACATTCCACGTAGCAGAACTAATATATTCCATATTGCTCTTGATCTTGGCGTTTGCATATGGTTATTCGATATTAATCGTTCAAGTTCTGTTAAAACAACTTACAGGGAAGAAGGCCTCAGCTTCAGCTCCAGGAGATGAACATGACGAAGATGAAAATTTTGACGAGTTTCTGGAGGGGATGTTCCCGTGATTTTGCATAGATTTTTATTTTCATTTTCATTTTTTTAATCTGTGTACTTGGGTACTGTTTGAGTTTACACCACCACATCTTTGAGACTTTGAACCTGTAAAATGTAAATATTGTAAATTTGTAAGATATATTATTGTTGAAGATTAATATCATCAGCTCACTTTAATGGAGCTTACTATGTTTGATGGTGCTTTTTATCTCTATTTTTATGTTATTTAAACCCTGAAGTGGTATTAGATGGAGTGCACTTGGGAGTTAGGATAGATTGTTGAAGTACTTAAAAATCCATTTCTGAATAATTAAGGTATGACTAATGTGTGGCACTGTCATCATCAGATTAATGGTCCCTTTAAACTAATTAGTTGTCCTTGGGGCCTTGATGTTAACATAAAGTTGTGAATTTGTGAATGCTGATACTTACTCATCATGCTATGTCACCATCATCAACAATCTTTGGCCATTTTACTGGGAATTGCTGGCTTTATAGATAAGCAAACTTTTTCGTAACGCCCCAATGTGAGTTTTTCTAATGTTCATCTTACAATTTGGCAGAACCAAGGGTGTGTCTTAATCGTTTTGGATATCTATTAAAAATTGAGAGTCAGAGCACTAATATTATTTCCGAGTCAATTGTTATACTTCGAAAGGCCGTCCTCTCTAGAAAGTTCACTAAAATCCACTTTTCTCATGTTTTATCAACCAACTCATCCTGCATTTATACAAGATGTATATACTAATTAATTCAATTTCCTATTGAAAAATCATGTAAGTAGTAATTACAGTAGAGAGTACAAACATGAAACACAGGTTGTGTTTTTACAGTAATGTTCTTTATATGGCTGCAATATATGTATTGACCAAAATGGGAAGGTCTTTCCTTGTCCTTATTTAGGGCCTGTTTAGATTTACGAAAAACAGCTGAACTGAACTGAACTGAGCTGAACTGATTGGCGCTGAACTGAACTGAATTGAATTGAATTGAATTAAATTGAATTGAACTGAATTGAATTTAATAAATATATAAATAATATTTAAAAAATAATAATATGAATATTAAATAATAATTATGATGATAGGTAATAATAATGAATAATTATTAATGAATAATAATAATTTTATTTTGGATATTTTTAAATGATAATTATAAATAAATAATATTAATAATCATAAATTAATAATAATAATGATTAATTATTATAATGATAATTAATAAAAATTATTCTATAGTCTATGATGATTATATAATAACAATAATATATAAGAATTAAATTAATATTATTATATTAATAATTAGATTTAATAATATAGTAATATTTAGTAATAAAATAATGATTGGGTCGGACCGTGCAAAATTACATCATAAATCGTTTTGACGTGATTTGATTGGATTATGGGCTGAAAACGCTGGTTTATTTGTGCTTTTAACCTAAACCATGTTCCTCCCTAAGGATAATAGTAATAATAATGAATAAAGCTATAATAAACAAAATAATATACAGATAATAATAATAATACTTAATAATAATGATATAAAATATAATAATAATAATAATAGCAATTAGTAAAATAAATTAGACCAATATAATAATATTTAACAAAATGGTTATAAAAGAATGGAGCTGAACTGAACTGAACTGAATTGAACTGATTGGAGCTGAACTGAACTGAAATTAAGCTGAAATGAAGCTGTCATATGCAGTTCTGTACCTAAGTGTCTACCACGTGTCCCTCGGAATAGCACGTGCTAGTAGGCGCGTGTAAAAGAATTACTATAGGTAAATGAATTTTGTTTGGTTGTGAGTTGTGACTTGGGGGTGTGGAGCCTTCTTGTTTTGGTAAAATTGCCACCTATGTTTCAGACATTACGCCGTCTCCCCTACCTTCGCAGTTACACTCACTCATGACTTTCCCTTCTTTCTTCATTTTCTTGGATTATCTTATATGTGGCTATAATAATTACTCCCTCTGTCTTATTTGCTACGTATTGACTTTTGGCTAATAATTTTGTTCCAACGAATAGTTTTCAAATATGTAGTTTGTAATTTTTTTTTATACTCAAATTGAGATATTAATTTTTAAATTACATTTCGAAAACTGTGAAAAAGCAAATGTAGCAAATAAATTGAGACCGAATGAGTATTGAATATGTTTCTCAAAATGAAGTTGAGTTAAGAATTCACCTTAAAATGCTTTACATTTCTTCTTTTAGTTCTTATACAAACGCATAACCGTAAATGTTACATGTATTATTCTTTATCTCCATCATACTCCCTTCATTTCAGTATAATTGTTATATTTGTACATTTTGCCAATGTAAAAAATGTGAGCATTAATATATCTAATTATGTATTTGTAAAAATTATAAAAGATAGATATTAATATATTACATATATTAAGAGGATCTAACAAGATTTTATATGACTGAATTTTGTCTTATGCCAAAATAAAGTATGTAAATAGTATAACATGTCAAAGTGTTACAAATATATTGAAAAATTTTAAAACGTAAAAGAAAAAATCTTAATCATTTTATGAATGAGATAATCAATTATTTGACAAATTAAAATTTTAACTGTTTCACACGTATTAGTTGCAGATGAGAGTATGAGGCTATTTTTCTTTTGAATAAAGGAAACAAGAAAAAGGTAAAAGGTACTACTATCACTAATTACTTTTTAACTCTGCTTCTAGTCAATCGACAGCTGTTCCGTGGAAATTATCAACACGTGGCACGTTCTTGTATGTAAGAGCCCACCATAATTGATCATGTATCCCATGACACGTGGTGTCGTGGCAACCATTTTTGGATCATTGGCTGACCCAACTTGAGGGGATATTACTCCGTACAGACTTCCTCTCTTTAACTACACTCCACTTCCTCACTCCTACTTCTATAGTTCCATCATCTCTAACCTAACACATGTACGTGAGGGTATTAATCATATACTATATTTCAGGTATATCGTAAGATTTTTTTTGCTTATTATTAATTTGGACATCTTTATTAAGCAAAAATTACACGTCTAAATATGCAATGAGCAAAAAAATAATCTTAAGATATATCTCATCCGTTTCCAAATAAGTGACACACTTCATGTTATAACGTTTATCAATGCATTATTTAAAACATTAATATCTACAATTATCCATAAGTAAAAATTATAAAAAGTTGATATTAAAAAAATTCACATTGAGGCGTATCTAACAAGATTCCATATGACTATGTTTTTCCTAAAATGTAAATCAACAAACCTAATTAAAATCTAAACTGGGAAAATAGTAAACATTGTTCAAATATGTCACTTATTTTGAAAAAGAGGAAGTAATATGCTCATGGTTCATCCGAATATATAATAAAGGTTGTGCATTTATGTTCACATTTCGCATTTCTCATTTCTGTTTGTGGCAGTATCTCACCCTTTCCCTACTAAACTATTTAGATAATTAATATTCGACTCGTGTTCGATTTTTTCAATTAAAGTATTTATGAAAGTATTTAGACAAAAAAAACATTATGATTTCAATAAATTGATATTATTTGTAGTTATATTATAATCAACCGTGCGATTATTTAACTGATGGTCAAATACATTGGATAGTAGATTATACATGATTACATGTTATGTCAAGGTAGAAAAAAATAAGAAACTAAAACGTCTTTTAGATGAGTTTTTGAATTTCCTTTTCCTACAAAAATGTTTTTAGTAGGATAGTTTGTTCTTTCCTCTCACCTTCTCTCTCCCCCATTATATGATTGAAAATCCATTTTCTTAATTAGGTGAGTACCCTCTCCTTTTCTTCCCCCATACAATATAATTGAGCTATACAAACACGTAGTTGGAGATATAGACATGCAATGCATAAGCATAGTTCACCACTCATACTTGAAAAGGTAATATATGTATATAGTATCCTAATTGAGAGAAACATCAACACAAAAGACAATTTTAAGATAGTAATTATATTATAATAAGTTGAATAAGTTTCCCAATTTAAACCATGATAGCAATTCCTGAGAGCACCACTTTAAAGAAAATTCAAAGGGTTATGATGTTGCAAAATACAAAACTTAACGGGTCTTGGATGCCATTTCATTTGTGATAGCTAAACAAGATACTTTTCGTTTCTTCTCTTACATTCCATTATAATTTATAAGCTAGCTGATAGAAAATTTATGAAATTTCAACCATTGATTATTTTTGACACATATTGATAGATACATAAGAAAAATAAATGTAATGCATGTACTTCTACGACAGAATTGAGGAGGAAAATGGGGGTAGGTTGTATAATTATGTACTACAAAGTTACACCAACATATGAGATGTATATTTTAGTTATATAATCACTATTAAGTATTAACCTATGTTACAATATATTAGCAATCAATAAAATATTGTCAGGACGTTTGATATGTGAAATAGGAATAGTGGGGGTTAAAAGAGAGATATGGATTGAGAATTGGTGGGTGGGAAGATAAGATAATATCTATCCCTTATGTTTGTTGGAATAACTTGGAATTAAATGTTAATTTTACTTGAATATATGCCCTCACTAACCCCGCCATCTCCTTTTCATTTTTATAAAGGGCAAAAGTGTCATTTTCTCCCAATTTTTATCCCACCTCAAATACATGCCCTCTTCATTTATTATTTTGGTGGAATACGAAGGTGTTTCTCATTTTCTCAATCACTACAAATAAAGATGAGATTACTTCCTAGTTCTATGCGGATTTAAAATCTCGATCAATCCTCACAAACAATCTCCTATTGAAAGCTTTGGCCTTTTTTTTAACTAGACACTACGGGATATAATAGAATGGTAGAGAATTTCTTATTCCTAAATGTCCCTAAGAATTTGATCCCATTAATGGCCTTGAAATATGAGAATAAAAACTTTACTACTAGACTGGTACAAAATTTAGCTTATAGCTCACACGAGAATCATGAAAAGGAGGAAGTACAATATCACTTTGGAAAAATTGACGAAAATAATTCCACCTTTGACTAGTCAGTCCAAACTAGTCCCAAATTTTGATATTTCAGCAATAATCCAACTTTTCTATACGTTTGTGCAAGATGGGTCTTTTGAGTCGATGATCTGCTTGACCGATTAAAAAGATGTTGATTTTTATTTTTCTTTAAAAATCAATTTGTTTTTAAAATTAAATCCCCCAATCCAATCCCCTCCAAACTGCCCCAATCTCAGTCCCCGCAAAGTGAAATAATTTCCATCAATTTCAAAAGGAAAAATTGGCGCCAACTGCACCAACAATTGATTTGGTGCACAAAACAGCACAAACTAAAGAAGGTGCAGTGCACAACACAAACTTTATGTGACGAGTGCACAAAACAACACAAACGAATATTGTGGTAGGTGCACAACACAAACTCTATGTGATGGGTGCACAAAACAACAAGAATTCTAAGTAGAATCTCAGGCCAAAATCTCCTTGTGTTGTTTTGTGCACCAATCACATAAAGTTTGTGTTGTGCACTACACCTTCTTTTGTTTGTGCTGTTTTGTGCATCAAACGAATAGTTGATGCTGTTGGCGCCAATTTTCCCATTTCAAAAATTAAGACCATTTAGAGTAGATCGAACAAAGATTGAGTTATAGCCAAATTTGTATTGATGATAAGGTGTTGAAAAGGTTACAAAAACGGAGTAGTTAATGAAATGATAGAAATTTCTTTAACAAGGACAGCAAGGACAAAAGAATGACTGTTGCGTAAATAGCAAATAATTATTCCCAATAATTACTCTTTCAACCCATCTCGTATTCCTACCTCCATCTCAATATGAAAGTAGAAACCCCTATTTACTGTGTCAGTGAAGAGGAATAACCAAATAATGATTATTAAGATTATGCATCCTATATTCGGGTATATTATAAGTATAGTATATTCAACTTATTGTTTATTTTATTATTAATTTGAAAGATGTTCAAAATGAGTTATAAATAATGAACAAAAAATACTTACGCGATATACTGTACTTATGATACACCCGGATATGAAAATATGTTTGCAGTGACTATGGGTGATAACGAGTCGAGTCGGGTCGAGTTTCGCGTAACTCGACTCGTTAAGATCTCGAGTCGAACTCGATTCGAGTCAGTCAAAATCGAGTCGAGCTTCGATCGAGTTTTGACCAACTTCAACGAGTTTGAATCGAGTTTGAGTCGAGTCAATGTCGAGCTATTTGCGAGTTTTGCAGTCGGCTTTTAACCGATATGATGCATTATATATAAAAATTGAATATTTTTAACCCTCTATTATATCATTCGAGTTTCTCGCGAGTTTTCGAGTCGAGTTTTGCGTATCTCGACTCGGTCTCATTAGTATTTCGAGTCGAACGAGGGTTCAATCCGAGCTGACTCGAGTCGAACATTAACCGAATATTGACCGAGTCGATCTCAAATAGCTCACGAGTTGTCTCACTCGATTAGCACCCCTAGCAGTGACCAGTGACTATTAGGAGTAAAACATATAACAAAAGTTAATATCTCTCTTTCTTACTCGTGTCCTTTTTCTCTCTATCTCTCACTTTCTGTTTTCTTTCTTCTCTTTATTTCTCCTCCTATGTTGGTGGTGCTGCTGTCTCTCTTAAGGATGCAGCTTTCTCACTTCCCATGAATTTTTACTCTTCTGATTTCCCCCCCTTTTCCCCTCTGATTCTCTGCTCCCAATCCTACCACTTTCTGTAAGTTCCTTCTTTTCTAAATTTTCTTATTAATTTCTTGTGCTACTTTTTGTATACTAGTCCCAAATTTCATAATTCAATTTCTTTGATAAGTTTTTTTTTCTCATGTCTTTATTGTAAGTTTTTAGGAGTGCCCTGATGATGAAATTTCATATTAATCCCATAAAATGGTTTAGAATATTTTTGGTGTGCTGTTGATGTTGATTATCTGGAAAAAAGCTGATTAGAGTTATTATAATATGTGGGTTTAGTGTCAATTACTTAATTCAGTGTTCAATTTCCAAGATTTTCACTTTCTTTGTTGAGAATTTACTGATTAAGAATTGATGTGTATTCGAATCATAGGAGCTGACAATTGTTGATATGCTAGTTAGCTCGTATTGGTGACATTATTGTTGCTGTGATCAAGTATTATTACTCTTATATCATGTCATGTCATTTTATGTTATTTATTTGTTATGCATCATTTTAAAGTTGAAGTCTTTTTGAATTTTTCATGTTGGTGTGGTGTACATTCAATTTACTTTCTGCTACCCTTTTTCTAAAAAAGATGTATCTTTGTGATTAATATTGGAAATTACCTTGACTTTTACAGGACAACATTCTAAGAATCGTCTTTTCTTGTATGTGATCATAGGATTTGCAGATCTTGAGTTTAGTAGTATAGATTAACCCTGTTTAGGAGTAATGCCCACTAAAGCCGGAAATGTGGAAGATCGATTTAAAGCTGATGGAGGAGGGGATAAACCTCAAAACATCATGTTTGGACAGCCATGGTGGCGTGGTCTGAATAATAGCGGTGTCACTTCGACTCCAGCTTTGAATGACTCCTCAACTCGTTCATCTTGTGGGGAACCGGTGCATGGTTCTGCCTTGGCTGGCACTCTTTCAGTGCCCGTCAATGGGATGCAGGATACTGGAGGTAGTGCTTGTGGAGAGATCCAGACTGCATTGGCTCCTCAGTTGGGTATGCATCTGTTTTGCTATGTTGCTTCGAGAATAAGTTGTCCGTTTAACCTCGTTCTAAGAGTATTATTTTGTGATCTTATGCTGTTTGTTGTCATCTTTTCAGTTTGACAGATGGTTGTGAGTATGACTGTTAACTTATGTACAAAACATGATTTGTCGATTAAAAGAAACTGATACTGCTCAGTTTCCTGAAGAGACAATATCATCATGTGATGGAGCCTAAAACCTGGATTACATATCGCTTTGGAAAAAAATGTATTGCTCAAAATTTCCATAATTTTTCCTTTAAGAATATGGGGGTGAAGGGCGGGCTTGGGAGGCAAAGGGTACCGTCGAGGGCCTCCTTTGCTTTTTTGCTTCCTATTTTTGTGAGTGGATGTTGTATACTTGGAGCTGTATGAAATCTGTGTTTTTATCACCCTGCCCTTTGTAGAGGATAAAGTGGCTGCGGGGGTATCTATAATCTGCAATTAGTGCAGTGAAATGGAGTTGATATGTTTTATCTAATGTAAATTGGAGAAATGGTCCTTTGATGTTTAATATTTCTCTGGCTAATGTGATTTACTTAACTGTAAAATATTTTTTCATGAAGCAGATACACAAGACCAGCCTCATAAACAAGTGCCATCCTCGATGCCACAAAATTTTAACGACCAGCCGAATGCCCAAATGGATCTTGTTGGCCACTCAATTGTAAGAGTCTACCCTTGAGTTCCTCTGAAGGTTGATCTATGGACCTTGGACGGATTTTATTATGGTTCTATCCTGATGAAATAGATGGTTATGACTTATGACAGTATGCTGTTATTACTTGAAGATTTTGCTTCATACTTTAAGTGTATGTGGTATATGTTCATATGCTTTGATTTTTGCAGGTATTGACATCATACCCGTTCCAGGATCCTAGTTATGGAGGAGCTATGGCTTATGCACAAGTACAACAGGTGCGTTTGGGAAGTACGTGTTTATCAGGGACACTACTCTTAGGCCTGATTCCGAATTTTGAGCTGTTTTACATTGATTAGTTGATTTGAATTTTGGCTAGTGATAATTGCCAAGATCACCCTTGCATGAGTTAGGACCTGGGATGATCATAATGTTTTGTTTGTCAATTTTTGTAATCGGTTTAAGATGCTTTATTGCTTTAACTAAGATTCTTGTGCCGTGTGCATAGCCGGTTGAAGGGAGCATAGTGATAGGGACAACAGTAGCAATTTATTTTGTTCCTTTATCACCCTTTTCGCCTGAGGCCAACAAGAAGTAAATTTGTTTTATTGTGGTTATGTGCATTTCCCCCTTCTCTGGAAAGAGTAGATGTAATTCTAAGAAATAACTAAAATTTTGTGTGCTGTATAGAATGACAGGTAAGCCAGGCTGCCTTGGTTTATGCCTTTATGACGTTTTCTATTTTTAGAAGTGGGGAATTTTGTCAATAATTTTTTTCCTATTTCACTTGTATTGTCTTAGGTGAATCCTCAGCTGTATGGATTGCACCAGAGTAGAATGCCTCTGCCCCTTGCAATGGAGGAAGAGCCTGTTTACGTAAATGCCAAGCAATATCATGGGATTTTAAGGCGCAGACAGTCACGTGCTAAAGCAGAATTGGAAAAAAAAGTTATCAAAGCTAGGAAGGTATATGAGTTTAAGTACTTCCTCCGTTTCTTTTCAATTGCAACAAATTCAAGTGGGTGGACTCCTAGGCAAAATTGTGGTGTGAGTATGAAACGGATGGAGAGAGAAAATAGGGCATGTGATAAGGAGAGAGATAGAGAGAAATGACTTGTAAAAAAGGAAATAACACATTTGTTGCAATTAATTTGATATTTCCATTTTTGGCAAACGTTGCAATTAAAAAGAAACGGAGGAAGTATATGTTTATAACAATTGATATCATTGTTGTTGACTTTAACTTCTGAATTTTCTTTCTGACAATTAATTGATTTTGCCTCTTCCTTTCATATCCTTGTTGTTGGGGTTGGGGGAGGCAGGAGACAGGGTCACTTCCATTATACTTAACCTGTGCTATGTATCTTATCTGTTGTAAATTGTTAGAGGTCATCTAATTATTGAAACTTTTGCATGATTTTTGCTCTTCTAGATAGATCCATTTGCCGAGTTTTCCTGCATTATATGATACAGAAACTTGGCAACACCTGGTGTCTAGATTAGTTGTCTTCTCTTGAGGCAATGGCTCACAGAGTCAGTCGTTTAATTCAGAATGTCTTGGTGATTGTGCGTATTGAATAGTTTCCAGTAGCTTGGTGTAAAGGTTTTCTTCAGCAGTTGTTCCTCCAAATCCATGTTTTTGTGATAATTACTCAATCGTCCTGTTCATAGCCCTTTGCATGTAGCTAGTCTAGTGTATTTTCATCTTTATCTGGAATTGTTTGCCAGTGGTGTGGTGTCAAATATCAACAGATATGGAAGGAAAATGCAAGCTTAATCATCCCTCCCTACATCAACTCTATCCAAAATAAGTGTACAATCTGCGGATGACCCGTCATCAAGAGGAGAATGGACTTGGGTCGTCCTAGCAAAGATAATGTGAACCTCTCGATTTGGGTCAAAGTATGAATAGAAGTTTAGAAGGGAGTCTTCTCAAAACTTTAGCTAAATCTCAAGGCTACATAGCGTCTAATTGATAAGAGTCCGAGATCATTGCCTTAACAGAGGTTATATTATGTCCCCGCCCCCAAGGCAGGTGATGTTGTCACAGATACTTGGAGAAAGTCTTGCAAGGATCCTCCGAGATTCCTTAGGGTTTTTAAGAAAATATAGTCTACCGAGAGTCATTATGGGGTCTGTTTTCTAGATCTTTATTTCCCATCTGGACCGTAGACAAGGCTGTTTGAAAGCCTAACATATAGAAGAATATGGCAGAACTGACCAGTTGTTGCTTATATTGTTCCTTCCTCTTTGGCATCATTAAAGGATTTGAGTTTATCTTGTCAAAACCCTGGTCTTCTTAGCCGTGGATTAGAACTAATATCATTTTGGGGATAAGATCTAGAGACTAGAGCTGGTTACAACAACGCGTGATTTTTTTTACAGCCTACTTTGTGGCATTGGAAGTGTAGCGTTCTCGTATCGTATGTTATTGCTTATGTATTGGCTGCTCTGAACTATTTGTGATCAGCAATCCTTTTCTACCTAAATCAAAAAATAGTATAGGGAATTGCAGCTACCATCATTTTCCTTTGTTACACTTAATGGTACAAATTGTCTTTCCTGTGAAAATCACATATCTACGGTTGTCCCTTTGCATGTGCTCTCTTCTGTCCAAATTTCGAAGTCTTCTGAAATTCAACCTTTTCTCGGTCCTTCTCTGTCAAGTGTCAACAGTGCATTATGCATATCTCAACTATCTTTAAGGATTTTTTTGCCTTGTGCCGCAGCCATATCTTCATGAATCTCGTCATTTACATGCTTTGCGGAGGGCAAGAGGTTCTGGAGGCCGTTTTCTCAATACAAAAAAGCTTGATGACAATAATGCTGATACTTCATCACGAACAGAAACAAATGTAGCAACCAACCTTCGTATATGTTCCGCTGGTTCAGCATATTCTGAACGTGTGTCCTCTACATATAATGCAAATGCAGGTTCTTCTTGGAACCAGCAAGAAGCAAGAGGATTAATGAGTTCAGATATGCGCAACGCAGAGACACATTCCAGTGGTGGCACTAACATTCACGGTCTTTCGTCAACATACCCTTCGTTTTCTGATCCCGATGAAGGAAGAGACTACTACGGTCGGGGAGGAATGAAGGTGAATGGGGCTGTTTCTGTCAAGTAGGACCCACTTTGTGCATGGAGGGAAGGCTACCACCTTACCTTCTGGTACTACTTTGACCTTTGAAAAATTGCTTTTCATTTTGCAGCCTGATAAATATCTGCTCATCTGATTTTCCCAATAAAGTGCTCTGGGAAACTAATTCATTTCTTTTCACATCTAAAGCTGAAACTTTTCACTCCGAAAATTCCCTCGAGCACGTCAAGTATAAATAAAATTGCATCGACATAGTAAACATGTATCTTAATAAGCATTTTTTGGTTGATGGAGGCTAAAGAATTTGAAATTTTGAATTTGAAATATGAACTTAATAATGCAAATCCTATGTTAATTACAAAAATCGAGCATTTTGAACTGTAGAAGTCTCAGTATGTTGATGGTTTATTGTATTGGGAACTACTTCTGACTTGCGTAAAAAGGATGAAGATTGTATTCCTGTGAACATCTTAATCTTGGTTAACTTATATCTGTCTCATCCAGGTTATTGGGGTTTTCTGTGGTATTCGACTCATTCAATCATGGAGGACAACAACCCTTCAAGTGTGTGAAGTTGCAGGCAACTCATTCTTGGCTCTGGTTTACATGATTTACCGTGGTCGGGATGGAAGAGGAGATACAGGGTGGGACTATGCTGTTATCTGCCTGTTTTCCCTTTCACAATCAACTTATGACTTATCCATTGTGTATAAAGAACCCAATCTTAACTTGTTGAATTCTCATGGATTGCCATTTATAATTGTGTGTGGATTTATCTTGTATTTCAATGAAAATGTCCAACAATGTTGGAATTAGATTGTAGTGTGCCTCTCTTTGGTGTAGGGCAAAAATACTCTTAACGGGCGTAAAGTTGTGATGTGTGAGACACTTGTCTTTTTAGTTCTTAGGAAGTAAATATTGGCTTGAATGCAGTCAGACTTTGGCGTTGCCCCCCAAAGTTAGACACAACAGCTGCAAATTTGTATCTCAAGAATCCCGAAGATGTATCTCAACAGCTGCAAATTTGTATCTCAACCCTTCAAGAGCTGAAGAAAGACACCGTAACAACAAAGGCAAAGCAAGGGCACGTTACGAAGTATAGCTTTGCTTATGAAAACTGATTGGGAAATCGTAAAGACTATTCTCATAAAGACTGGACCATTAGTTATGCAAAAGAGCCAAAAGGTGGTCACACGACTCACACCACTGACCACACACATCTTTTCTTGCATGTGCTCAGCGGGATGACGACTGTGGTGGTGCATGAAGGGAAAACGCATATCCTCTTTGTTCTCTGTTTATCACTCTTTCCTCAGCCCTTTGATTTTCTATAACTTTTAATGTAAGTAATCAACAATAAAGATAAATCTACATTTACATTTGAGCTTTCATTTGATAAATAGTACTGTTTCTTTTGTAGAAAATGATTTCCATTGAAAAAATTGAGTGTAACCAAATATAGGGTAGATACTAGATATCATATAAATTCTGTTTGTTAAAAGAATCAAATTGGAACATATGAACTTCTTGAACTACAGAAAGACGAGTAGAAGACAAAGAAGCTCTATTAGACGTAACATTTTAAAACAATAAAAATAGCGAGCGAAACAAAATACTAATAATCCCGAATTTCCGCAACACATTTTTCCTATGGTCTTCTCCTCACTTCTTTGAAATGCATTCGACTTTCCTCCTTTGTAACTCACTAAGTCGACTTGAACACGATCTCAACCACATCTAATTTCTTCGCTGGTGTCGAAACTGCAATCTTCATTGTTGGCTTCTTCTTTCTAAACTTCTAGTTTGATTCGTCCAAGTAAGTCGACAATAAAGATGGCGAACTCCTTAACTCATCAACCTGATCAATTTCCTTCTTCTCAGGCTTAAATTTAGTGAAATCGGCATCAAAATCAAAAGCATAACTCGAAATAAGTTCAGTTCGTCAAAACTAAACTTCAGCAAAAAAATAAGCTCAATCTAGTAAACCTAAGGTGAACAGACTAAGACCTTATTGTACATATCCATAATATTAATTTCTTATAAGTTTTACTAATTTGTGAAATTGAGAACTTTAATCGTGAAAGATGGGGTTTGCATTACCTTGTTCTTTTGGAATGGATCAATTGTTGTTCTGTTCAGTTCAATTTGGTACAACTCAATTTATTTTAGTTCGGTTTTGCTCCATCCATCTCGGGAATTTCGGTTCAGTTGTTTAATTTTAGTCCAGTTACATTTAGTCCAAGATAACAGAACTCACGTTCATAAGTCAAAGTGGAACAACGTATTGCTACTAAAATGAAATTATTGCTACAGACTCTTTAACAATATATTAAGGATTGAAACTGATTTTTTATTGAACTAAACTTATTATTACTGAACGGAACTTTTTAATAGTGAACTAAACTTATTATTACCGAACTAAACTCATTTGTTTTAAGTAAAAGCAGATGGAGTAAGTGTGTAAATGAGATAGCAAATAAGCGAGAAGCAACACGGACCCGGCAAGAACCCTAGGAGAGAGAAAATATAAGATACACCTTCTCATTTGTCATCTCCCCGCACTTTCTCGAGTTCACCCATCACAAATCTGTTCTTAATTTATCAAGCTTTTGTCTAATGCCTTCTCTCCAATCTTCTTCTTGTTTTGCCGTCTGATTTTTTCATCAGCAATACCCAATGCGGTAAGCCTCACTGCTATATCCTTTATGTTCTTCGCTCTATTGTTTTCCAAGTATTTTTTTTTTTGGTTTTTTCAAGTTTTTGATAAAATATTTATGGTACAAACTCCCAATGATGAAACTATTTAGTAATCTGAAAAAGGAATGGTAAATGCATTGGCCATGAAAATACAGGGCTCCCATGTCAATTTGCATATGGTTTTGAGGAACTGTGTTTTTCTTGTCTGCTTATTTGCTTGCCATCCTTGTGGAAACTAGGCATTTTTGAGGGATCTTTTTTTTAACCTTCTTTCTTTTTCCCTTTCCGCATTTACGTATCACTTTTTTCTTCGATAATACTTCCTCGGCTCCATAATTCTTGCGACACTTATTATTTCAGGTCTCCAAGGCACTAATGTACATATTCTTTTGGTCTGCAATGAATTTAAATTAACTTCAGTTCACCTCTTGCTCCTGTTGAGTCAGAAGTTGCAATTCAGTTCAGTTATATCGGTTTTTTGCAGGTCAAAAGAACAGGACCTACAAAAATTGTGTGTAGGAATTATGAAATAGAGAAGGATGCTTGTTTATTGTTTTGGATTGAAAATTTTGTAGAACTTATTGTATTAAGTGATAATGAATTTGTTGTTGTTTGTTTCAGTAACTTGATGGGATTAAAACCCTACCCAAGTTTCATCCTTTAAACAAGTACGAATTTGTATGCAGATTCATGAAGAAAAGACATCAGTTGGAAACGAGAATGCTTGGTGGCGATTTATCGATAACAGATTTTGAGTAATTAGGAATCATATTGTATGTACAACTCTGTACTGTAGAGAAGAGTGAACATAATTGATACTCCATTTGCAAAACCAACACTTTTCTGTTGATAGCTTGAAGTTTTATATTAGCAGAAAAATGTACTTATGAATGTTACACAAATTGATACCGAATTTACAATAAACCTGTAGTGTTCTGGTGCTATTTATATAATACAGTATGTTGTTACAAATGTTTCATTTTTGCCTTCCCGCAATTTTTCCGAACTACATTGCTGCCTGTTCTTTCAGTTGTTCCTGTGCACACATCGGAAGCTCAAACTGTCAGGAAAACGCTTCTATGCTTGAAAAATGCAAATAATATGGAGTTATAATGTATGGAAAATGCTACTCCTATACATGAATAAGTTCACCAAATTGCGGGAAGGAAGTCCTAGCCAAAATTTCTCTCCTATACATGAATAAGTTCACCAAATCAAATCTCCTTCCTTGGGAAGGAAAACCAAGTCCGTTTACTAACCATATTCACAATAGGGGCACCACCTTATCGACTAACCATATCATGAGAATATGTGAAGTTCTCATCGACTGAAAATAGTTGAAGTGAACTAAATTGAAAAAAAAAACTAAGATGAACTAAAAATAAGTTCGAGAATATAGACCCTATGAGAGTCTTCATGTAGAATTGCAAGCTAAAAAACCCTTGAAAGTTATTAAAATCAAATCAAGGGAAGCTGAAACTCTTGAAAATTTGGATGCAGAAATCGGAACTTAACAAATATTATTACTTCTACAGAGCAGCCAAAATAAGCAGATAGTCAATGGATAGTTCACAAGGTTTCCAGGTATAATCATATGGGAGATGTTATGACATTAGAAAGGGCTACATTCAAGGATGACAGACTTCAAGTACTAAATGATTAAAAGAATAACAACAGTGCTGGTCAAGTTGCTTTCTTACACTTGAAATTTTACTAACCTCGGTGACAAAGAAAGCATGAAAGCCGTAGGGAACTCTATTAGGTAATTCAACAACCGCAACAGGATCAGCTGACATTGTTTTTGCATCAATTACATTCACAGATGATTTGCTGCAAAATATAAGTACAAACTCCGTTAGATGTCGCTCAAAACCCTATGCGAGAATTGTACGTGTTCAAGTCTAACAAGAATGGTACAACATTAGATGGTATGTATTATACTAGTTAGACAAGACGTCACTAAATTGAAACAGCAAGGTAGCTCCCTTTTCACTGGTATTAGTTGGATTACATATCTTAAAAAGTATGAAGTGCATAGTAAAGGAGTTACCCTGTTTTTTCGTCATGCACAAAAAAGATCAGATATCCATCATCCTCTTCACTGGTGGTACCTTGCTCACGAGGAACAAAGATAGCCTCTGATCCATATCTTCCAGGACCAAGGTCAAAGATACCTTGCACAGTTCCTCCAACTTCGAGCTTTGTTTTGCTGGAATCTGGTTCGGCATGCAAGTCAAATTTGACTATCCCTTGCACTTTTGCAATATTGCCCAAAATGGTACCATACACATATCTCTGCTTCCTGTGTTTGATACAAGACGAACATGAGTACAATGCTGTTACATTTTATTATCTCCCTGTTCCCCTGCAATCCTCACCAATATAAGTTGAGTATTAATTGCACCCAACTGGCGGAGGCCTGGAGAGGGTAACGGAGTCGGAGAAGGGTTTACTTCTAAAATTGTAAGCTCCAAATTACCTGCCAGTGTAGTTCTCGTTAACTCTAGGGAAATCCACAGCAGATGCTGATAGTTTTTTTTTGAGAAGCAACACCAGTTTTCATGTCGAATCTCATCTCATACCTGTAAATAGAAATTACTATCAGAGAAATGATGATTACAAAGAGTAATTATATTCTGTCAAAGCATTGGGTTTCCTTACAATTCATTTGAGAAATGATCGACTCGATCTTTATCAGCTCCACTGACCATATCCAAGTCTGGATTCTCAATGCGGCAAGTGATTAAAACAACCTCATCCCCTTCCTCCCATGCATTGGCTGTCAATATTATCAATTAAAAACAATTGTGCCCGTTAAATATGCAACAAAGTCAATTTCCGCGTAAGCAATTAATGATCTTACAATATTCACAAACAAACTACAAAGCCAGAAATTGTTATATCTATAAACATCAAACCAACTGCATAACTCTGACTAAATAGAAAAATGAAGGTTGTTAGGACGCACCATTATGGAATATGAAGCAATTTGGCAGCTCAAACCATTTGATTAAGCTCTCATTTTCCGCGTATCGAGGTAATACACCAAAACGAGACTTTTTTGTTGCATCAAACGTGAATATTATTTTCTTTTCCTTCACCATTTCCTGTATGTTAGAGAATATAAGATCAATTGTACTAAGAAAGTGTGGGTTGGAGGGGGGAGGCAGAAAGATCCTGAAAAGATGTTTGGCATCTCGGCAAGGAAACCTTAGGCTTAAGTTATATGGTATCCCCTGGTAACAATCATGTTGAACCTCTACCCCTAGACCTTTATAAAAAAATGTTGCATGAAAAAGCATCTCAATGAAGAAGTGAATGGAAGTTCGTTTTTTTGAAACATCTAGTTCAAAGTACTATACCTTCGGTCTAAAGTATAAAGGAAGATCCATAATAATAGCGTAATTCTCAGTGATGGCAAAATCGTGCATCATGATAGGGGCCGGGATTGTTATTGGTACAGGGTCATGCATTACACCGTCCTTTGATATTACTCTGTATGTGATATATGGCGGGGCATGAGAGTAGCCAAATGTAAACATCTCCCCTGCACCAAGAATTTGGTCAGTGAGACTACAATAGGGCAATTATTTAGATTGAAGCGAGTATTCATGGGGCAAATCAAAGAATCTCACCAGTGAATGGGTCAACCTTGGGGTGAGCTGTAAAGTTGTGGTTCAACCTCTTATCATAGTCAAGCATTCCAAGGGTTTGCAGATCCCCATCCTCCAAAACACGAAGAACATCTGGATCGAACAGAAAAGTAGAAGTTAGTTTCGCACACAACTGGTACTAGCAAGAAACCATGACAAGCCTCTGATAGAAATTCATCAAAATTTCTGTCAAACTACACAGGGTTTGGGGAGCTAGAGATGTTCCCATTCTAATCCCTAAATAGTCAATATGAGCACCAAATAATATAAACAGCAGAAAGATGGAAGATATTATAGACCCAAAATATGAGCACCACTTACATGGTTTATCTCCCTCAGAAAGTGCCAGAAGCTTCCCATGGTGATATATAAGGGCAGTATTAGCTGAGAAAATAAAAGAAATTCAGAACTGTCCCAGATTATGGAAGCATACAGAGATGCTGAAGTACAAATCTTTTCCTTCAACTCAACGTTGCATTGAGCTCCCCAGAGAAAGCACAGGATACTTGTTACAAGTACATGAACAATTATTTTTCCCTACTTTGTAGATGAACTTAATTGTGAGATATATTAATAAATTAGATAGCACAATAGAAGAAATAACCTGTCCCATTTCCGTACGACATATCTAGTACTTTCAGTTTAGCTCTGAGCATTTGCAAGTTGACTGTAAGTAATCCAAATAGCCCCTTAAGATCTCCAATCTGAAAAAGATGGGAAAATAACAAAAAAGTAAGGTCTATATTAAGATTCTTTATTTATCATCTTAGAATAAGAAACATGCAACAACAAGTCTTCATTACAAGTCATTTGTTTTAGGAGTGGATAGAGCATTTAAAACATTTCATCAGTTGTTTTCTAAAACTATGATTTGTGTCTTAAGTCATAACAAAGTCTGAATCTGACTAAGTCCAACTCGCTAGCTGTATAATAAATCTGATCTGGATCCAAGATATAAAATCCAATTCGAATCAGATTTCAAATTCGAAACAAAGTAGAGGTGAATCAGATATGGAGTTTGGTAAATTCAATCTGATCCGACCCATTTTCATTCCTAGTTAAGACTTTACATTGATGCTATGAGTAGTATAGACTATACAAAGTAGACAGAGTCACAGAGGAAACAGCTTGTCGTTCCTTCGAGTATTCTGTTACTTGTTTCAGTGCCTACCTTCATAAATTTCGGCGCTCCAAAGAACTCTTCTTGTTTCAGTCTCGACGTTTTAACATAACGGGAGACGTAAGTTGCTTTACCATCTTTGATACGCATTCCATGGATCATGCTGAAAAAGAATAGACAATATATTGACTATATGTTGTAAAAGGTTATCTGGAACGTAATTGAACAGCAAACAGATGATTTCGTGTGGAACACTAAGGTGCTCCTCCGGCATGGTCATATGCCAAAACAGAGGGTTACAGTCCAAATCAAATAGCAATTACAGCCATGCCTATCTTCTGATCACCTACTCCCAATTGCCAAATTCTCTAGGATGTGACTAATGAGAATAACTGTAACCAAAAACAGATGAACACAAAAGAATTAAAGTCAAAGGAGGATCTTAGCACTCCTTTCAACTTTAATGGCACCTCCAGAGAAAGTGGAGTTAGTGGGAGTGATACAATATTTCGGAGCACAAAAATCACTACTCGTGTAGGTGGACATCTAAAACTGTGCTTGTAATAAACGGGTTGGAACTGTACGAGCGAGAGAGAACTTCAAAATTAATTAAAATTTTCCTTTTGACCTCATATCGGCACCATAATTCAAGAAATTAGTAAAGCTGGTCAGATAATTTTTAGATTTCATTTCTCCACGTTACTAGCAGCAGAAAACCTACAAATGAATCTCTTCTACACCACCATTGCATTTTAGGAAGATGACAATCAACTACAAATAGCTCAAGCCTATGCAACCGTACCATAATGGCTGACTTGCTTGCACTGAGGCTTATATAGGTCCACTAAATGTCAACACATTGTCCTGAACCCTGGGTAATGCCATCTTGTATGTACACACCCAACACTTCGTATCTACTACTCACATCAATCCACGGGGATCAACAGCTATGGTCAATGGTTTCAGATGGGGAATCCCAAAATCTATGGGCATACAGATACAGATCTTGACATGCAATAACTTTGATCTATAATGAAGACTAAATAGCTTCTAAACGTCTAACACAGGAAGTTCCTTCTATTTCACATTTTTTCCACCAAGAGTTTGTTCGGTGCTCGCCTAATAATGAGAAGACAAAACCAATAAAGTTTTAAACCACCATTCAGTGTATCATGGTCGCTAAAGCAAATTAAAAATGGACATATGTTCCAGTATTGAGCGCCCAAAGCAGCTACAAGGATAAAAGATCAACAGAACATACCCATCTCCGTCAAACCTGCAAGAAAACAAAAACCAGCAGCAGAATGAATATGCAGAAGGATACATCTCCTTTTTAAACAAACATAAATATGAACCAAAACAGACTAGTTAACACTTACCAGTGATATCCAGCCACAGGAGCAAGCTTTGGGTTGGGTCCAACCCTGACAAACTCCCCATTTAAGCATTCCTACAGGATAATGTCTTCATCAATTACAATGTATGCCGAAGCAAGTACTTCGTAGTTCGTATAAAGCAAGGAGTTAATTTAAATTTTGGTAGAATGTATCAAAGAAAGTTATCAAATGTCCTAATTCCTACAAGTATTAAGCCAAACAGGAAAAGAAAAACAAGAGCTGCACATATATTACTAGGGCCTAGCTGACCACATTTAGAGTTTAACCCTACATTCACCAAGGTAAAACTCTGAAGATAAATCCAAGTATTTTCCTCTTATAAACTTTCCAGTGTCCTTAAGTATAGTACTATGTAGGATGTCTAGAAAAGTTGTTCAGAAAATAGAGATGGTTCGATATTGGATTTCCTAATATGTTGTTATTTGGGGGTGGAGGGGTAGAAATAACACAGCTAAGATAAAGGATATTTTTAGCAAATCAGGTCATATCCGTAGTTATAGGAGGATAGGACAACATGACAACTAATTCTAAACGAAAAGAGTAGTATAAAACCTATGAGAAAGCACCTACGAAAACATTTATTATACCATAGCACCAATGAAAAAGAACCACAGTCTTAAAAGCAAGCACATTGCTAGCTCGATGTTAAGAAAACTAACCATAATATGTAAGATCAAGGCTATATTGAATAAAGCACATTACGCAAGGGACCTTCTTCTATCAATATTTCAACGTGGAATTTCATTACATGTTTCAATTCTTAACTATATACCCATATATGTTTTTGTTTGTCTTTAGATTGGCGAGGAGACTGTCGGACCAGAACCTTGCACAAGTTAACCAGTCCCACACACCTTAGGAGTGGGTAAAAGGTAATGGAAACCCCGACCCACAAAGCGCCCCTAGTTGGGTTTTATCCCACATTTCCACTAGCCCAAGGTTGTAAGATACAACCTTTACCACTAGACCAAGCCTTGCTTCATTCTTTAGGACATTCTTAGCTTACATATATCAATGGAAGCAATTACTTTTCACTTAGGTCTTCTTCTCTTATTTCGATTAGCTACAGTCTCTAGTTTGTTCTACAAATTTGTCTGCCTTGTGTTTCGATACATTACATAAAGAATCAAGTATAGAAAGCAAGGTCTTGTGAAGTTATAAATAATAGCAGGCAATGGTACATTAATCTGAAGTTTAGCATGTAAATCCTACTAAAGATACTTCATGTTTGTTTCTCCAATTCAATTCACAAAGTACAAAAATATATGTTTATTCCTCCCATTTCAATTCACTTATTCAAATTCTAAAAAAAGTCCCAAGAGACTACCAAAGTATACAATAGACAGATTCACCCATAGCATCAAACTTCTTCACACTAATAAAGTAATAATACTAATATAAGAGCACCACACATGGTGTATAATTAAAAATTAGCACTAATCCTCGACGAAATGGTCCCTCACTTGACATAATATTATATGCAGGTATACTCAATATAAGCAATTCAAGATGTCTCCATAGCATATACGTGACAAACTTGAAACAAATACACATGCACATCAGCACATTCACATTCACATTCTCTAACGTAAAATCATTTAACCTAAAATTGCTCACATCAGAATCAGTGTATTAGAACATCTACCAAAACATCCCGATTTCAACACTTAATTCCTCCAAATATAAATGCCCGAGTACTAAAAACAGTAAAACCCTCCTTATAATTCACACCCATTTCCCAATTCTGTAAAAAAAGAACACATTTTTCTTACTTATAAAAATGCAATCTTGTAAACCCAGACATTTACACACATGATCACAATAATAAGGACAAAGGGTGTGTTCTATTCACTTTTTTTTTTCTTTAAATAAGCTTCAGGTCTCATCAGGCTAATCACGTCCAATCAGGTATAAAAACAAAACAAACCGGGGGTAATCAGGTCTAATTAAGTCTAATAAGTTTAGTTCACATAAGTTCACACGACGAGAAAATTAAATCTAGTAAGTTTGGAACAGATAAGTTCAGGCGAAAAGAACGCACCCTGAGACAAGACATAATATAATATAGAAAAGTAGAGTGAAACAAAATGAAATAAGGGAAAAAAGGTACTGACAGGGAGATGTCCATGAACAGGTAAATCTTTGCAAGGAGGAGTTTCATCAGGAACAGGAGCAAAGTTACCAGAAAGATAATGGAGTGGCTGTGAAGAATCATGCATTAACTTTACAATGAGTTTTTCCAACCAATCAATTGCAGTGGAAGTAAAGCCTTTGTTGGGTTTTGGGTTAACTTCCACAATTCCATGTTTTCTTACATCTTTGTTTTGCATGTCAATGTCTTCTCCTTGCTTTTTCTCTACCTCTGCTTCACCCATCCTATCTCTCTCTGTCGACAATGTTCTGGTGAGGACTGTGAGTTTGTGAATTGGTGAGTGTTGAAATGAAATTAGGAGTATTGTATTTGTGGCCTTCGAAATTAGAATGTTCTTGATTGATTACCATAGGTAACCATTGTGACACGTAGTAATCAGGATTGTCACACTTACTTTTTTGGCAAAAGAGTTGGGCACGTCTAGGTAAAACCACAACTACTTTACCGTATCTGTTTTTAACATGTGTTCAACATATAATCATTACCTGGACGACATATGTACATAAATTATAGGTTCGGGTTTTTTTCTTTGACAGACCGCTAAGTTGAACGGAACTGAAAGATAATTGCGCGAAGTTGAATGAAATAGTGAAATGTAAAGTAAAAGGGTTGTGTTGAACTGAAACCTGATGAACTGAAACTAAGTTGTAGAGAATAGGTCCTAAATCAAACTCTTACTTAACTTCATACTACTTCTGTTGGTTTATATTAGTCGTACTATGGGTGGAAATATAAGTTTCGAGGAATTCATGTGAAAACGAAAGGCAAATAAAACCTTAAGCTCGAAGATACCATTTTGTAATACCCCTATAATTCTCTCTTTCTAAAACATATATTTTTCCCAACTAAAACAGAGAATTATCAAGGTATTATCGCCCGTGTGAAAACGTATCGGCTTACTCACGTATTGCAGCTGAAAAATATTAAATACTTAGGACATAATAATTGTCAAACCATCATCCAAACCTCGAAAGATAATTCAAAACCAACTTAAAACTTTTAAAATAAATAATTCATAATTCACTTAGTAAAATTAACGTAAAGGTAAGAAGCAATAGAAGTAATAAACAATCTCTCAACAACGCTTCCCAAGTCTCAAATGAGTAATTGAGACGATGCATCATGCCTTCCAAATTGTAGGCAAATACTCAATTGAAAACTGCTCACCAATAAAGGGTCATCACAGGATCAATAGACACAACCATGAACGACACATAGAAAAGCACGTAATCAGCAAAGATGAGTACATACATAAATAAAATAGAACTCGAAACATAATCATGATACTACTAAGCAATAGAACATGATCAATAAATGCACTTCAATAATTCAACTCGTAAAATAGGACTTGACTTCACAAGACATACAACATGATAAATATTAGTACATTGAATGGACAATGGATCGAGTTGTCCAACCAAAACCAGTCTCCAAAATAAAAGACAGAGTTACGGGCGCGACTCCGTCACCCCTTGACCAACGATATCGAGGAACCTTTAGAAATAAAAATAGGGTACGATGATCAATCCGATCCCAAGAAAAGTCAAGGGCTACCACCATGTACTCCAACTCATACTAGTCTAGAACTTCAGACGTGCACAAGTCTAAAGCTATTGCTATTCACTTCCACTTTAAGTATTAATAAGTTATTCGATGTTGGACTCTAAACAAAGCAACCAACACATAACATGGATACAACAATATTCCTCTTATATCTTAGAATTAAATAAATAACCAAATAATTCCGATTGACCAAGAATTAACCCTCCAAATTTATTTGTTGACTTAAATCAACAATCAAATGTCCAATAACAATAAATATACATACCCTACAAAGCCCTCTTTGCAAATTAGTAATATAACCATAAGCAATAATAATCCAAATTACTCATAAAGTCATCGGCCTTTGAGAAGTAATAAAATATCCACTAAGGGAAACAATACCAAAATCCATAATTTGATAATAAAATATTATTAATCCCTCATGTCAATTAATAAATAAACTTATTCCCTTCCTAAACATGCTTGAATCAACATCCATTCAATCATGTAATAAAACATAGGGAAAATTAACAAGAATAATCCAAACTGTTGCTCATCTTCCATAATTAATCCCACCTTTTATAATTCCCAAAATAATCTCAAGTATTTAGGGTATCTTCCCATATTAGTCCTAGGTGAAATGATAACCTGATAGAGAGGTAAAAATGACACGTGGCACAATTATATTGGTTTAACAAAGAATGCAAAAAAAATATACAGAAAATGCCCCACCCCCCACCCCCAACCACCCAACTCTTCCCACCCCAGCCACCCCTCGCTCATCCACGTCCCCTGCAAACACCCTTTCTCTCCCCCTGCTCTCACCCTAGCCAACCCTCTCCCAGCCCTAGAATCCACCACCTGAAATCCGCCGCCCAAAAAGTTACCACCCCACCACCTAAATTGCACCACCTCAATCATAAACTACCACCAACCTAGCAGAAAACGAGCCACCACCACCACCTAATGAAAAATCAAGCCTCGACCACCCCCCCCCACAGCAAAAAACGAGCCACCACCACCACCCCAGCGAAAAACGAGTCACCACCATCACCCTAGCAAAAAATCGAGTCGCCACCACCACCATAGCCAAAATCGAGCCACCCCATCGAAAATCGAGCCATCCCCAGCCAAGATCGAGCCACTAGCAGCCGACAACAAGCCATCAACCGCCGAATTTGAGCCACTGATGTCCCACATCGAGCACCGACGCCGAATTCGAGCCACCGCCCCCTAAAATTGACCTAGAAGATGTTGAAGATGGTAGTGGTGGACCGGTGATGGATATGGGGCGAGAATTAATGGAGGTGGTGTCATGGTGCAAATAGGTGGAGGGGAAGGCTGAGGAGGGGGAGGAGGAATGGTGGTCAGTGGTTCAGAGGAGGGGAAATTGAGTGGGAGGGTTTTTTATCTTTATTTTATTTTATATTTATATTTTTGGCCAATAGATCTGTGACACGTGGCCCTTTAAACCAGTTTAATAGGTTGCAGGTCAAGTGAGACTATTTTGAGAAGAGTGAACAATAGTTGGGATTATTTTCAGAATTAACAAAGGTGGGATTAAATATGGAAGATGACCAATAGTATGGATTATTCTTGTTAATTTTCCCTAAAACATAAAGACAATTAACATGCTCAACAACACGTAATTCCAATTCAATAGTCACGTATGAACCATAAAAGGGTTCCCTATACATGATATTATAAATAATCCTAAATAGGACATGATACTAGTCTAACACATAAGAACATGTACGTAACCTTGTGTAGACAAAGTGAGAAGCCACTTTAAAACTCTAGAGATCGCCTAAAGTCAATTCTCCGCCTACCAAAACAATAATACAACAATGAATTCATATCCTGATTAATTCACAATAATATAATTTATTTTAAAACACTTCAAAACTCGATTTAAAATACTTTAAAAACATTATAGTTTCATCCTTTAACAACCTTCAATATAACATTCATAAATCTAGGCTTTAAAACCTAAAAAAAAATTACTTTAATACTTAAAACTCACTTTAAATAATAAATAATAAATCTAAAATTATACTTTATATTCAAAATAAATAAAAATAAGAATTTTAATAATTCAAATATTTATAAAACATATTAAAACTCATAAAAATCACAACTTTAAGGGGGCGTTTGGTTTGGGGTAATCAGGAAAGGGAAAGGGAATAAAATTGCTTGATTTTCTTGCTTCTTCACCATAGTCAAGTTGACCCAATATTGACCACTAATTCACCACCAAATACCACCACTCCCACCACCGTTGCCAGCACTGCCGGCGAGCCCAGACCGGTCGACATCACCGCCAGCGAGCCCAGAAGCCCCCGACACCACCGCCGGCGAGCCTAGAAGCCCCCCGACGCCGCCGCAGACGAGCCCACAAACCCCCCCAAAATGTCGTTGCCAAACATAGAACGTCCCGCTACCACCTCTGAAGAACGCATAACTACCCAAACTCCCTGCCGGCGAGCCCAGAAGCCCCCGAAACTTTCGCTCCCACGCCGTTCAGCGTCGTCCGTCGACCTTCATAGACTATCGTCGTTCATTTTCTTTTGATGGATGACCTTGTCGACGCCAAAGAGGACCAGTGAGAGATAGAAAAATAGATCTGAGAAGAGAAAAAAGTTTCCCGCCGGTTCAGAGGACTTGAACGGCGGTGACTTGAACGGCGCTTGAAGGCTGGATATCTCCGGCGAATGTGATGTTATCTAAGGTGTAGGTGCAGTGGTGGCTATGGTGGGAGGTGGAAGAAAGGTAAAAGAGGCAAACCAAAGAAAGATATAACCAAACACCACATAATATCAAAGGGATTTTCATTCCTTTCCCCTAACCCCTTTCTTGATTCCATTCCCTTTCCCTTATGGGAACCAAACGCCCCCTAATATTAAAACTCATAAAAATCACTGCTTTAATATTAAAACTCATAAAAATCATAACTTTAATATTAAAACTCATATTAAACATTAAATAGAGGATAAGGGTTAAGAAATAAGCAAAAGAAAACACGAAAACCGGATTTGCGAGTGAAAAATGGCAGTAAAACTGTCAAACTTCCAGAGACCACAACTGGTAGAATACTAATCGGAATTGAGTGATTCTTGAGTCTAAATTCAATAACTTTTCGAGATCTATAACTTTTCAGAATGAAGTTTTGGCTAAAAACAAACATAAATATTAAAAATCTGGCAATCAGATTCGGGAGTAATGAAAAGATATAAAAGATAATTAAGAGAGAGAAGAGTGGCGGTGGCGGTGGTGGTGCTGGCGGCTGTTGCGGCGGCACACGAGAGGCAGTGCTGGTGTAGTGGCGGCAGCACACAAGCAAGAGGGAGGTGACGTGTGGTGGTGCACGGCGTCGGAACCAAAGGAAGAAAAGAGAGGGAGGGCGGACGAGTGAGAGGAGAGGAAAAGACAGAAAATAAAAGTGTCCAAGCTTGGGGTTTGGGGAGGTATTTATAGGTTTTGCGTAAAACCTAGGGTGAATAGGTTTAGGCTTGAGTTTGGGCTTAAGTTGAACATCAAACTTAAATAAATGGTTTGGGCTCCTCATCCCAACATTAAAATTTATTTTAAACACGACCCAAAACCTTTAATAAATATTCAATACTTAAAATCCAACCCAATAAATATTAATGACTATTTAAAACGTTTAAACAATCATTTGACTTTCAAAATAATCAACACTTAAATAATTAAATGATCAAATAAATATGAAAATGATTAAATATACTTTAAATATATTTATCAAAATTCATAAAATTATCGGGGATTATACTAGGTTTGAAGTCCAGGTCGAAATATTAAAAGTTTGGACCGAAGCAAAAACACATGATCAACAATTTTATGGATCATAGATCTACCTTGAACCAACAGACCTTGTTTAGTGTACGTCTGACTTAGTCCTATTTAGGTTCAAATTCAGGTACATGCCAAAATGTGTACGCCCATGCCGTTCTTCTTTATAATGCACACCCATACTTACGTATATATACAATACACATTTCGCATGAAAATTTGATTAGGCTACAATAATTCGAAATAATATAGGTCTGTTATTTTAACATGCACTTACTTGAATTGAGCTTATTGGAACTAAATAGTTAAAGGAACTAAATTCATACAAATAGTTGATCAAATCAACTAATTCTACCAGCTAGTCAGACCAGTTAATAATTCCGCTATCCGCTATTCACCAAAGGAGACCAATATGGAGAGATTGGAGTACCTTGAAGTTTTAGTTGTTTGGCGAATGATGACGCAATAACTAATCTAGCCTGCGCATGTGCTGGGATTAAGGCTCTAGGACCACGCAAATGACATTGACATTATCTAATTACTGCATCTTTACCCATCTTTTCTTGCCTCGTTGCATAGAACTTCTTATTCTAATTTTACCTACAAAATATGCAAACTCCCCTAACCTCAATCTACTTATCTACCCTTTTTCATCCTTCACGTTTTCCTTCTGTGATCTCATCTTGCCATTAATCCTAATGAGCATACTGGTAGTCGTAGACTTTTAAGTAAAAGTGAGAGTCATACTCTTTTTACATAACTTCTTTCAATTCTTTGTTTGTGTATGCATGCATTGACCCTTGGAATCTTTGCGTTTTAAAATATTAATTCATACTTCGTAGGTAGCTTTGGGTTTGAATTGTACTAGTTTTGAAGTTTGAACGCAAGCAATGCATGTGAAAGCATATATATAAAGTTTTGTATAAAAATATGATAGTTATCAAAAGCGAGAAAAGAGAGACGAATATGGAAAGGAGAATAGGAAAAATGGTAGTTCTTTGAGTTTTTTTTTATAAAAAGAATTATAGAAAATTATATAGAGAAAGAGTTACGACTATAAATTAGGATTTAAAATTAACAATAATATTGATCTTTGGTGTTCCGCACCTCTTTTCTTATCAAATAGAGATAAATTTTGATATTTTATTTGTCTTCATAATTGCATTGTGTCTGAAAACTATTAGCAAATTTATATTTACCAAGGTAAGTGGCAAACAATGTACAATTTTTTTAATCTTCGTCATAAGTTGGTCTTTGCTTGGTAATGAATCTGTATGAAGTTTAATAAAGAAAGTCATGCCATGTCCATGTGATGGAATGGCATCATTATCTTTCATTAGCCAAAAAAGTGAGCGCCCCTGCGCGAGCCTTATTTTAAAAGTCAAGCTTTGGCTCCCTAAAGACTAAAGAAATGGATATAAAAGGGGGGGGGGGGACTTCCGCAACGGGCTATGCCACCCAAACCAATTGTCCCCTGCCCGAGCGAGTAAGCAAGAACGAATTAACGGAATCGCTCAACCCTAGGGAGAGGTTCTGAAAGAAGTGATATTTATAAAAATTGATAGGAAGGCACAAATCCAGATCATGCATAACATCTGGGGAACGTAGGTCGGTTCGAATTCGGCTCATGGGAAGGCATGGACAAAAACGGGGCTAGTAGCCCATAAGCTCAAGGGAAAGACAAGTCTCTCTCCTGTCTTGTGCACGAATGGGATTATATGAATATATAAAGAAGATATAGGTCTTTGGATACCCTGGTTAGCTGTACTCTCATGTAGCGGTTAACGTACGAGAAATGCAAATCAACTAATGTTAATGAGATTGTGATGGATGGATCTAAGAAGAAAATTACTACTAGTCCTTCTAAGTCTACCATCGGTAGAGCATAATGTCCTCATGAAATCAAGATAAATTCATTCCCATCCTCATCATTTCTAATTAATTGTTTCTCAAAGTCCTTAGAGTTCTACGTGATCAGTAATTCAGACGTAGAAATCTTGTATATATGTGGAGGTAGGAGTGTAACTGATTTGAGTTGGCTCGTAGAGCTCTCGAGATCGGCTTGATCAAAGCTCGGCTCGAGCTCGATCACTTTCGAGCCTGAGCTGAGTTCGAGCTGCGCCTTAGATATCTGAGCCCGAACTTGAGCCTAACAAGGCTTGGCTCGACTCTTTTTTTTTTTAAAAAAAAGATTATTTACTCCTAAATTTGAAATTTAACTAGTTGATTATATTTTTTTTTTTGTTTTTTTAACATTCTCGTTTGTTGAATGTTAAGTGATGTGGATGACCTTGTGCCTTAAGTTTATCTCTTTTGAACTCTTGTGTTTGCTTTTGCAGAGCAATAACCAATAGTTGCATCAAAAATATACAAGGTCGAGCTCGAACCGAGATCGAGTTCAAAATTTTGCAACTGAGCCGAGCTTGATTTTGGACTTGGCCAGTTAATCGAGCTTCAAGCCAAGCTCAAGCTTGATCAATATGCCACCAAGCCGAGCCGAGCTTGGTCGAACTTGAAATCAGCTCGACTTGTTTACACCCTATATGGAGGGTAGCTCTCATAATACTAAAAAGAAACGACATCGGGATGTTAATTTATATTCAACATGCTTCTCAAAATGGTTTTAATTTTGGAATATAAAATCATGTTAAATTGAAGTAATTATTATTTGCGTTAATTTAATATTCTCACTTACCTACTTTATCCAACACCATAGGATATTTGTTAGTTTTTTCCATAATAAAAACGTAGGTGTAAATGGTGTTGCATTGTTGCTCCAATAAATGCAACGAGACCTAATAAAAATGTACTTAAAAGTTCAATGAATTCGGAAAATATCGTGTTGAAGAAAGGGGCTCAGCTTACAAATTACAATTAAAACTACCAACGGCAACAAGTAGTTAAGTTTTCTGCATCATCATGGAATAAAAAAGGTGTGCGATGTCATAGTCATCGGTCTACAAAAAATCTGGTTAATTTGCATAAAATGATCGTCGACATTGATTGTGGTTTAATAGCCTAAAACATAGATCCTCATGCTCATATTTGTGATTCTTGATGTGCTAGCCCATGATTAATAAAGATTTTATTCGTAAAACAATTAGTATTAGATTAGTAAAGCAATTAGGATTTTTTTTTTGGCTGCCTACCTCCCTCTTCCCTTATATAATAGAGATATTTAATTAAAATATATGTAGTAAACAATTTGATTCTTGACTAATAGGATGATCTCCAAAATTATAACAACATTTTTTTATATATACAAGGCTAAAGCTAAGGCTACCAATAAGTATGAGATGTGTGTTTCCTACCATAATATTGTAATTTATGATAATATCACTCGGCAATCAATATTATTGATGTTCTAAAAATTGCTAATATTTTCCTTTCTATTTCTTATAGTAGGCTTTAAAGGACTGCATATATCATAAAAATATTCCTTAAGTATGGACTCTACATATGAAAAGAGAAATATGAAGTATGGTACTGATCAAATAGTTATTTCCTTTATTTTATTTTTTATTGAAGGGGAATGGAAAATTATCTTTGATAAACTGCCATACATCTACAACAACAATGATCCTTAGTTAAATGATAATGTAGAACATCAATTTGAAATTTTTTCATACAATTTACTATAATAAACGCTTCAGTACTGCTTGTTTAATATGGTCATTTTAATTTCCATTAGCATAAATGAATTTCAATGATTCAACATCTTTAATGTCTAGTATCATAGTAAGTTGAAAGCTAATATTCATCTTGATGTTTTCGATCTTCAACCTGGTAAACCGCTTTCCCACCCAATCGTCATTATTGAATTTAAATACCAAAGATCAATATCAACTACAAATTAACCCTCATTCATTCATGAAATATTTGATATGTAAGCTGGTGATGGCAATTTCAGAAAAGAGGAGTGAACACCAAGGGGTAAATTGGGACTTTGAATTTAAAATATTTTGTATTACATACTTTGATTTTTCAAAACAATTTCAGAAAACAATTTCAGAAAACAATATATGAAAAGGTTTACACAAGTCTCAGAAGTAGAGAATAGTAAATTGGGACGCCTAAAAAAGAATATTTTTATACCTAAATTGAACTGATCTGAATTGCATTAAATTGTAATAAATATATGCTTCCTCTATTTTTTTTTACTTGCATCATTTCATACTTTTGGAAGTTGTAATTTACTCGCATCATTTCCTTTTATGGCAATACTTTCTCTCTACCTCTCTCCAATCACATGGGTCCCTCTTTTCCCCGCTCTCTAGCTCTTTCCTCTCCTTAATTCTTGTGCCCAAGCTCAATGATGCAAGTATAAAAAAAGGACGAAGTAAATAATAATTAAACAAAATAATTTATTAAATAATAATTATGAATATTAAATAAAAATTATAATGATAAGTATATGATAATAATGATAATAATTTTAATTATAAATAAACAAATAATAGTAATATTGATAAATTATTATTAATAATAATAATTAATGATAATAAAATTAATAAGTACAAGTAATTATTATTAGTATTAATATGTTAAACAAAATAGACAAAGATAATATATAGTTATTGTTAGTACCCGTAACCGGGAAGAACAAGATGAACACAAAATTGACAACAATAAATGAATCGATCCTCTAGGCGTGTATGAGAACACTTTCGCAAAAGCGATATTCCGACCCTATACGAAGAACGGGTTGCACGGAATTCACCTCCGAGATTCAAAGAAGAAAACAGTGATTATCACGCTCGTATGAGAATCACCAAATGAGAACAAATGAGTTTGTGATATTGATTTGATGATCAATTTAGAGAGAAACTTAAGAGAGTGCTTTTTGGAGAGAAGAAAATGAACTTCTTGTATTCTTTCATCTCTGATAAACATCACATATATGCACGTCAAAAGCAAAGAAACGGCCAATAACTGCCCAAAAGCCAAAACCGCAAAACAGGAGCATCGACGATCAGTGGCCTGTCGCGAGCCTCGACGAGCGTCGCGAGTCGCGAGCACTTGTTGCTCCTCCACTTCCGTTTGCTTTGGCTCAAGTTCTTATTGTTCCAAATTCCAATGCTTCAATATAACATGTTTACTATACCGTAAACACCAATGTGCATGCTAACACAACTTGAACAACGACACCATAACCAAGTAATTCAAGTTAATGTTACATGAATAACAATCAACCAAATACTCTAAATTATCCAACAGTTATAATTAATGATAATAGACCAACAATAATAATTAGATTTTACGAAATGATTAAATAATAAATGGAACTGAACTGAACTGATTGAACCTGAAATGAACTGATTTGAGCTGTTATGAAAATAAGCTGAAAAAACGGACCCTAACTTGGCGTACATAAAGTATAAGGTTTCATTGGCAATTTCTTTATTCTATAAAACTTTAGAATTCAAGAGGTTTTGTAATCAATTCTCATCCTATTTTCATAACTCTTTATATTATACTTTTTACACCAAACCGAAAATTTGAAGCTGACTTCATTGGCCAGCTTTCAAATAAGGTAAAACAAAAGATATGTGGTATTCTCTCAAAAAAAAAAAAAAGAAAGATATGTGGTCTTAAGTTAAAACTGGTAATTTGTTCCTTACTATTCCTACTTTCTGATTGAATAGAAGTATGGGCAGAATACAGTTATTACAATGTTACATCCTACAAGTTACAACTAGTGCTATTCAAGGAACGAATCATACACAGAACATATCATTGGAATATTTGTATTTCCCATTTGAGTTGGAATAATTTGCCATATGCCTCAGGGTCTAAAAAGCCTGGTAAACTAGGAAAGAAATAACTAAACTAACGAATGGGACACTAACTAATTCACCAAATTTAAGTTAAGAATTGAAGTAAAACTCCAAATGTTCAATGATTAAATATATTTATTGTACAAGATATATTCTACGAGGAGCTATTTTAGGTTGATAGAATTAGACAAATGAATATATCCTAGTTATGTGAAGTATAACTGCAACTCTGCGTTGATTAAATAGAAGTACGTATAAGAGTATTAATGTAGATTTGGTGCCGAATTGGTCAATTTACCATAATGAGAGAAGATCTTAGTAGGTTCATAGATGGGAATTGGCCATGCATGACATATGGGAATTGTTGGTAAACAAGCAATTTGCAAATTAGATAGAAAGAGAAGTGAAAGGGGTTAATAGTAATGGGATTCTAACTAACAATTGAGAAGAAGGGAAAGGTAAAAGTGGGCTACCCATCAAGTTACTCTTCCGTCTCATTCTCTTCCTTACCAATCCATACCATCTTATCACTCAAACAACATCCATGGCAATCACTTAGATCATCCATTTTCTCTTCTACACAAGCTAACTCAACCTCTCTTTATAAATACATTTTCCTGTCCATCTTTACAATATTAACAAAAATAACATTTAACAACTTATGTAAAATAATATAGTACTTATTTATATATTCATCGTCCTTCACACCTCTAAAAGTACTCAAACAAGACATATCAAATATCAAATGTCTCTAAAATTTCATTTTCTCATACTTGGTCTTACCATTCTAGTCTCTTCATTTCCTCCTCTTTGTCTTTCTAGTTACCCTTGGCCGGAACATGATTATGGTAACTACGTTACAAATTATTCTACTAACAACAACATTATTGAAGATGATATGGAGGGAAGTTCCGATTATGACCTTGATTCAGAAAACCTCGTTGACTATGACACGGTGATCCTAGACCATGTCAAGCATTCACATCGAGCTCGTTCTAGAGCTCTCGCCCCTTCATCTCCACCATCAAGAATTGTCAATGTGGAACATTTTATAAGGTCAGCAGGCAAAAGGAGAGATCACACCAAGGTAATTTAAATTTTGTACTACTCCATGCTAACATTACTCGTTAATGGTTGATCAAGTTCGATAGATTCACCCTCTGAAATAAGAAGTTGTAGTCCTAGCGGGATACTACCTAACATCAACCACTTCACGTCTAGTCACGAGCCATAATTTGGTTAAGAATATATATCTTGAATTTATATTGAATGCCGTTAATCTAAATTTTGTAATAGTTTCTAATGTTTTGACGAGAAAATATTGTTTAACTTGGAAAAGGCATTTAAGAAAGCTTGGAAAGTAGCTTGTTCTAAGAAGAATGGTGCAGTTTTGCTAGTGCCGAATCACAAGAAGTATAGAGTCAGGCCAATCAAGTTCTCCGGACCCTGTCACTCACCCCTCATTATAAAGGTAAAAATTAACATCCTAACAAAATCAACCTTTTTTTTTTTTTTTTTTTTTTTGCTTATTTTGATTAAGCATATGTCAACATGTTTCTGGGTCATGTTATGTTAGATCAAAGGAACAATTGAGGCATCTACAAACGTACACGATTACAGGGATCGAAGACAATGGCTTGTATTCGAAAATCTACGCAACTTCAAGGTTGATGGTGGAGGCACCATTGATGGCAGAGGACATACATGGTGGCAGAATTCTTGTAAGATCAACAAATCCAAGGTAGTACTATTGTATATGATCATACTTTCTTCATTTTTATATTTTCAGTTGCATGGTAACTATCTCGTTTATGTACATTTATGGTTAGTTAATCTGAAATTTTTCTCATTTTTTTCAGCCATGTCAACATGCGCCTACGGTATGGTATTCATTTCATTTCTTAAACTTTATGATTAATTTACTAAATTTATAACATAAGCTGATATTGAAGGAAACTAATTGTTTTTGGTAAAATTGCTGGTAAGGCTGTAACATTTGTTGGATGCAAGAACTTCATAGTTGATGGGTTGAAGATAACAAATGCACAACAAATGCACTTGACGTTTCAGAAATGTGCATCAGTAAGAGCTTCAAATATATTCATAAGAGCACCAGGAAATAGCCCTAACACTGATGGAATTCATGTCACTGAGACTAGAAATATTCAAATTACAAGATCTCTTATTAGGACAGGTAACAAACAAAGACTATACATCTCTTTCGGTTCAAGTTATTTAGTTATATCAACTTACTAGGTTCTAAATTGAACGTATTTTTGCTGAAATAATGAAATAAAACGAGGAGAATAGAGGAAAAAACTTTGTTTACCTACTGGTAGAGGTGTTAAAAGGAAATCGACCCGTTATTAGCGGGTTTGGGTCGAAGGTGTTGACTCGCTTAAGTACACGGGTTGACACGACACGACACGCTTAATAAATGGGTTGGGTCAGGGTTGGAGGGGTTCAACCCGTTTAACTAAGCGGGTTGACACGACAAAACATATAAATTTTTATTGTTTAATTAGTAGTGGGTTGCCTACCCGCAGGTCACAGAATAGGTGTAGCAATATCCTGAGAATAGAGTACTAGTGCATCTTTCCCAGACTCTAGTGACTAGTTTCCATGCTTGCCAAAAGTAAGTAGGAGTAGTCAATTAATTTTGATCTAACTTAGATTGGTTAGTTAAGAAGTCAAACAGGATCAAACTTCATATCACCAATATTGATTCTATATTTCATAATCAAAAATAGGTGATAACTGGTAAGTTGTGTGAAGATATGAACATTAGGTCATACACGAGATTATCAGTGTATAGGTATGTAACTTCTGCATACACTGTTACATGCTATATGCTATTTACTCCGATTCAAGTATCCATATTGGACAAAGGTATGTAACTAAGTGTCCAACTAGTCTAGTTTATAAAAAACAAATCATGATTTTAGTCCAAATAAAGAGTTGAAATATCCATAATCATCTCAGAATGTCGAAGATCCAACGTAGATAGTACTTGATGGAAAATGAATAGTCCAAATAATAGAGTATGTGTCTGTATGACATTACATAAAAGTGGTAGTCTATCCTTTTGTGTACTATTATAAATGTTTAATGTCAGCAAGTGTTTGCTCATTTTTAGATTATTACTTTATGTTTTACTAATTTTGACAAATTTATTCTATTGTAGGTGATGATTGCGTATCAATAGTAAGTGGATCAAAAGATGTTCAAGTATCAGAAGTAACTTGTGGACCAGGCCATGGAATCAGGTTAAAAACACAACTCTAACCATTAACTTATTAAGTAATTGACCCTCTTTATTCTTTCAATTCGATGTCTAATTTCACCCAATATCTTTCTAAATTCTACTTTCTTGGATTTGATGATCATTCACCCCTTCATTTTCTTGACTACTTATCTTCTACTTATTTAATCACGTGTTATAAATGCTTCCATAATTTACACTTTAATTATTGGATTTTGTTATTTATAGCCCTAAGGCCTATGTATAAGTATTAAATATTTTACCAAAAACAGTATTAATTTGGGAATTTATTGGCAAATCACGCGTCGATCGGTATTAGTTATTATTTGTGTTTACTAATTTTGGAAATTATTAAATGCTTATATCATTTTTTCTAAAGAGTGGAGAAGACTCAGTTGACTAGAGCATCTTTTCCAATCGCAAAAGATTCTAAAATCCATTGTCACCCCGTGTTTATGACTCTTAAAAAAACTAAAAAATTTATTCATTCTTCTTTTAACTTTTAACTTTTAACTTTTAACTTTTAACTTTTAACTTTTTATTACAGTATTGGAAGCCTAGGCAAAGGGCATTCTCAGGCCCATGTTTCAAATGTATTGGTAAACAAGGCAAGACTTATTGGCACACAAAATGGAGTGAGAATAAAGACTTGGCAGGTAAGAATTTTTATTTCCATTTTTAAAATAAAAATAAATATAGCTTGGCAGGTAAGGGTTAGCTCCCTCCATTAGTTAGGTCCTCCACAAAATTTTAGTGCAATTTACAATTCTCATGTTTGGTTGACTTTACAATTTTCCATTTTTTATTGTTGTATATAATTAATGTGCCTTTATATTTTGATTTCAGGGAGGACAAGGATATGCAAAAAATATTGTATTTCAAAATATTGCAATGCAAAATGTTAGCAATCCAATAATTATTGATCAACATTATTGCGATCAAAAAACACCTTGTCGAGAAATGGTAATACATAGACCCTTGTATTATTGTATATACTTGTAAATTATGCAAATTGGACTTGATAAAGATTTTATAAAACTTCATTCGGGTTTAGACTGTTTTTTTTAACTATAAAGGAAAATATTTTGAATCGAACCTTATTATCCGTAAGAAGTAGTATATTTCAATGAGGATAAATTTCAAACTTCTTCAAATAATATTTAAAGAGAAAGATAGAGTCAACGCTCTAAGAAAAACTATTTTCAGCCCAAGAGTTAATAATACTTTTTCTCGAATATAATTTCGTTGCCAACCAAACACAATCTTATAACAAGGAGTAATACCGGATTGCCTTCATACTTATGGTCCACCTCCATGTTCAGATTTTCTAAATTTGACAAATTCTAGTAACCAATGCTCATCAATATTATATTTGTGTTGCCAAAAACATGCAGAAATCAGCAGTAAATATAGAAAATGTGGTATACAAAAACATCAAGGGAACAAGTTTTACAGAAGCAGCCATAAAATTTAATTGCAGCAAAAGCCATCAATGCAGAGGAGTAGTGCTGCAAAATATAGACCTGGTTATGAGAAAAGGCAAGAAAACAACTACAGCTGACTGTAAAAATGTAGAATTATTTCACAGAGGGAAGGTTGCACCCAAATGCTCTAGACAAACTTAAATTTAATGATTTCAATTACATATAGTTCTTATTTCATATAGTAAAATTTTAGTTTATGTACATATTTACAGATAATTGTTCATAGTTGATTAACCAACTGCTAATATTTCATAGCACCAGATATTTATCTTGTAAAATAAATTCGAAGGGAAGAAAGAGTAATACTTTGTACAGCTTGTGCAAGTAAATACACAATTCCTGACAAAGTGACAACAGACCATGCAACAACCATGATGAATAGAGTTCAATGGTTACTTTAGAGATGGATATACTATCAAGTAATCAACCAGGCCTTGGCCCAAGTGAGTTATAGGGTTGAGAGATCGAGGGCCATTCTAAAGTAATAGGCCAGATGAGGACCTCAAAAGAGTTCGCGAGTGTATTTGTCCTACAATCAAGGGTAATTTTTGCTCATCTGCTCATTTAGAACTCTTTTTATAGTGTGATTTTTTTCAATTAGAGTTTTTCAGATAAGCAATAAGCAAGAAAATAGTCTTGGATGCATCATCCTACACCAGAGTAAGGTAAAAGTTGAACGTAGATCATTATGGTTTGAGAGAAGGGCTAAACTTGGCATATGTTGACTATTACCACATGTTTAATTCATCTGGTAGAAACAAAAACGTACCTACCAAGTATTAACATTATGAAAGATATTTAATAGCTCGTATCCGACACCAATCCAAACCTAACCTGATACAAACATAAAGCACTAAAAACTCAATATTCGATTTTCTAAGATTTTATAAACCGAGTACCACATTGTGTAAGCAACTTGAAATAAACACAAAATCAAACAGAAAAACTATAAAACCAGACTCTAATTTCTTGCTTCTGAAATCAGAATCCTACCATTTCAACAACAAAAAAAATTGGTAGATTACTAAAGTGCTACTGTATGTAACATTGATGCACAATGTCCAGGGTAGTGACCTTATCTGCTGAGTAAAATTGCAGTAAGAAAAATACATCTCTTTTTTGTTTTTTAATTCTTTGGCTTTCACGGGAAGCATAGTAGTTAACTTTCATCCAATTAATCTTGTCAATGTAGTACAAGAGACTCAATGTCCACAGGTCCTACCATCCAAACTCTTCCCCTAACTTCTCCATGAAGAAAAAATATCTAAAATGTTAATGACATTGAGATAACATCAAATACTCATAATGGATCATGGATCACTAATGTCCTGTTTTGTTAGCGGTATAAATGTTGGTAAAAGAAATTAATTGGTAGCTAATTTGTGAAGAAAGTTCCATTCTGACATCTATGGTAATACTTGTCCATCCTCAACTTTTCTTTCGTGAATTTTCATTATCATCATTTTAGCGCAATTTGAGCGATAACGGAAATTTTTGACACAAGAGTTTACTATTAAGACCATTACCGACTAGCATATTGGCCACAAGTGTAATAGAACTCACACAAAAAGTGCAAAATGAAAAAAAAAAAAAAGTATAGCTGCGTTGACTCTGCTTCTACTGCTGCACTAAATCCACATGATCTACCAAATCAATTTCTAGGATTCAATGCACACTAGTGACCTAGTAGAAAAGTTTTCTTGCCAAAGTCAAAATCTAACATGAAAATTTTGTGCAAAAATAAAGTTAGAGCAACCGTATGTATTGGAGCAAACATCTCTGTTATAATAATACAAGAAGTTGATGCATAGATTATTTCATCTGGCTTTGTTCTTCCCAAACAGACAACATATTTGTTCTCAGATCTTTTGACAATCATCTAACACAAACTTCTTGATTAACATAGAGGTGCAATCTCAATAGTAATTTTATTCAATACAATAGTTGTATCACTTAACTGGATTGTATCACCCTAAAGGGCCGATACCAAACTATCAGGACACGTTAATACACGGTCCTGTGCTTTCCTACTCTAATATTCTAAAACAAACCACATAGGAGAAAGTAAAACGATCCTTAGGAAAGAATTGATGAACACAATTTCCCTTTCAACATGAGATTTTAGAATGGAAATACTCGCACGAACTCGAATCAGGTCTACATTACCATCGTAACTCACAAGGTCAAGGATATAGCTGCATACATCCCTCAAAATGCCTGGTGATATCTAGAATAAATGCTGTATTACCTAAATAGATAAGTGGGCTAAAATTACAAAAAGAAAGAAAAAAAACACAGCAAACCTAAGCAAAACAAAAGACAATACTTTTAAGTGGTTCCAACTCAGCTGTCTACAACTGAAGGCTTCAAAATGAAATGAAGTCCTCAGGGGGGGCCCTATCCTTTCCAAAGTGAGGTTTACTGTACTTATTCATCATATGCATTACATTTGTCATGTTTGCAAAAGGGTAAAACCCATCATATAGCATAAGCCAAAACCACCCTGGCTATTTCCCAACAGCATCAACATTAACCAAGCAAACTCAATCCAAAGTCACCTAATATGCAACCAGCCATCAAATGTGGTCACAACAACTAATTATTGATTTCATGTCAATTGTTCTTTTGTCTTGAACCCTGTAGATGCCCCTATGTAACACGGTAATTAACCAAATGTTATACTTTTGAGTTACTACCATACTGAAATCTAGAATATTAGGATTTTAGGGCCACTAAGCTTGTTAAGATATTGAAGACATGACCTATAGGCAATGATTTACAATATCTCACCACTACTAGTGGAGGATATCTAGTCTCAAACAATATGTTCATTGGCGTTCTTCTGAAGATCGAAGTACAACCATATAAGAGTTTGTTCCCACAACCTATTTTCAGTTTGGTTCGGTTCGATTCAATTCAGCTCAACTCATCACAATCCTTTTGCTCTCACATCTGATTATTCATTTCAATTCAGATTTTAATTCAGTTATTTTCCGCCGAAGAGAATAAGCCCTCAAATCTAATACCTGTTATGAAGTTAATAATAAATGATGACAATAAAGATGAGTTTATGTAAATTTATACATATAACAACAGAAGTCACAGGTCAATGCTTATTGTAATATAACTTCATCTAAAACATGTTTACTTCAAAAAAAAAAACATTTATGAAGGGTAAGATATATTTTTGGGATATAATGGACAAAATATCGTTAGGCATGTACAATGACATGCTACTCTCTTCGAAAAATTGCATGTATATTTGGTGGCAAAACCATCATTTATTACCATCTATCAAACGTACCGTGAACGTTATCAACAAAGACTCACAGCCATATATATTCTACTCACCAAGGACTCTTGGGTCCAATGGTATAGCTTCCTTTCTCCCACATGGGAGACCAAGGTTCAAATCTTGGTGGAAGCAAATTCCATTGTTGTTGGGGGTTGGGGGTGTATGGCTTGTAATGAGCCTCTGGGTGGGGGCCTTGTGCGAGGGCAGACCGGAGGATTATTCTTCTTACCATAATATAATCTCATACTTATAAACGAGATTATATTTTTATAAAAGAATATATATATATATTCTACTCAGCTTCAATCTTCAATGATTGTCCTAAATTCACTCCTATAAGGAATCTTATTGTGTATTTCATCCATCAAGTACTCCAGAGAACAATTTGTTTCAATTGAAAATCAAACGGTCAATCTTTTATGAAAGAATGTGACTTCCTACTCCTAGTTTGCCCTCACCAGAGGAGCAGATCAAAATTTTACATAATGTATGCCACTCCATGTGAAGATTCAATAAACAGCATGGAGGATAAGAGTTGCAATGTTTGTTATCCACAATCCCACCTTTCTTATCAGAAAAGGTGGTGCTTGTCTATGTTAGATTCTGAAAACGACATAATTGTAGAATAATCATGTTTGGTAATTGGCATTTTCAGCATTGTGAGGGCCAGATTCATTGCCGTGTTTGTTTAGCTTTAAGGGGAACTAGTTGACAAGTAAACATGTTTAAAAATAGAATTATTCTAAAGCTCATCATCACAGGAGTACAAATTACCATTCACAACTTCTCAATTTCATGATCAAAGGCATTTCAAGTCTTAACAATTATATTAAATGGAAAAAGAGGCAGCCAGATAATTAAATATTCACATTAGTCTAACTTTTTTGATCAAACTAAAATGATGAAAATAAAAACTAAAAACTAAAAACTGAAAGAAGTTCCTTCAAATATTTGTTTCAAAGCTCAAATCATAATGAGTGCCTCAACATTCGGCACGCATTAGAGAGGAAGACTCTGCTTACCAGTAAGAAGTTATAGTACTAACACTAATGTAGCAGAAGACAAGACATCATTGAACAGACAGAAAGAAAACCGCTTGAAATGGATCATCTCCAGAATTCAACAAAATGATGAATACTGTGACACAATTTCCCCAGGAGAGAGGGAAGGCCAGCTTGTGCGCGTACGTCTTTAGTTTCTTTGTTTCCTATGTACATGGTCCACCAGCCAAGACCTTCAGTGAGGTTTGTCTTAATAGTCAACGTCCAACATAAAGCTCAGTGATGGCTCACTCTTTTGCATGGTAACCAACTCTATAAGTAGCAAACTACTTAGCAGTTACCACCTTGGTTTATTTTGGCACAAAGTGAGACCACAACAAGATATGATCTTTGCAAGGAAAGAGGAAGTTATAAGAAAGAGTTGAGTGGCCTACTGTTTGTCACCACTCCCTCTCAAACAACTAGTCCAAGCAGACAAAAGGTCTGCCATCGAGCGGGGGAAAAAAAGTAGAGATCATAACTACAGGGTGTTTTTTCCATTTCGAGTCTTTCATAGTAAAACACAAATCTCATTAAGTGCTAAATTTCATTCCTGATTCTCCAATCTTGTCAACTAAGAACATGGAAGCGACTCCGTCAAGGAGAGATAATAACAGGAGATTCAAGAGGATTTGCGTATTCTGTGGTAGCAGAGCTGGATACAAGCCCTTGTTTGATGAAGCAGCTATTGAACTTGGTAAATTACTGGTAATTCCTCGTATGTAAGTGTTTCAACTGGGTTTAGTTTTAAATTATGCACAACCCCATTAAATGTAACATGATGTATTTCTGCAGGTGGAAAGAAAAATCAATTTGGTTTATGGAGGAGGAAGTATCGGCCTTATGGGAAGCATATCTAAGACTGTATTTGAAGGTGGATGTCATGTTCTCGGGTATGCCTTCATTGTCACCGTTGGTAGTTAAAGGAAAGAGAATGAAACTACTCACAATAACCTTTAAATTTTCTCCCTTGAGCACTAGTCTAGTTTGTTTTAATGAATGTATTCATGTTTTACTTTGTACAGCATAATTCCTAGAGCGCTCCTGCCAATCGAGGTAAAACATCTATCACCCTCAACATAGTTAATGTACTTTCTTAGAAGATTTTTTTTACTAATAATCACTCAATCTAGATAGTAGGAGAAACACATGGAGAAGTGAAGATAGTTGCAGACATGCATCAGAGGAAGTCAGAAATGGAAAAACATGCCGATGCTTTTATCGCACTTCCTGGTAGGAATTCACTTTCTTGTCTTCATTGTATAGAAAGGAAAGGATTCAAGTTTAAAATTTTCAGGTGGTTATGGAACCATGGAAGAACTGTTAGAAATGATTACTTGGTCGCAGTTGGGAATTCATGAGAAACCTGTAAGGCATTCTCTTGTTGCTCTTATATTGTTTCCATCTTTTTTCTTACCATTCCCCTTCGCCATTATTTTGACACATTTTTTCCACCGGAAAAAGGTCGGCTTGTTGAATGTAGGTGGGTACTTCAACAGCTTGCTTACGTTATTTGATAAAGGGGTTGAGGAGGGGTTCATAGAAAAGAGAGCTAGAGACATAGTGATTTTAGCAGATTCAGCAGAAGCGCTGCTGAAGAAGATGGAGGTATGTTTTTTCTTCATAGAAAGAAGGACTTCAGAAAACTAAATTATTTGAGCTAGCAGCATGCTACAAAAGTACAAGGAATGATTTGTCTTTTGTGAATAATGCAGGAATATGCACCAACACATGAAACAGTTGCACCCAGACAAAGCTGGGAATCTGAGCAATAATTGTACAATGAAAGAATCCACTAGTTCTACTTCATCTTTCATATACTCTCATATGTGAGCTTAAAGACGTAAAGTTCTGCCATAAAGTGGAAGAAAATATCTATCCATTTTCCTCTAGTTGCACAATTTATCAGATCTTTTGTGCTGCTCAATCACATCAACCTTCGTTTGCATCTATCTAAACATCTCTTATGTCAGTCCAAAGAGATGGCAACAAATCAACAATGCCAAACGGCTAGAAAGGATCAGGTTGACTGTTATTTCCCTCTCTTTACACGAGTGCAATGGGGTAAAGTAAATATGATCTTATCCCATTTACTTTGTAGCACATATTCTAGTGGTTTTAATCTAGTCAGTTTCTCGTGCAAGTACTTCTTTCATGGTTGTCCTGCACTATATTATTGGCGCAACATCCATTTCGCCACTCTTGTTTGCTAGCAAATAATACAACAGAGTAAAGCTTGTGGGCGCATTGATCTTCTTTGAACTGGACACTTTCAGAAACATAAAGACAATAACCACTCTTTACTTTTCAAACTTGATTTTTGCATCAGTCAGTATCCCTGTAAAGTGATAGTGAAATCTGTCTATCAAAGGCATCAATATTTTCTTAATACCAAGTATCAAAACTTAAAATGGCCTAGCATTTATCTTTAAACATTTTGGGGTTAGACATCCTAGAAGCTTAAATTAAGTCACGAACTCCTACATCTGTCCTCAGGCTAAGGCCCAGAAACTCTTGTGGTGTTACAGGAGACTCTTGCTATATCTTGGACTGTGCCTCCGTGTTAGCCACATACATACAAAAAGCTCCGCCCTTCACATCCACAACCTTAGAATGCCCAACAAAACTAGAAAACCCATCAACCCTGCAAGCAGAAAACAATTTCCCCTAAAAGAACTATGAATAATGCCTAAATCAACACTTTAATCTTTTAAGCTCGTGTCATAGCCTGGTTTCACCTCCTAAAATCGGTAAAGTAATGTAACAGTAGAAGGGAAATAGAGGGAAGACAATAATAGTATTTTTGATTGAATAAACTGAAATACAGAAATTAAAGGATAACTACAAGCTTTCGAGAGGCTTGTTCTCTCCCAACTAAGCTAAGCTAAACCAATTAAATGACAACTTCATAATTTTCATGATCATTACACTCTCTCTACTTAGCTCTATTTATAGATAAGTTAACCTAAAACCTCTAAACCCTAAATTATTATAAACTACCTAAAATACCCTTAGCCTAGTAATATCAATTCATTACAGCTCGCTGTGTGCTAATACCAATTTCAAGAAAAAGGGGTGCAAGTGAATCAGTGTTTTGAAACTTCATATCAGGGGGAAACTCTTAACTTTGTACGCCGAATGAGATTCCTCGTTTAAAAGAGACATGTTTGATATAAATTGATCAAGCAACAATAAATGTGAAGGCAACATGATTATGATCTCGAAGTGTTGAGGGGGAAAATACACTCAGTATCACGTATTCTATCAGCATCTAAAAAAAGGAAGCATAGTGATAGTCTCACGGTGTTAAAGGGAAATGTACTAAATTCTCATCAAATGATCATTATTCATCCATCATAAAAGTCTCAATTTAAAAATATAAATACCACAAGCAAACCAGCGACTTACAGTGATTGCAACAGCAAGCTTGGAAGTCCCAATCACGGCTTAGAGCTATGAAAATCATTGGTTGCATGAACGTCAAGAGAATGCATCTGCTTATATCCAATAGCACCAACTTGCATTATATTCTGGAAGAGATATGATGCATCAAAATAAGAAACCTTGATGTGTTGCAAGAATGCCATGAGAAGGTAGCGGCCTCTGCACTAACACCAGTAACAGAATCAACTTGAATAGCAGGTCTTATGCTTTGGAATAGGTTATATGCAAATAATTCCCAGTGTGTCACTTTTTCCACTAAGAGCAATATGATTATACTAGTCTCAGAATCAGTAGCATTAATCAAACTTTCTATGAACGAGAATTTGCAGGGTGTTACCTTAAGAACGGAAATTAGTATAATATTACCAATTATGACGCATAGGACACCCAGCAAAAGGCAAAACACAAGATGTCGGACAGTAGAACAATATCAAATAGTAAGCAGAGAAATTTGCTCCATGTCATCTTTCTGCGCCATCTTAACACTCAGTCACAGAGGCTGAAGAAAAGTATTTTGTTTTCCAAATAATTTATTCGCACTGTAGATTTTGAAAAAAGGTGAAAATTTAGGAGCTCAATCCACAAGCACAAGATCTAATAACAGCGGGAAGTAAATGAAATGAATGAAGGACATTAAAATAATTAGTGCATTTTCAAGGTTAAAAACTATTTACAGGCCAAAATGTTTTCCATGACACATTGCTATTATATAAGACTGGCACCCATATCTTGGAAACTACATTCCTGCAGCTCTTCTTTCTCTCTATTTGAAAGCATGCAGCCAGAGTCATAATCATCAACACAAAACATCTGAGTACTAGGATTTTCAGAAACTACAGAGTCCGAATTCTCAATCATAACTAAGTCATATTGCTCACTGAATGAAGTAGCATTATGAGTAGCATTATCTTCTTCAACACAAGAAACTTCATTCCGTAATTCAGGAATATCCACCAGAAGGGTGTCAAGAGAAGACTCGGCAGAAAAGCACTCTCGCGGCAAAAAATTCACGTCCAATATTGGAACTCCAAAATCCACAATAGTAGGGCTTTGTAGCTTGAGAACATTCAGCAGTACAACAGGACACTCTTTCGCAGTCTCTTCACTAGGAGAGGAGTTGATGTTGTCTGATGGTACTCCTAATGTAGATGCCGAGAGATCCTTGGCAGGGGAGTCAGAGGAGCCAATTACAATTGTTTTAGTTGAGCCATCATTGGTTTCATCGAATCTGACATGAGTGACATCCACGTTCATATCACTGATATCTGTTTTAACTTGGTCAAGATACTGGTCGAGATCAACTTCATTACAAAAACAGTTCCCAAGGGGCTTCTCACTATCAAATTCTTTAAAAAGACGGCTATTTTCATCAACAGATTCAGCCATTTCCTCAGATCCATTGTCAACAATATCGGATTCTTGTCGAGTTACTACAACATCCTTTCCGGGACTATTATGGCCATCAATGTGGACAGAACGGATTACACGCTCATCAGATTGACTTAATTCTGACAGGCAAGTGTTTCTGCTCTCTTCTTCACTGGAGATATCAGGAGTTTCTTCAACCATATCGGTATTAATGGAAGCAGAAGACAAAAACCCAGCAAGTGCAGAAGCTAGAGCATCATCGATTGATAATGCTTTCTTCGAACTTTCTTTTGGGGAGTCCCTTACTACTTCAAAGGGGTCATTGCCTCCCTCATCATCAACACAAGAAAAGTCTGGTGCAGTGACAACAAGACTAGGAAGTAACTGCGAAGCATTGCTGGTGGATGAGAATACATCATCAGGTTGAATACAGAGAGATGGACATGCATCCGAGGGTAGGGTAGACATGCCCTGAAGATGACCTTCATCCTTCTTAATTGGCTCAGATTTTATGATACCAGTAGCATCACTTCCTCCAGTTACAGTAGGATTGGATTCAGATTCAATGCAAGAAAAATCAGGAGCAGAAATTTTGTTGCAAGCTGTCACGGGAAACATAACGGTGTTCACATACGAATCTAACTGCTGCTCTACCCTTTCAAGCCTTGCTTCCATATTGCTAATGGGCTTTAACATGTTTTCCTCAAACCTCGCACAAAAGAGTTCAATTTTCGCAACTCGAGAAACAAGTTCATCCAGAGTTTTCTCTATTCGACTACAAGGAACATCATTCCATTTACTAGAATAAGGATTGTTTTGGAAATTTGGCCCTTGTACAGGAACCTCTGGTTGGCACATGTGTAAAGATGCACCATTAAGCATGGTGCTCTTGATACCTTCTGAGTGAGGCGTATTAGATAGTGTGGCTGCACATATTGCCTTGTGTTCAGTATCTTGGAGATTCCTCTCTCCTACAACAGCGTCACTTTGTTTTTGCATTCGGTTCCTTTGAGATGTAGAGAGCTGCAAAAGTGTCGGAATGAGCAAAGACATGGTAGCACTTTCAGACGAGGTTCCCAGTGATTTGGTTAAAGGATTGGTATCAGGAGGTACTACAGGATCCGCAAACACATAAACTTCATCTATGTAAATGTAATCTCCGCTCTGAACCGATAGCAAACGAAGAGTTACGGACAAGACTGGATCAGCATCAGAAATCTCTGCAGTAGCCTCAAAATAATCCTGAAAATTTCATCAATGAAAAAATTAGTTTTAGGAGCTCAAAACCACAGCCATATCTGGCTTTAGAATGATTTCAATACCAAAGGATGCTTACAAGTTACAAGCGAAGTCATCAGTGTCGTAAATGGCACATGTGTTTCGCATGCTATTGGCTTAAAAAGAGATTCATAGGAGCAGAAAGGAAGTAGAAACTAAAAGAGGAGTAAAGTATGGCAAAAAGAAGGGCTATTAGATGTTTGATGAAAAGAATGCCTAGTGACAAACCATCAATCACAAAGGATAAAAAGCGGGTGAGCTACTAAAAATTAGCCCAACAAGAAAGTTAACACCAATAAGCGAGTCTCAATATAATTTTCGTAGTTTGCAACTAAAATTCAATAAACCACTATGACCTGCAGAATAGTGTATCTGACCCAGCATGAGGTCAACCAATCTAGTGGGTCAAGGAACTTTCAATGTCTGGTAAAGTAAAGAAGTTTACAGAAGCATATAGTGTAGGCCATATTGGCCTAAAGTAGTGGGAGAAACGCAGTCGACAAATAGGAATAATGTATTCAAGTCATTCTAAAATTCTAATCTAACAGTTCAATGTTTTTACAGCTTCTTATTATTGGCGAGGAAAACTAATTTTCTGACCTCTGTCATTCGATTTAAAAAAGAAAAGCTAAAAAATTGGATCACATTCATCACAATCAGATATTTGCCAACTGAAAAAGAAAAGATCCAACATGCAAATGACTGGAACTTGAAAGTGATCAAACCAACCCTGACTAGAACCATTGTTGGACAGGTCTACATTCACACCTGATTGCTTTGTTCCATGAAGCCCTCATCTTTATTTGGCGTGATAGAGGAAGTTTGTACTTTCACGTCCACCCAACCATCTTCACTAGCACTGCCTCCATTTTCAGACCTAAAATACCCTTCTTGTGAACTTTTAATGGAGCTACTAGAACTTGTAGACCCAACGCCATCAGTCTCTTGCAATTGATCTTCAATTCTAGCAGCAACACCACAGCGAACCGTACAAAGGTACTCATTCCCACCTTTCTCATCAGCTGCATAATATACCTCATAGACTCTAGCCGTACTTCGAACATAGACCTGCTTAATCTCATGTTGCTGTGTGAACAAAACTGAACAAAGGACAACATTAGTCCATGCAATGGATAGAAAAAGAAATGAGGATAACATATAAAAAAATGGATACAAAGATTATATGATAAAAGGTTTCCACTTTGATCATCATGACAATTTTCAAAACTATGCACAAAGAATATGTTACTTGGTACACAGCTATCTGATTCAACTATTTTGTAAAAAAATCCATGATTTTGTGCCCAAAATGACGTGTCCTAAACCATGTCTGGGTGTCAGATTCTCTGAGATGGGTACGTGAGGTGAAATGGAAGAGTTCTAGTAGCATAGCCAAGAATCACTGGCAAAATCATGAAATTTATGTGCCCAGCTACAGAAATTCTAATGTCAGCACAAGCAAAGGTTAGCAAAAGGCGTGATTGCTTCTCTCATTGCATTACCCTTCTTTCTCTCAGCATCATTCAAGTATTGCCTGCACTTAATTCCTCTTCAAGGTCGCAGCAGGTATCTAGCATCCACATAATCATGTTGTTGTAACATGTGTGAGCTAAGTCCCAATCGGAAAATCTGGTGGGATATGCTTAGCATATAAGTCAAGTGGGCTACTCCTCCTATTGCCATATGGTTTTGGGATGGAACCTCACTTGGGCTTGTGTGCTAGGTTCCGGCTCCCTGTCCGTCTCTCTCTCCCTTAATAACACCTGTCCCCTAGGCCACAAGAAAAAAAACATTCACTAGCTCACATCGATGAATTTAACATCTCATGCAACCTTAAATCAGAGACTAGTAGACTGCAGTGCTCTTTCCCAAGGACAGGGAATATTAGTAGTGAGATGAAACAGCGGCATTACTAGTCCCTTATAGAGGACCTATATCCCAGATGGCTTAGGTTGGGGACTGTGAGATAAACTTGGTGAAGTAACTTTCCCCAGGATCCAAACAGAAATACCTTACCTAGACAAAAACTGTATCCTAAACTAGATAACCCAATTTTGAGAGAATCAAATTGATCTGGATTTTTTGCCACAGAGACCATAGACCAGCAAAGGGAGGAAATGTAAACGGAATTCAATCCCATGTCTCGGATACCATTCCCCAAGATTTATCCAACAAAACTAGTTAACATCCACTAAACCAATTCGAATATAAATATGACTAATATGAATTGATTTTAATTTATTTAACTTATCAATGGGCTCATATATGACCAGCCCAGAACTTACCCAAACCCCATCGGTAGCAAATCAAATCCAAACTTCACTCAATCACCTATTCCTCCCTCCAACCAGATACTATAAGAGTATAGTAATGGTTGTTCGTCTATACATATTTCGTGTGTTTACTTTTGAAACTAGAAGAATAATTCATGTGCACCTCTACCTCTATTGTCAACCTTACCCTAAAAAAACTAGGCATATTATAACTCATAATCAAATTTATTTCTGAAATTGCATAAACTTCCAGATCTCCACAAAGTTCAGATTTCCACAAGTTAAGATAAAGTTAGGCTCCGTTTTGTTGGGAAAAAAACGTTTTCCCGGAGAACTAATTTCTCATTTTCCTTTATTTGGAAAATAGTTTTCCTAATCATTGAAATCAGTTCCCCATAGAGCGAAAAATATATTCCTCTTTAAATGGAGGGAAAACACATTTCCTCCCTGTTCCTTACCTTCCACTTATCTTTCTCTCATCAATCCTCCCATTTCTTTTTCATTCTTCCTTTTTCCTCCAACTTTTCAGGTAAGAAACCAAACAAAACTAAACTTATCTACCATTGAGTTTTCGTTTCGTGAAAATTTGTTTTCCACAAATACGATTCCCAGTCCAACCAAATGGAGCTAAAGTTGACACTACCTCAATTGATCAATTCGAGATCGTAGCTAAGTTTAGCATCAATGGAGTAAATGATACACTGCAAATAAATAAATAAATGTGATTCAAAATCGATGAAACAATTCGAGAAATTCAATCAAGCATCACAAATTATCAAAAACCTTGAAAACCTACAAAAATAATCAGATTGCAACAACCAAAAAAAAAAATCCAACTCATAAAGCCACAGATCATCAAAAACGCGCATATTATCACTAAACCACATTGCTTGTAAGTTCAAAAGCAAAAATTACTCAAAATGAACAGAAACATAATTCTAAACAATGAAATTCAAAATTCATCAAAGAAGCATAATTAATCATCATATGAGAGTATAAAATAAAATAAAATAAAATAAAAAAACCTTACTTGTGAGCTCGCAGGGGGCGGAATCCGGTGAGGGACGGCGCAGGATAAGAGAAGATTTACAACTCGAACGAACCGAATGATCGGAATCAGAAACTGAATCGATGGAAGAAATCGATGAGTCGCAAGTGATAGTATCGTCAATGGAGCCGCGAATGATCGGCCATGATGAAGTTTTGTTGGTTGCAGAGATTAGCGAATTGTCCGAATTTACAGTTTCCATTGATTCTGGAATTGTTTGTATTACTTCTGTGGAAGGTGTGAACTGTGTGAGAGAACTGGATACAAAGATTTGAAATAGGTTTGAGTTGTCTTTTGAAAGTTTGCCAATTATCTTGAATTACTGTGCAAAAAAAATTGAAGGTTTTTGATGGATAGATAGATGTTTGGTTATTTGTAGTTGATGGCACTTAGTAATTAGCATAATTAAGCATTAACTACAAAGTATCTCTATATTATAAGGGAAGAAGATGGGGTGGACACCAAAAATAATAAAAGACATAAATTAAATTAAGAAATTTTGTCAGAAGGGACCTTTTAAAACATTTGGGTTGTGAGGAGGTACCCATAAAAAAATTAATTGTGAACAACTACCTATTAATTAAATATATTTGTTATTTAGGACCCAAACTCTATTTTCCGACAATAAAGTCAATTTTTCCGGCATTGACTTTATTAAAACAATCTCTCTCTCCTTAAAAAAAAGTATGTGAGGCTCACTCTCCTAATTTCTAACCACCCAATTACCCCCATCCCCTGTTCTTCATATCCCACGCCAGAGTCCCCCACACCAATTCCCATCGCCTGTGCTTTTCTCGTACTCGAATCCACTGGGTACAAAGCAAGTATCCAATTTGTGAATATCTATCGCACTCTTGCAACAATGGACACTAAAGTACAAAACATATACAAGTAAAATACTAAAAGATAAGTGCAGAAAATTTCGTTATATTGCCACTGAACCAATAGATTTAGCTTCAATTGTTGTAAAGGTAGATACCTAGAGAAAGTTTTATACTTGTAAATATATTGTATCGCAGGCAGCAGAAGACTCATAATGTCCATCATCTCCATCCTTAACAAGTCTTGGGAGAAGGTCTTTGAAATACATATCCCATATAATTTTGTTTACATTAATTGAATCAGCTATAATGAAGTCTTTGCAATACATATTCCATATAGTTTTGTTTACACACAATGATGTTTTGAACACATTTAACACAATAGTAAGTGAGTTATTAAAGTTGGGGATATTAGTAACATTTCCATCAAACCAAAATGCCCAAAACTGTCTATCAATTAGAACATGAAATGTGGAGGGGTGGGGGTCTGCCGAATTTGAGAAAGGAAGAATCAGGGGGTGGGGGTCTGCGGATTGGATTAAGGAAGAAACATGGGTGGAGGTGTCTGCAGACCGCAATTTATGTGGGTGAATAATGAAGAAATGGGGGTGGAGGTGTTTGTATGAATGATGAAGAAACAGGGGATGTGGTGGATTAAGAAAGAAGCAGTGTTTCCTGAGAGTGAGCCTCACATACTTTTTTCAAGGAGAGAGAGATTGTTTTAATAGAGTCAATGCCGGAAAATTGACTTTATTGCCGGAAAATAGAGTTTGGGTCCTAAATAACAAATATATTTAATTAATGGGTAGTTGTTTACAATTAATTTTTTTATGGGTACCTCCTCACAACCAAAATGTTTTAAAAGGTCCCTTCTAACAAAATTTTCTTAAATTAATCAATTAACTTTCTAAATTCAATAATTAAGTAATTAAGTTTTATTTCCAATCTTAGACATCAGATTTTTAGCAAAATATATTTAAAAACTTCAAACTAAATAAAATATCTGAAAATCTACAAAGTAAAAACAATTTTAAAAAATATCAATGGTTATATTTTCTTGAGATTTATAAACAGACACCCACTTTGCTATAGTTTTCATATATTTTTGAATTTTTTTATTTTCAAATACACGAGTAATTGATTGTTCATGAATTGGGTGCATTTAATCAAATTGATCATGAAACATAATAACATATTTAAGGATCAGTGAGAAATTGGTAGAGAGGGGTGATGATGTTTTTTTTACTAAGGAGTGATGATGCTCTAAATGACATCTTCCATTAATCTTTGGTAAGATTTTTTGTCTTTTTGGCGTTTTGTTTTAAATTACTACTGCTAATCTACACTCTAATATTTATTACTTATTTCAATGCATTTATATTGTTTCACTATTTAAACTCTTTTGAAATTACAATTACACCCTCTAATTACCAAAATAATTAAAACTTAACGGTTATTTTTAAAAGTATGAAAAATATGTATACACTCAATTGGAGAACTTACTTAATTTTCCAAAATTCTAACATATTACTCTTTCGCATGATGCACGCATCGCGTGCATATAAGACTAGTATATTATATATCAAGGCGTTATCTATCGGGAGGTACATTCTTGAGACGAGGATATGCTTAAGATTTTTTCTTGTAGCGCTCAAAGAAAAATCTTATGAGTGTCAAAATTATGAATATGATATGTATATAATTTTCACCAAAATAACATATTGTTTGGATGTCCTAAAAGACTCTCAACAAAAAAAAATTATAATACATATTTAGGAGATTTGTTTATATAATTTCAAATATTGCACAATTTATCGTTTATATAGCTAATAGATATGATGTTGATACCCTGATTTCATGTACATATACTTGCACTTTATCATGTTGCATTACTTAAGTCATGGACATAATGTAATCAAGGCAAAAGGTTCTTGTCTGGCAGAGTGAGATCTGGAATAGAGAAACGAGAGAGAGAAATTGTCGACTATAAGAGAAGCATAATGCAAATACGTAGTTTTGGATTGGTAGACATGAACGTGGGTTGGGCTACTTGGATTAAAGAAGTTTGAGCATTGATATGATATACTCACCTAGATCCAACTTAATTCAACTCTTTTAAAAAAGTGGGAGGAAACAGGAGAATATGAAAAAGCCATTTATCTCAACTTATATATTCAATCTAAAAATCGTATTCCCATTGAATTAAACCCTAACTATAGAAGTTTGATAGTGTTACTTCAACCATGTTAAAGAGCACTCAGTCTTGCAATTTATCTTTTTAAGAATAAATTTAGAACTAATATGTCATAACTCTCCATCCTTGCTCTCCATCCTTTTATCAAGTATGTCTTGTTTCATTTTATATTGGGAATATGAACTTGATTGTACATCAGGATTACTTTTTACCATTTACTAGCAAATAAACATATCCAAGACTTTGCCCAAAAGATTATATCCATCATTCATCACTAATACATACCAAAACTTATTAACCAAACATCAAAAAAGTGGAAGATATCATCAAACAAAGTCCAACAAAATCACAACCAAGACTTCATCATTCAAGCTGAGAGCAATTAGTTGATTTGAAGGAAACTTTGCCCTCTTCAAGATCATACCCCACAAGGAAATCCATCTGTGCCAAATTCCCAAATATTGCCACTTCAGTTGCTGGTATCATAGCAAAACACACCATGTCATTTTGCACTTTAACAAAGGTATTTGCAGGTTTAAGTTCTATTTCAGCCCCAGCAAAGCGCACTGTAATAATTGGAACATCCATGTCCTCGTCGTTCTTATAACACAATGACATAACTCCTTCTGGATCTTCAACAGGTTCAGCTTTGATCATTTTCTTCAACTCATTTTCTATATCCTGGTAAAAGTCCTCAGGCAAAAGTGTTAATGTAGTTCCTGAGTCAATGATGATATTACCCTCCTCAACATATTCAGAAGAGCTGAATCTTTTATAACTAAACTTCTTATTACCAATTCCTATGCTTTCCAAAGTGAGGTAATAGAATGTGGGTGGGTTCTTCTTTACAAGAGGGGTCGAAACTACCCCGGAACCAGAGGGTAAGGCTTCCGGTCCAAAGCTGATTTTACCGACTAAACTAGTTGTGAAGAAGGGTACTAAGCAATATGAAAACTTTCCACCAATAGTTGGTTTTATTTGTGTCACAAGCGAAAGCCCACCTCCTCCAAGCCCGATTAGGCCAGATCCCTTCTCGTTGAAGGTACCACCATTGTCATGCCCACACCCGACTAACACTTCAGGAAACGAGGGGGTATGGGACCCGAAGGTAACGGTCTCAGAGGCAAGGACTCCATTTGTGTAGGATTTATCCCCATAGGAGTAGTAATAAGAGCAAGCACCATCAGAATTACAAGTACTAGTGGCTAAGTTTGAGTAGCAAAGAGGGGACCCACAAGGAATTGGCTTAAAAGAGGAGGACTTTTTTGGGTCAAACAAGGGTGTGCTTTGCTTGTAACATTGAATACAAGGCTTGCATTGTGTCCAAGTGAGATCACTCCCAGTATCAGCTATCCCCAGCAAGGTAACTGGGGGGCTACCAATTGATATGTTCATTAAGTACTCCCCTCGGGCAGGGACCACTGAGGACTGGACGGTTGCTCGAGTGGCCAACGCCCCAAAGTGGCGGCCACGAGTGGTGGAACGGCGGAGGGCATCATTCAACCGTTCCCAGTGAGTCTTGGTGGGGTTGTGGAGAGGAGACAGAATGGAGTCTCTGTGGATGAGGTCTATGGTGAAACCTAGTGCTGCTGCTATTATGCAGGAAAAGCAAATGAATAAGCATGAGTAATGCAAGTTTACTAAGAATGATACTGCCATGATTGAGGAATAGTGTAAAGAGATTAGTGTGCACAGAGAAGGGTAAAAGATCAGAGATTTATAGCAAGAAAAAACTAAGAAAGGTAAGGTGAAAAGCGATGCATTGATGATTTTCATTAACAGCAGTAATCAAAGAATACGAAAGGTTGAAGAAGATTGGAAGGTAAATGAAAAGATTAGAGTAATAATAACTTGATTTTAATCCCCTTTTCAATGAGCTTCTGATCACTGGAAGATCAAGCAACAGAGTAATAATACTGAATTATGATGGCAGCAAATGAAAGCATAACGGATGACAATACTAACATAAGATAATAAATAAGCAGAATTCTCAATTAAGCATTAAGAAGTAAATACATTACATGATCATAATCATAATCATATTCATCATGATGATTCAAATGCAGAACAATAATAAGAAAGTGCATGAATTTCAGTTATTGCAGATTTTAGCAGTTGGGTTGGCAACACAAACAGAAGCATAGGCTTTCTTAGCTTCTGGGGTTCCACGTTTCGGCTCCTGCGCCACGGCAACACCAGCAACAGAAGAAATGGCAGCAGCTGCAGCAGCAAACATAATGTCTCTCCTTCCATTGCTGCTTCCCTCTTGCTTGTTCTCACAGCTGACCTTCACAGTGTTGGGTTTAACACTGTTGGTGATGACAAGCCTTCGGTGTTGCGAGGCGGCTGCGGGAGAAAGAGTGGCGGCACCACCAAGGAAAGAAGCTGCCATGCTGACTGAAGCCATGTATGTTTCTGTTTTTGGAGTTTACAAATGAAGTTACGCAACTGTGTGTATGTGTGAGATGAGCAAACAGAGGAAGAGGATATCTTAGCTATTTTCAACCTGGAACTTTTGGCGAACATTATGCATCTTATCTCTGTATTATATTTAACCAACAATAACCTGCCACCTGTCAATGTTGATTTTGTCCTAGCTGGCATTGGTGCTTCATATTACTAGCATTCTAAAAGAACAAGATTTCGTAGAAATGCCATGTCATACCCTGAACATTCAGAAAATGACATTCCACATACAAAAATACCTCTTTCCACCCTACTTTTTCGTTTTCAAGCCTCTTAATAAATAGATAGATAAATAGATACGTATCCCATAATATCAAACTTACTATTGTCATTATACTGGTAACCCCATATGCCAAATTTTAATTTATCCGATGATTATCTTCGAAATAAGATATTAATGGCATAGAATTTACCAAGACGCAAAGTTGGCTTGTGTTTTAGATACGAGTATGAATCAGTAAAAAAGATGGAAGGGACAATATAATGAAGATGTTGATTCTATTACCATTTTCTTAATTTTATCCAAATACACTTTTTGAGAACCTTTCTAGTACCTTGAAGATAATCTACATTCTATTACAGGAGAACGTTAATCATATCCAAAAGAATGATGAATATCGTGTATACTTTCAGCTGGTGCGGACTATCATCTATGAGAAAAAATCGAACTAAGCATATTGTAGCTCCAGTTCACTTGCTATATTATATGGAGAAGGCATCAGATCATCCACATTTGCAAATATATCTCCACGACTAGGTGGCGCCTTAGCGGCAGGTGAATCGAGGACGTAGTCTGGAATAATGACCAATGTCTCATCAAGGAGTTGTTTAACTGTCTGCAAAGGTTCAACAATGAGTGAGAAAACAGCAGAAGCCACACAAATACACAATGATTTTTAGAAATTATACGTTTTTTATTTTTGTGGAGGCAAAAGCCATCTACTCCTGTTAATTTAAAAAAGCAAACGAATGTTGATAAAAGACGGACATACCGTGCAACGGAAAAATGCAGCATCTACATTGCGCTTCCAGACAGCATTTCTGGGCTCGGAATGGAAAAGGTTTAACAAAGGCTGTTTCACACAAAGTATACAGAAGAAAGTTACCTCAGAGGTTGAAGGAACAATATTAAGTGCATTCTTGGGGAGAAAAAGAAGGCTGTGAAGTTTCTTCCTATTCCTAGAGTGCAATCAATCAGAGTAAGCAACCGTAACTGCTCTTGGATTTTTGTAGATAGTTTGCTTAGTCCAAAATTTTAAAACATGGTTACCATTGAAGAAAAGAATATAAAGGCGGTGGAGATATAAAAAGGAAAAGAAAAAGGTAAGAACAGTGGAAGTAGGAATTCTACACGAAAAAAGAAATAGTTGAATCCTATACTCTCTCCTTGAGCTGTTTGCACCATCAGAAGTTCAGATAGGACGGAGACAGAGGGCAAGAATATATATATAATTTAGATAAAGACCTTAACCAAATCCCGAATGTTCGGTCTGTTATTGCCTTGTGTGCCAAGAACGGAATCTGCATACTCTTGGTACTTCTCCAAAACCTAAATCAAAAGTGATCAATAAAATGATGACACCAAGATATCAAATATATAGTCAATCACAACCTGCAGACCAATCTGTAAGGCTAACCTGACGACGTGTAAGATCAGTAGGAGGAGCACCATAGACTTCAGTGTCAACATTTCTCAACAACTGCCAAGTGCTGCAAATCGACAGTTATCAGCCAAAATTTGCAATAACAAATGGATACAACTATTAAGTACAGAGTCACCAAGTATCAAGAGCACGTCTAAACACAATTATTGAAATTAATGTTGACTCTGTGTGACTTTTTTTTATAGAAATCATGTAAATGCAGATATACCTTCAACAGGCAATCAACTAGGATTCTTACTCCTCTACAAACAGCAGATGTGGAGACAAAGTATGCACCAATTTCCTAGTTCAAATCAGAATGTATTGTCTAAACAAGCTAAATTTTTAGTCCTTACCACCAGGCTCTTTTTTACCAGAGGAAGGGAAATATTTGAAGCAAACGAACATCTTGATCAGGAAAAGATAGAAGAAAAAAAATGTGAGACCCCCCCCCCCTCCCTCTCTCTCTCTCTCTCTCTCTCTCTCTCTCCCCCTCTCTCTCAGGTGTCCATTATCATCTCCAATGATGATGGCATTTCTTAATCCACCTAGCTCTACAAGCTTATCGTCAAATCCTCGGGACTTTCCACTTATATCCTTTAAATATTAGTGCCAAGCAAGATATTCACAAATCCGTGAAGAAGGATTTAAGTTCACATTTTCACAATCAAAGAAAAAACAAGAAGACACAAAATCTTATGACAAAGCATGCCTACAAGTTACAACCACAACAAGGTCAAAATAGCATCAATAACCCATGCACAGTCATAACTTTCAAAGTTAGAACAGTTGCGAAGAAGATCACAAGAGCTCCGTATATGAAAGCTAATACTTCCTCCGTTTCTAAATAAGTGGAACATAGAGAAAGTGGGGGGAAACCAAAGAGGTTAGAGAGAAAAAGTTGGGGACCACAATTAAAAAGAGAAAGGGTACTTTAACTAAATAAACAATTTGATATATATTGCTTGAGTATGGGTAATCATATAATTTTATAATTTAAAAGGTCCTATTTTAAGCTTGGTGTCACTTTTCGTGACAATTCCATATTAGGAAAGTGTGTCACTTATTTAGAAACGGAGGAAGTATAACATTTACCAAGAAATGTATTGTGTGAGAAGGCCGGCATCTACAACTTTTAGGAGCTCGTAATCGCTCAAGAAAAAGAACTTCTTAAAATAGATGAATTGATGTGATATAAACTAGTTTGTGGCATTGGTGATGCCCCGGGTCCATTTTTCATGTTTTACTGGATTAGAGAAATATACCTCATCAAATCATAATTAACGAATAATTGTTTATATTTACAAGGCGTAATTTAAAAACCAATAAAACAATCTAAAAGGATCATGAAATAGTGTAATGTAGGAGATCTTTTTCCCAAAGGAAGTGTTAATTGCAATTGCAATATGACAACAAAAGGGGTTGTGGAACTGACATAGGATGACAAATGGCAAGCTGCAACTCTTGCCTACGCGTTTTAATATGATATAGTAGTATATATAGATGAGTAAAACAAAATTTTAAGAAACTGGCATTAGAATGTCTCCGCACAACAATCAATGATCAAGGATGTACTCACTTATTGTAGGCAGCACGTCCAACCATTACTCCATGAGCTCCTTTTTTTAGTGCTGCATTCACCTTTGATCAAGAGACAAGAAAGAGAACAAAATAACATCAGGATTTACTGATCAAAATCATCAACAAAAAGAATGAATAAGCAAACTTATAAGACAGCATCAGAGAACAAATGATGAAACAACGTAGTTGTAGAATTAAATTTCATTTAGAATGTTTAATATTGATTATAGCCCGATCCACCCACAAAATTGAAAAACCACCTTGTTCCTATACCACCCAGAAATACAGAAAGAAGAAAGATATGAACAAGAGCCACAGCAAATATTGCAATGCTACATGAAAAGCGTAATTTCTATGCTTAATAACATCGCCAGGTGCTTGGAAGATCGAACCACAGTCCACAGGGCTTGGTCATCTATATAAGAAATGGCCAGTTCAAACCCCACAGAAGTTGACCTTTATAAAATCTCAGTGAAAATTGTTTCCACACATAAGCTCAACAAATTGATCTGCTGAAGCAGATTCCAATCAATTGAAAACTTACTGGAACCTTTGCTCATAGAAACTATCAAACCTAAAGTGAATAACTGCGAGTTGTGAAATATGCAAGATGGCAATCTCCATAATTCATTAAATTGTTTACATAGCAGACAGATAATGTGATTCAGTGAAAAGGTGCCATTACAGGACAGGGGAAAGGGGGAAAAAGGCATGTAAGAAGATAAAATTTTCTTTTAAGGTTTAGACTCTGATTAAGAAGCACATAGGTAGCTTCAAGGCACCATAAAACAAGGAATGTTGATTTAAGCAGACCATAGCCCATGTCCACCACATGCAATCAGAGAAACAGGGAAATAAGATTGATTATAGACAACTACAAAAGAAACAACACATTGATTTTACCTCTTCAACTGAATTTATGCCTCCATTAATTGTAAACTGTAAGTCTGGGAAGTCACGCACAAGGCTATAATAGTATTCGTACCTGTGTAACACCAAAGTTACAAAAACTACCTATCAGCAGGGAAACAAAACTCGGCCGTTACGTAACGTAACGGCCGTTATGTAACGGATTTTGAACTTGCCGTTACGCGAAATGCCGTTACGTAACGCCGCGATGAAATTCACGTCCAACTCGCCGCGTTGTCCGTTACGTAACGGTGACTCGCCGCATTAGAGCGTTTTTTTACCCGTTACATCCGTTACTATATGAAAATTGGTCAAAAAAAAGAAAGGGAATATATGCATAGTAGCACAAAAACAATAGGGACACACCAACGAAAGGAGAAAAACTTTCCATAGGCTTCCAAGTTGAGTAGTATATATGATTTAGTATCAATTTTTATATATAATATGATATGAATCTCATGTTTAAAGTAATTTTTAATTCACCATGTGTAACCCACCCAAATGATTGTTTTGGTCAAATTAAGTTAGAAGAATACTTATAAAACTTCAAAAATGTCATTTGAGGTTAAAATTCTAATTGTGTGAATTTTTTGAAAAAATTCACGCCGCGTCAACCGCGATTTGTCCCATTTCGACCGTTACAAGCCGCTCCCGCGTCATCGCGACCGTTACCGCGAACGCGACCATATCCGCGATTTTCTTCCCTGCCTATCAGTCTCCAATTCGAGTTTGCAACACTGCCAAATACAGACATGTCTACTTTGACCACTAAACTATTTGGTCTATGCTGATAGCAGAGGAGACCGCATTGAAATAACATAAGTTAAAAATAACATTACATACTTAAGGGGAGGAATTGATCGATTTTCAGCTGGACTAATGCCATTGAGCAGTGCTTTCCGCGAATGTATAATAAAATGTTTGGTTGGAGATGTCGAAGATACTTTATAGATAAAATCACCTGGAAAACAAGAAAAGTAAGACTTGGCTGGCAGTATCAGAGAGCACTCTAATTAAAGGTTCACACAGTATTTGGACTCCAAAAGTCTAAAACAAAAGGTTCAAAATGAGAACAAGAAAACCATATGGGAAAAATGCATCTTCTTTTCTACAATGTCGCATACAATTATTATGAGCTGAACGAGGCGGTCCAGGCCGTAGAAACCACAAAGAGAATTAGAGGAGGGGGAGGAGGTTGTATAAACAAGAACATGTTCGTTTAAATTAGTCGAACTTGACCTCAAGCTCAAGCTCAGGCTCAGTCGAGCTCAAAAAATTTATTCAAACTTGATTCCTTTTAAGAGTTACTTTGTTCAAGCATAGTTTGTTTAGTATTCAAACTAAGCTGATAAACGAACTTTCATATTTATAGCTTTTTTAACTGAATAGGCTCTCAAAAATTAATTCATACTTTCTCCGTTTCGCAATACTCGCAACGTTTCTTGTTTGCACACTATCCAATGCAATACTTTAAACCTTAATATCTCTAATTAATGATAAGTAAAAATTTTAAAAAGTTGATATTATGATAGCATGCATTAAGTCGAATCAAATAAGACCCCACTTGACTATATTTTTTCTTATACACTTGTAATAAAATATAATATAAGATTCGTAGATGAATAGTGGTTACTATGCTAATGTTGCGAGTATTGCGAAACGGAGGAAATATCTTCTTTCATCATATTAAGCAAATTTAGAGTACACTGGTAATAACCTCACAATATGATTTCAGAATATAAAATATGTGATAGTAGATAATGTTTAATAAACATATAAACAAGTCATCAACGATATGCAAATAAATTGTTCATAAACATATCTGATCAAGCTCATTTACTAAAACAAACTAAAAAATTTATTCAAACTTGGTTCATCCCATACACAAACTATAAATGAAGAAAAACGATAGACAGACCTAAGCTCAAAAAGTTCACTAAGAGTCTTATATCAGTCACACCCCTAGAGAGGAGGACAAAGAGAGACCCAAGAAGTGAATGCAAAAAAAGAGGCAAAAATCTGCAAGTACCAGAAGAAGCACCAGAACACACTTTCAACATCCCATATTTAGATAACTTGTAAAGACAAATGTTGCTCAAATAAAAATGACTCACACAGCTCATTATAAGAATCATGATCATCAACACCAATACGGCATTTGACAGTCACAGGGACATCTGTATTCGCAGCAATCACTGACATGGCCTCACCTACAAACTTCCCTTGCAAAGACCAAGGATTAATATCAATAGGAAAGTTACTAGCTGAGTAAATTACAAACTGCAACTTCTTTGGCAGTTCAATCAGTTTGTAAAGAACTAAAGTTTGTGTCTAACCTTTGGATCAAGCATCAGGCGCACTCCAAAACAACCGTGTCCAACAACCCTGGGGCTAGGGCATCCACAACTGGTAAAAAGAGATGAAGGTCCCAACAATTTGATGAGAAGAAGGATCAATTGGGACTAGCCTACTATAACAAGACAATGAAACTAAACAAACAGCAAGAATTTTTTTTTGTCGGAAAGCACCTTTTATACTTTTAAATCTTGTATTTCTCTTTCTTTTTAGCAGAGGACAAAAAAAAAGACAGAATTAGCCTCCTTTTTATAGCTTAAACGGCTAGCTCATGGGCTTGGGGCACAACATCTCAATGATTTTTGTAACAAGAAAAGTAAGTTAAGGATATTGCTCTCATCTCCAACGCAATGCTCTTAACAACAAAAGTAAGTTAAGGAAGCACCTTTTTTATTTCTATTCAGCTAAGAATTACTTGTTTTAAAAAAAAAGAAGCACTACAAGCTAATTGACAAAATTCAACTTTTTATTTTTACCCTTCTTCCGAAAGTGCTTGAGACATATTCACTCTTCAATTTTTCCCGCACGGTCTCTCTTTTCCTGATTCCTTCTGTTCTATTCTCATCTTCTTCCCTCTCTCTCTTCTCCCCCTGACTTTTTGTGCCAGCTTTTTCATAATATGTGATTATGTGCATCTAGTTAAACTAAGTGCGAAGATAAGAGGAAGGCTGAACAGCTAAATGCTAGGGGATTTTGCATTGAAGAGGATAAACAACTAAAGATGAGCACATTTGTGCTAAAACCAAGCCCTTTTTGGGAAAATTGAAAGCTTTACTTTGGTTAGTAATTGAGACGATTCCCCATTTCATTCTTCTTTGGTTGGTCCATGTGATAACTTACCCTAGGTGAAAAAACTGCCAAAAAGAATGTGTGCCATATTATGTACTTTCATCCTCAATTTAGGCTCTGTTTCTGTTTAGGTTGATTCCGAGGTGAGAAAATTCATGGTGGTGGAATGAAATTGGGAATAGGTGGTTAAAATGATGAGGATTGATTTTAAGACTAAGGAGTTCAATTAGCTCTATTTTCATTGAGTTTTAGTGAATTTTTGAGGAAATGGTTAGGTTAGGGCTTGGGTGAAGTTGACGGTCAAGAGAGGACAAGGCAAGGGAGGGAGATGAAAAAGGAGATGGTTTTAGAAGAGTGTGGGAATCTATAGCAGGAAATTCGAGCATGACGATGAAAAGATAAGAGATGGCAGAGGAAAATGTTTGCTATGTTTGAGGGGAAGACACAGAGGGAAAACTTCCTTTCTCAGCCTCATTTACGAAAATAGTGGTCTTATTATACATATATATATTGCAGAACAAATATTCGGAAAGCTGCTTCCTAACAAAAAGATCATCAGTTATTAGTTAGATATCGAGTACCCACTTTAAGTTGATCTCATCGTAGCCATAAGCATTAGCAAGTTGTGTCGCTTTTGCAATATTCTCCAAATTATTCCCACCGATTTGAAGAGTAATAGGGTGTTGCTCTGGGTTAAATGCCAAAAACCTGTCCTGGAAATTTCAAGTAAACAAATTATATTTCACCCAATCAATGCACCAAATACAGGAATCATGTCCCTAAGGAAGTTTTCAAACGCTTTTATATAGATGCTATTACTCAATTCACTATTAGATCAACTTACACCTATAGTCCAACTACCACTCCCATGCAAGTACAGAATGCGCAAAAACAAGGACATCTTCATAAAAAGCAGCAGATTCATAATTAAGGATGAAAGCCAATCTCATATTTAAGCAATAAGCAACGTAATCCAAAGCATACGTCATAGCATTACAAATAAAAGATCTTTTTCTCTCATTTCAAAAAGGTATCAACAGATATTAGATCATTAGAGAATTGGGTCCGCAGCAGTATCCAGCAACTAAACACAAACAAATTAATAGACAAATAAAGATTTTGTTCATTTACTACAGTATCCAAAGCCCAAGTCTTAGGCCTTAATCAGCAAAAGATCTTCACTAACCAGATTACCCTTCTGATAAACAATCGTTTCAGCTGCAAGCATCTCTGTGTAAAGCCACGCATTTTTTGATATGAGCCGTGCAAGGGTCCTGTAGTGATTGTCCGTCCACTCCATCATGGGGGCAACACTGAGAATCAGTAAGATGAGAAATTCCTATGTCACAAAGAAATTCTTCTTGCAAAGTTATTCAAGTAAAACGGAGAGAATAGTTCGAATCCAATGATAAAACACACCTGAAGAGGGGCAGAGGGTAGCGAGCCCGAGCCACAACCATTTGTGATCCTTTCTGTGATTTGTGGCCTGGGCCACAACGGTATAATTTCTTTGATGTTAAAGTTCCAGCTATTAAATTCGATGAAATTCTACCTCGAGTTCCAACAGCAATACAATGTTCAGGAGCAAACGAAGCAGCAAGAGTATACCCTGCAGACCTCATCATGCCCTAATCAGACCACAGCCTCCATGAATATAATGTGGGAGTCCACTCACATAACAACCAGGATTGATTACAGCATTTTTATGAGCTCTTCAAATGATTGAATATGGGTACTTTAAAAGTCTAAGGACTGAACTTAATTGAATCCAACTGAACTCAATTAGGCCCCGATCTTTTGGACGGAATGGAGCTGAACTGAAAATCCCTAACTCAACGGAGCTGAGCTGGAGTGAATCGGATTGAAATGAAATTAATTTACATTTATCCAGTTCAAATAAACTGGGGTCCAATTCTCTTAAGCTTATTATCAGTTCATCTCTGTTCAGCTCAGTTATCTTCCGTTCATCTCCTGACAATACTTTTACTCTCACATTTTACTATACCTTTCAGTTCAACTTTTTTTCAGTTTAGTTCAGCTACGCTATTTTTAGCAGCCGAAGAGAACTGGCCCTTAGTCTGAACTAAAATGAAATTATTTAGGGGAAATGTGAGATGAAACTGATACAAAAACTGAAGTGAAATTAATCTGTCTAAATTGAACTGAATTCCCATTAATTCAGTCCGAAAGAACGGGGCCTAAATGGCTAAACAACATCTAGTATCACAATTCACACACATAAATTGGTGAACTCCAAATTAGTATAAAATCGCATCAAAAACATAGCACAACTACAGATAACATAAAGCAAAAGGAAAAAAGATAGAGACTTTGGATCATAAAACACTTCATCCATGTAAATTGGTTATAATCCCAACATACAATTACACTCCAATTTAATAAAACAGACTATAATATCTGAATCTGGTAATTATCCAAACAGTATCGAGTGCAAGTCTACAAGATATAGCATCCATAGCTTGTGCAACTAAACTATGCAAAAACAAAGTGACAATGGGTATCATTGTAACTTTAAGAGAAAAAAGTAGCTACAAACGAAAATTCGAAAAATTAAAAACATGGGTTGTAAAGAGAAGAAGAAAGAGAAGGGTTAAAAACATTACTTGAAGCTGAAGCAACTCCTGAAAGTATCTGAATTGCAGCAGCGAGGATGAAGAAGATAGCAGCAGCTCTTTGTGTATTTTGTTAAGTGGAGAAGAAGAGGAGAACAGAATATTAGATCCTGTGGATGTGGCTCTGGCTGCTCCACCACGGGCCTTTAACCGGGTCAGGAAGTTTGGATTTTGGAATGGGTTATAGTTAGGCCTTGTGAATTTGTGATAGGGCTTTATGAAATTGATCTAACCAATTAAAAGAAGGACAAATTAATGGAAGGGATCTTATTTTTTGATCGGTCTGCTTAAACATGGTTTCATTTTTTAACAATACAATAATAATTTTATTTTTGTGGTGTGTCTGCTTAAAATAAGGTATTAACATGTTAATAACTTATGAATATAAGTCGATCACTAAATTACTGTGACTAAGATTAAATTAATAATGGTCTTATTAGGATTTTTGTTTTAATATGCACTGGTAAGAGGTTATATTCAGGCGAGTGAAGTTCATGGTTCATAAGAGTATTTTTCTTCAATAATGTAGAAAACTTTCTTAAACTTTCTCTGCGTTGTTTTGAAATTTATTTACCCCTATATTGTCCATGTAGAATTGGGCTAGAACAAACCTTTTTTCTAGCTTCAATATAAACTCGCTACTTGAAGTATCAAGTTTATGGTCAAAACCGCTACTCCAACTAGCGAGTTCAGGGGTTAAACTCGTTACTTGGAGTAACGGTTTTGACCTTAAACTCGCCACCTCAAGGGCGTTTTTTTTGGCATTTCGAATGTCACTGTGAAGGAGAGAGGAAGGTATGTTAATATAAAACCGCTAATTAGAATAGCGGGTTTACTTTCTAGCTCACTACTCCAAGTAGCGAGTTTAGTTTATAATTCGCTACTTCAAATAACGAGTTTAGTTTGTAATTCGCTACTCTAAATAGGAGTTTTATTCTGATTCCGCGAAAAAATAAACGTATTACCGAATCTCCTTGGATGATATAATGGTAAATAAGTTTCAAAACTATACATAGAGGAAAGAATTAATTTAAGAAGCTTTTATCATTATTGAACCAAAAATTCCGTTAATAAGGAGTACTAGTTTATTTTAGTTGTTTGCACTCGGTTCACCCTTTGGACTACATCCGGATCGAGGCCAAGTTCGGGGTGATTAGATTCTATTCCTCTCCCAAAAGTGTTACAGGGATTCGAACATGGGTTCGTCCTATCAAAATCAGTCACTATCACCACTAGACCAACACTTGCTTAGTAGTTTATTTTAGTTGTGACTTTGTGAGTTGTGACTTGTGACTTGTGAGCATAGTTCCCCATGAGAATTTGTGGTAGAGAACAATTTATTTTCTCCTTATCGCGCCTTATCAGTAAAAGCTCTAACCAAAAACGTTAATGGCTTCTCTGAGCTTCAACCCCGCCAAGTTCAGAGACCAAACAACTTGTTCAATTCCATACAAACCCATCTCCAATTTCACTTCTTTTTCCCAACCCACCAAACTTTCATGTACATCGACCCCTCATAATTCAACTTCCCTCCTCAAAACCTCATCCAAATTCAAACGACGCCATTTTCAGCTGATCAATTCAGTCTCTGAAAGCTCAATTTCTTCCCCTGTAGAAAAAGCTGATACAATTGAAGAGTATGAAGATGAAATTGAAGATGACCCAACTGCAGAAATGAGCTTTCTTGACCCGGGTATCGAACCCGAAAACATCAGAGAATGGGAGCTTGATTTTTGCTCAAGACCCATACTTGATATTAGGGGTAAAAAGATATGGGAGCTTGTTGTTTGTGATAGCTCTTTATCTCTTCAATATACCAAGTATTTCCCAAATAATGTCATTAATAGTATCACTTTGAAGAATGCCATTGTTGCCATTTGTGATGAATTGGGTGTACCTCTTCCTGAAAAGATTCGGTTTTTCAGGTGATCTTTTGTGGTTCTCTAAGTTTAAGTTTTTCAGTTGTGTTTTGTGATGCTACCCTATAATTTAGGCATGTTCACTTCACCTTAAGTGAACTACTTTTACTTAGCCGAACTTATTTTTACTAATTCGCTAGTGTTCCTCTTTGCACTACCCGCTTTTAGTGAACTGAACTTATTTTTGTTGGACTGAACTTACTTGTACGGAATATGAACATGGCCTAATGTGCAATAATCTTTACTAATTTTGTATCATATATTGTGATTGAGTATATGTAGGTCTCAGTTGCAGACCATTATTACAAAGGCATGCAAAGAGCTTGATATCAAACCTATTCCAAGTAAAAGGGTAAACTGCTGTTCTAGTATGATTTTATTTATATGCTGGTATTTCTATTCAACTTCCATGGATTAGACTTGTCAAAAAAAGACTTCCGTAAATTAGAGTTCATGGAGATTGGAGAGCACAATAGTTGATAGAAACAATGATTGATGGTGAATTATGAACCTATGGACTGTGATGAGTGATCCTTTATGCTGTGTTACTTACTTATTTATGTAAATTAAAGCATCGAGGATAGTCTTCAAGCTTCCCGAGGAAGAGAGTGATGGATGTTGGTGAGTTTGAACCAAACAGTTGAAAATACGTACTCCTGCAGGCACGCTATATTCAAAGTCGAATTTACGATTCAAGATATATCTGATGGTATAAATAAGAATTTTATCCATTATAAGAGATATTAGTGGTCAAAGAAAAATTCGAGAGTGTGAGTTCCTTATAATTATAAATGAGGGAGTAATAGTATATTGTAATCTGTATATTGTCAATATACTTTGGAAACTTCCTGCTGTAAAAATTTGTTGTTTCTATGATATTCTTCTTGCTCTCCAAGTGCACTAGTCTAGGCCAACAGTTGGTGACTTGGTGTTAATGTCCGCCTTCATTGCAGTGCTTATCAATGCTTCTCTGGTTGGAAGAACGATATGAGACCATTTACACACGCCATCCAGGCTTTCAAAAAGGAGCTAAGCCACTTATGGTGTTAGATAACCCTTTTCCTATGGATCTTCCTGAAAATCTGGCCGGGGAAAGATGGGCTTTTGTCCAGTTGCCTTATTCAGGTATTCAATCCTAGTACACTGCTTAGTCTAACAAAGATGCCTTGAAGTCATATAGATGTAAAGAATATACGAGCTTGTTTATCTTATCAATTAATGCTTATTCTTTCAGCGATTCAGGAGGAGGTGTCAAACTTGGAGAAGAAATTTGCATTTGGTGCTACTCTAGATATGGATTTGCTTGGCATTGAGATTGATGAGAAAACTCTGATCCCTGGTTTAGCTGTTGCATCTTCACGTGCCAAACCCTTGGCAGGTATGTATACTCATAAACCTTATGTTACTTCATTTTCTGCTGTGGCTATGATATGCTATGGAATTAGTTCTAAACTGCTACTTCACAGTTTAAAGACAAAAAAAAGTGTATAAGATCAACCTCGCTTCAGCCAAACCAAGCAGCAGTCATTGTATGACATTAACAAGTGTGGTATATCTGTGAATGATCGGATATTGATGTGAATTTAACTAACATACTAGGCACCTAAATTTACGTGGTTGTGTCCTTATGGAGACTTGTACCAGGCTGAGCAATTTGTCATACAGAACTTGCACACAAGAAATTTTGCTGGGTGTTCTTGCTATGCATTTCTGTTTCAAAGTTGGGAAAATAAAGAGACATTTCGACCTAGATTTCCCAATACAGGCTAGTCTGTTTATCCCTCTTGTGAATGCACAATGAGATGATAAGGAATTCCGTCATGAGAAAACTCATTTCTTGTTTGGTTGAAAGGATCTAGATGGGAAAAAAAAAAGAAGTTAGTGTCCTATGTTTGGTTCTGAAAAGTAATATGGTCTTCGTACTTCGTAGGAATGGCAAGGAAGTGATAGGAAAAGAATTTTATAAATTTTCACTTTTTCTCCCTCCCAAATTTGGAGGAATTTAGAAGGACAAAAAAAATTGATGTCAACCTTTTTCTTCCTTTTGCTGATAGTTAAAGTTAGTAGATTCCTCTAATGCGTTTCTTTAAACCAAACACTGGAAATATAATCTTCTCTTTCCTCATATCCCTTCCCTTCCCTTTCTTTCTTAAAAAAAATCCAAACAAGCTTAAAGAATCGTGCATGATTGTAGCCTTGTTGCGAAATAGGAATGTTTATGTGAGGGGAGGTTCTTCTAACCATACACACTCTTGGTGTCCATGCATGTAGTATTTAAACATTTATTAGGAGGGCTGCTTCATTTGGTTTCATTTTACAAAATAGTGTATCAACTATCAATATATTTGATTTACGGGAAAATACCTTTTTTTTTGTTGAATCGAGCTTGCTTGTTCCTTTTGCCCTTTTGTCTCGTTCAATTTCTCTTATCCGGAGTTGATTCTATACCTTATGTGTTACCTTGTTGCTCTGTTTGTCAGGATTAGTTATCACATTGTCATAACCTGTAATATCTTAAGGATGGGACTTGTTTAAAGTTTTAAAATCTCTAACCTCTTCCCCTCAATTATAGGCATATCAAGATATTTATCATAAACCATTACTATTTCAGGAAATACGACTTTCTACGTGCAATCTAAATAGTATATACACTTATGAATTTTCAGATAGAGGGGATAGGATAGCGTGTTGTCTTTTGGTGGGGACTTTACCATTTGTCGTATTGCTCCCTTCCCTTTTACTAGTGCTCCAAACTGACCCTATGTATGTTCTAATTGCAGCTTGGATGAATGGATTGGAAGTCTGCTCGATTGAAGCCGATACTGCTCGGGCTGCCTTAATATTATCCGTGGGAATAGCAACTCGTTATACTTATGCCACATATAAGAAAAATCCTGTGACGACACAAGAAACTGAGGCATGGGAAGCAGCAAAGAAGGCTTGCGGAGGCTTACATTTTCTTGCCATCCAGGAGGACCTCGATTCAGATGATTGTGTCGGGTTTTGGCTCCTCCTAGATTTGCCTCCACCCCCTGTATAATTTACTCAGACTAATCATGTACATCAACTTTTGGGCAAAGAGTGAATGATATTTTGCAAATAGTACCTTTAATATTCCCAAATGACATCTCCGTTCGTCTCTTCCTTATGACGAAAAACAAAAAACTTGTTGTGAGACGCAAATTGATTTTCACTCATACACTTTGAGAAAAGGAACTTTTTGTAGAACATGGAACAACTTCTATGAAATAAATGAGTTCTTGTAAGATATAAAATGAAACGAACTTCCATAATTCTGAGATTTGTGACATTATCGCTTGTCAAACACATCTTATACAAGAAAAACAGTTGTTCCTCTAAAAAAAAATTCATGAAGTGTTTGAAACATGTAAATATCATTGTAAACAAACAACGAATAGCATTAAGGATATCCACATTATTTGTTTGCATATCTAGTACATTTGAACTCAGATGAGTAAATGACTAATGTCAGATAGCAAAATGCAACAAGCATTTTACAAGACGTAAAGTCTCTTCCCTGCTAAAGCTAAGCAGCTGAAAAAATAGATAAGCTCATAAGCATGTTATTAAGAGGGTACAAAGAAAGCCAACGACCCGTCAGCTTAAGCTATCATAGAAAGGGCTGCATATTCCTAAATCATTTACAACAAACCTGGAAAACAGCAGTCTACACTCGTTTTCCAATTAGATCCCTACTTGATGTATCCTATCAAGGTGAAAAACATGGAGAAACCATAAAAACCTTCCCTCCATCCTGAGAGACTGCACATTCAAGAGTACAAAGAATTATATCCTAGACTGTCTGAAACCCAGGTGAAGCCGAGGCCACGAAATTTCCACATTCACAACAACTGCCCCGCAGGTGCAAGCAATTATTGGACACTGAACCGGCACAACGAATCTGGCAGAAATCGACTATGGGCTTAGCCCCCACCTGGCTAACAAAACTGTGAGCACCTTTTGGAGCACTTTGAACTGTAACACCGATAACTTTGGCTTAATTTTTATGCTTTATCATCAAGATTTTAGTCTTTTTTGTTTCTGTGGGACAAATCGGATGCCTTGCTTTCCAAGATCCAATGTCTTGGCCCTTCCATCATCAAGGTCAACAGACAACAATGATGTCCCCTCAATGACATCACTGACGATACCCTTGTGCCTGAAAAAGTAGAATTTATAACCAATTAAAGTACCATTAAACGAAGTGGCATAATCTTCCATTCAATATCAGAGTATCAACCACTAACATTCAAACTGATTATGAGCATCAAAGTTTAAAAGTTGAGCTGATCTGGAGGCCATCAAAAGCAACATATCTAGATATACACTTTTCAGGCTAAAGGTAGCTGGATATTTTGGATATTAAAGGCAGATAGATTATGGTATCATGAATGTAAAAAAAAAACAAAAATATGATTAGGATTCTTCTAGCTAGTATGGACGATGGACAAAGACAGAAAGACTTACCAGGAATTATCGGATGGTTGATGAACTTCTACTCTCTTTCCCATAGCATCTTTACCCAACTTCTTCAAAATCCAGCTAGCATCCATTATCTCATTCATTAAATTGTCGTCTTGTGCTTCTGTCACGTCTTCCTGTTCATGATGTTTAGGCTTTTCTACCAAGGGTGATGGCCTCTTTCTTTTAGACCTTTGACCCTTGACTGATCCTCTTTCTTCCTCACTATGTGGAACCCAAGAACCCGGATAAGGGGTCTTGAATTTGAGTCTTAGCAAAGGCCGAGAATCCTTAAGAGAAGCATCTAAAGCAGGTGATACTGGCTGGTGATCTTTATTGCTATAACCAAACATGTCTTGCCTGTTTTCTGGATGCTTTCTCAAAGAGACCTTCTCACCCTTTGATACATTGTTTTGAACCCCTTCAGTGGCTGCACTGGCTTCATTGCTTTTCTTTGATGACATGATATGTGTTCTCTCTAAACCAAATACGCCATTCCCTCTGTGAGATTGAAGGCCAGAAGCTTCAGATTTGCCTTTACCCAGCTTTATTATGTTACGATCCCTTAGTTTCCCTCTTATTTCATGAGTGCCATCAACTTTGTAACCTGAAAATTCCCAGAGATAAGATATATTATAGAAAATTACAATTATTCCAGATTATAAGGTATACTACTTGTCACAATAGAGCCAATACATACCATCATCAGAGTTTGAGGTGCCATCTAATCTTTCCGTCATATAATCACCTATTCTATGCTGACTCACTGCTTCATTACCTCCTGAATGCCAAAAAAAAAGAAAAGATATAACAGCTAACAAAGAATAATATTCTATATACAGATCAGTCAAAAATAAACAGAAAGTATAAGTAGTCAAATTCAAGTTATCTCACTTAAAATCGATAAAATACAATTCGATTCTTAAAGGCTACTTTGATACACAACAGCCAAAATCCTACCAGATAATCCATAGCATACCTCACATTCAATTTGTAACATCGCAAGGCAATACAATTCAATCACAATTTCATTAGCCATCATCTCACTAAATATTACATAAATAATTCTGAGGGACAACTATACCTACATAAATTGATTCAATATCAGTGGTAAAAAATGACAGAGTGAAATAAAAATAAAAGCACTTTCTAAGGCAACAACGTGAATAAGCAGATAACGCACAATGGAGTCCAAAAACAGCCAGCACCATACTATATGCAATACAAGACTCACCACTTAGTGTCACCAGTTCTTGCTCCCTCTGGTAGCTTGAAGAATCAGACTTTGGAGAATTAGTTATAGTTTTATTTCGCCCTCCCAAATGTATAACTAGCTTGGTTCCCTTCATGGTCTTCGGCTTGCTGGCAACTTGTCCCACATCTTCAGTGACACCAGTGTCATTAATCTCCTTGCTCTTAATCTGTAACAGTGTTGCTCTCCGGGCAACATTGTCTCCTGCAACTTCATCCATATATTTGTGCTTCAATACCCTTTGTTCATTATTAGAGCATGTTCTGTCATTTGGACTTAAACTTCCAGAAACAGGGGAATAGAGAAACTCTGGTCCATGTGGAGTCGAAGCTTCTCTTATATCACCTAGTCTAGATCCAGATGGCTGAGTTCCGTTGTAATCTTCACGCTTGACCTCCATTTGACCATCCAAAGCCATCTGATATCCCTTTTTCTTCACATATTTTTTAATCGATGGTTTTTTGCCAGATTCCTTAATCTTCTTAGGGGAAAAATCTGCCACATTTTTTAAAGAGAATCTTGCACGCCCGTGTTCACCCTTCCCAACACTTGGACCATTGTCTTCATCATCAGAGAAAGGCGAAATAGAAAAAATTTCTTCCTGAGTCGGCAAACCAGCAGCTGCACGCAAGCTTGCTATTAGATCTCGATCTTCCTCATCTCTTCTCCTCCATAGCTCTTGCACAGCATCTTCGAGATCCCTCACCTATAACAACAAGGAGGTAAGTCTCACAAATAAACAACAGCAACAAAGCCTTAGTCCCAAAATTATTTAGGGTCGGCTTACATGAATCGTCATAAGTCATAAGATATCATCTCCATAACAACGAAACAAAAAAAAAAAGCAAAGGAAGGTAGAGTAAACAAAGAAAATTAAGATAGCTGAAGTAAGAGAAGTAAGACAAAGGAGAGGCGTAAGGTGAAGACCAAAATATGAATGTATAAGATAAGGGTAATGATATTTGCAGCCCTAAGGGTTACATATAAGCCCTAAGGGTTACATATAAGCATTAAATACATTTCCTAAAGTGGTATACAATTGGGAATTTATGACAAAAACATGCGTAAATCAGAGTAATTAATGTCTAGTTTTTCTAAAACTTTCTTTTAAAGCGTATGCAGCTAGCTTTTTCCAAAAAATAAAATTGAGAAAGTCTTATAAAAGCGGCCAAAATATGATTTAAAGACGGAAACAAATGTGGAGAGAAGCAAATGACAATGTTTAGACAGTCTTAGAGAATAAATAAAAAAGGTTTACAGGAAAGAAGTTTGCAAAACACTAGTAAAGCAACCAATGAAAATTCTAGTAATAAAAATTACATGATGATGATTAGAAAAATAAAATTTCCTCTAAACAGACCTGGTAGCACTCTCCTCGACATGTCGGACATGTGTATGGCAGATTTCCATCAATTTGAAACTGCAAATATCTCTCGTCGCTGCATATGCATAAGTTGATCACAAATATTAGAAATGACGTCAGAAGTTAAGGCCAAAGCTAGTCAGCCATTGGCCTCCAACATATCATCCACTTCAGATATCAAGGAGAAGAAGAGCATGCGTAAACAGACATCCATAAGCCACGAAGGACTAACAGAATCCAGGTTCGCACCTAAAAAGCACAACAGTTATTTCTTCATTAAATCAAGTTCCTAGCTTCACGACCTTAGTTTAAAAAGGCGCGAGGCGCACTGAGGCGCAAAGGGTCCTTGGAGCCTAGGCGCAAGGCGCAAGGCGAAGGCGCACGCTTTTCGTAGGCGAGGAGCAATTTTTTAATATTTTTATTTTCAATATTTTTTATTTGCATACTTGATTATACTTAATCCAGTTATATTAAATTTTCAAAAGAAAAGGGAAAAAGGCTTTTCTACGTCACATGTGATACTGAGTTACTGACTAAACTAGTGAGTAGTACTAGTCTAGTGGGTGGGTGGTTACTTTTTGAAGTCAGCAAGATTAAAAAAAAAAAAAACTTGAACACACCAAACAATCAGACATCGCACAAGAGGAAACGATGAAGATAACGAGAACTCGCCTGAAACCTATTCACTGCCTACCGCCGGCAAGACTTGAGACCGTCGGCAAGGTCTGCGGCAATCTCAACCGTCACCGGCCGAGCAACGGCCGTCAATTAACACTCACGAAGATTAGGGTTTCCGAATTAGGGTTTTCAATTTCGCCTTCAATTTGATACAATTTAATGAAATTAATTGAGGGGTTATGTTCGATATTGAGATATAAAGCACAAGTAAGCTTAGCTTTGATTCGAAGAAATAACTTCATGTTTTTTGATTTTCAACTCAGATTTACTTTATCTCGATCTTCACCCTCGAAGGCGCTACAAGCGGCGCACCTCGCGCCTCCTGTAAGGCGGCCAAAAGCGCGCGCCTTCAAGCGCCTCTAGGAAAACGCCTCGCTTCGTTGGCCGGAGGCGTATTTCCACGCGCCTCGCTTCGCCTGACGCCTAGGCGCGCCTCAGGCGCGCTTTTTAAAACTAAGTTCACGACCAGAAAAATAAGATTCCCCGAAAAGCAAATGGCATAAAACTTGGTAAATCTTGCTCCAATATCACAAGAAAGCTGCTATATGTGAAACCCAAATTTCAAATGCCAAAACCTATAATTGCCGTAAGCTTGAAAAATTAGCAGATAATTTGTAAGAAAAGGCTATGGTAGTAGATAAACTGCTTATAGTTTCCCTATCAGCTTTCATATCCTCTAGTCAGATAGCCTAACCTCACTGCTGGTAATGGCACAAATTTTGCTGAACAACTGATTCATCAAGGCTACTAAAAACACAAGGAGTTAAATAGGACTATATACTCCCTACGCTCCAAAAAGATTTGCCCCTTTTCCATGTTGGCTGTTGCTAAAAGACTGCTCCTGTCAAGTTAAAATACAACGTCTCTACAATCCTTCCCTACTTTCTTATACCCCGCATGCAAAGGGACACAACTACCTACCCACTATTACAACTGCAAAAAGTCAAAGAAAAGGGTGCAGCAAACTTTGAAAGGCTGGAGGGAATAACAAACATCTCTAAAGTCATCTAACAAAAAGAGAAAAGTTATTGTTGGCTACAAAATTTAGAAACAGACATTCAAAGTGAAAAGATAAATAATTTACCTGATTCCATCACATTGGATGTGCACCCAACGCTGGCAGATATCACAGCAAACCATAGGTGTTGCCTCTGAATCTCTATAGACCTACAACATTGTAGAGAAGAATGAGTCGACAGTGACTGATACATGTTAGATAATGCATCAAACTACAAGTCACACCAACACTAGGATACAGTTAGTCAATCCTCAATTCTGCTCATACACCAAACAGAATCAGCCCCAGTTAGACGGCAGAGAGGGCGGAAACATGGAATCGAACATTGCAGTTTAGGTTCAAGAAATGAAAGGTGAACCAAGGAGCGAAATCCCTTATGCCTAGGGTCACTGTGTCAGGCAAACTTGCGTTCCAGACGCATGCAAGCCACGCTTCTCTCTATATTGCGCTTGTAGCATAATTTTTCAACCAAAAAACCCCAAATTTCAGTAGAGATTGAAGTAGTTTGTTTGGAGAAAAACAAAGAAAATGAATGAATCAGGGAGTTAAAGAAAGAAAAGAATAAATCAACAGCTCATAAGTATCTCTGATTATAAAACAAAGGCTAGACCGACCCTACAGATGTCATCAGCGGAAAATAACTCGGGAGATGAGCAGATAATCCCTGGCAGTTAAAGAGAGAAAGATAAGGAACAAGACGCATAATATGAAGCAGCAATGAGAAAGAGGACGAAGGGGAGATATCAGCTAGCTGAAAAGGATAACCGAGAGAGGCCACTGGACGTAGGATGATGGGTGACTACCACCAGTTAAGAATCACCGTCTCGCCGACCATCTCTGAAACAAATCATCCATCTTCCAATTTCGACTAACTTGCAAATTAGAAGATTATCACGTTAGGGCTTCTGACTTAAGTCCAGATTGAATCAATGCCACACAGTTGTTTGACTTGAGGGCTTTGGGTTAAATTAAAATGTTGAAGCCTGGTAAGTCTATTTTTTAAAAGTTTGATCAGACTTATTTTTAGCTAAAATCTTCTCTCCCTCTATCGCGAATAAGAGGAGGAAGAGATGTGTCACACTTCATATGACATAGGCCATATGGAATCGCCGTGCCCGGAATGGCAGAACGTAAAAGGGTCATCACCTCAATGCACCTAGCACCAAGAGGCACCCTTTGATTAAGTTTTCCACATGCTTCTAGTATCTTTAAATCAAGTATGAAAATGGGGTAGGTACCTCTAACAGAGTCAAACGTTATTGGAACAAGTGCAGCACAACCAACATCAAACTACATAACTCATGAAATTTAATGACATGACTGAAAAAGCCACTGTCCAACTTACATATTTTACCCCAAGCATAGAGCAACATATTAATTTAATCTTAAACAAAACAGAATCAGATATGCGTACCTTCAGGCAAGCAGGACAATAATTGCCTTTTGTAAACAATCTCCCACAAGCATCACAGCAAGTATACCCCAAAAACCATCTGCAGTATCCAAAGAAATGTTCAATCATTATTGAATAAAAGAAGTCATAATCCTACAGTTAAAATATAACAAACAATAATGCAACAGTAAAGAAAAAATCAAATTTATCACTGCTAGTATACATATGCGTTTCAGTACTCCAAACAAAGACCACTATTTCCCCAAGTGGGTCCCATGATAGAAAATTTTGGGAGGTCATGTATCATACACAAACTTACTTATGCACAAAATAATGACGCCAAGTATGATGCTAGATACAGAATGCCAGGAGAGGGAGAAATTAGAGTGCAAAAGAATGAGTTGTTAGTCTTAGCACAAATAATTATGCCTAACACAAAGTGACTCATTTAACAGCATGGTCATCGAAAGCTGTTACAAACAACTTCAACGCATAGCCAAACAACACCAATCTAATATATGAGCCAAATCTTCAGCAATTACCTTACACTCAAACCATTTCCCGGGACATTCGACCCGCAGCTGTGGCATTTTGTATGCTTGGGGCACAAGTAAGGTCCAGAACTAACATTCTGCTTCAGAACATCAAATCAGGCCCAACAATTTGCACAGTTCAAAAATCCCAAAACAGAATAGGCTAAAAAGGACAACCTTGTGTGGGGGTTGCATACAATAACAATGGAAGGCACCATCACATCTCTTGCAAAATTTGAACTTGTTTGGCTCTCCAGTCCTGCGGCAAACCTGGAATGAGAAAGAGACAAGAAGGGAAAAAAATTTAAATTGTCAAGTAAGACAAACAAGGCAAAAAGCCAAGGCTTTGTACGATTTTCACACCACATCATAATATTAAAAAGACTAATTGTCAGGCAAACAAGTTCTCATTCTTGAACAAAGCCACTAATAGATGTCTTCCAGCAGGAATACGCATGAGTGCACAGTGTGAAAAACCCAAGAACTATATCGATATTGGGGAAGCATTTGGAAAGTAGATCTTAAAGGGCATGTCCTGTACATGTTGCAACTAACCAATTAAAACATAGCCGAATTTGGTTACTCGGGAGAAAGAAAATATGAGCATGATTGTATTTTTGAAAGTTACTAGTTGCTTTATAGTGTAAACATCTCATTTCTTTAATCTTCACAACCATGACATCCGCAAATCCATGCATAGACGTAAGTTACCCAAGTTTGGCGTAATGCAAAGTATGATGGATATGGTCGAGGAAAACACCTGAACAATAACATACATAAAATTGATACTGTAAAAAACAAAAACGACTAAGTAAGCTCGGTATATGATTGGTCCTGAAAATAATTTCAATGATAGCATCTATACTGTAGACCTCGGAGTGAGTTAAAATTATACATCCTCAATCTTGTATTCTTAAGGAGAAACAAGGGCTGGCCTAGTGGTTAGAGGCTCTCCCTATCCCCTGCGACACGGGTTCGATGTTCATCCCTTGCAAAGTCGGATCCCATATCTCCCCCCCACTTGCAACTTGCAAGGGCCTTCTTCTAACCAATTACAAGAAAAAAAATCTTGCATTCTTAAGTCAAATCATTACAGTAGCCAGTAATGGTATGATTCAATGGAAACAAATTCTGCTTATGAGCAACATACGGCAGGAAAGTGACTAATAGTCAACATATACTGTATTCAACCTTAGCAATAACAAACTTTTACTTGAAAAGCGGAAACCGTGCGATGAACCTAAGCTGGAATATTAGTAGCAGCAACTCATAAGAATGACACCCAACAGGTCACAAGCAATTATATTCTATGAGATAATAAAACATGTATAGTCATTATCTATTAAGCAAAAAGGTGGCAGCACATAATTACCTCACATGTACGGCAAGAGGGGCAAGTCCATGAACTCCAGTGAAATAAATCTGCAGACAGAATCATAACTCAGGAGGAGAAAGTAAGATTTTAAAATGACCATATATTCCAGGTCCCCAACCACAAACCTCTATGTTGAGACCAATTCTTTATGCAGCTCCTGTGATACTTCTTTCCACAAGTACTGCATGGGAGCATCTTTTTTGCTCTTTCACTCCTTTCATTTTCACCAGAGAAGCATAATCGACACATGACATTCACATTGGAAGAACCCTGCTCCTCTACACCAGAATCTTTTGTGACATCCTGAGAGTAACATAGGAGAACTTACTAAGCAATTCAGTAACAGCATTGAGTCTGTTAAGTCTCAAAGAAAATAACGAAGCACCAAAAAGAAAAGAGAACCCTTGAAAAGTTTTTTATTTTTCAAAGATAAAGCAGTAGTTTATGATCTCTATTAAAAGCACCCACGTAAGTTGTAACATGGATTGGGACATATTTCAAGGATTTTGGAGTAAGGTTACACAACAACTGACAATAACAACATCTGCTCTTAGGAGCTGACATCTTTTTCCTTAAGACTAGATGCCAGCATGTAAGTAGAGAACTAGAGATAGATAAAGGCTGGGAGATTTTGGTCATCCATCTATAATTCTTGCATCAAGTTGTCATCAACTGGTGTAAGTAACAATAATAAGCAATTCAACATGCATAAAAACAGTCAACCGCTACTCTTACAAAAGGTAAAAGTACAGCAAGAACAGGCCACAAAACATGAAATCTTCTATCAGCGTTTTCCAATAGGTGCAAGTTGTAATAAAAATAACAAAGATGACGACATATTTCTCCTCTCTTAAAGCAAGTTCACAGCTAACATATCAAACTACTTCATCATCATCAACTTGAGGCAACGTAGAGCTTTGCAATGATTCACTCCCTAGATTTCAACCACACCCTATATTCCTCCCATTCATGTCTCCCTAGCTCTTCCACGTAACAAAATTTCGATACAATTACTCACATAGCTACCACATACAAACAATAACTTTTCCCCAATTCCTCGTCTACCTTTTCTAGTCAAAGTTATGCACTTTACTCACAAGGATTATCTTTAGACTACCAATTACTCCCTCCACAGTCTATTCACATCACCTATCCACTAAACTGACTTTCATAATCCCATACACTGTGATTCATAATATCAATTGCCTATTACCTGTCTATCTATCTGAAATACAATGCAATAACACTTATCAAAATTGAGTACAAATACCAACAAGTCTTCAATATGAGTAGATAGCCTTAAATGTGATTAATCTTGAATGGAAAAAATAGTAATTACCCAAAAAAAAAAAAAACTATTTCTAGTTAACAAAAATCAGATACCAATAACTTTAGAGTAATTTACTTCCTAAGATTCCAACCACACCCTATTTTCTTCCCATTCATGTCTCCCTAGCACCCCCGCGTAACAAAATTTCAATACAATCACTCACATAGCTACCACCTACAAACAATAACTTTTCCCCAATTCCTCGTCTAACCCTATTTTCTTCCCATTCATGTCTCCCTAGATCTCCTGCGTAACAAAATTTCAATACAATCACTCAAATAGCCACCACATACAAACAATAACTTCTCCCCAATTCATCGTCTACCTTTTCCAATCAAAGTCATGCACTTTACCCACAAGAATTATTAGATTTCGACTACAAATTACTCCCTCCATACTCCATTCATATCACCAATCCACTAAACTAACTTTCATTATCCCATATTATGTGACTTAACCTTGCCTATTACAATGCAATGACACTTGTCAAACTTGGTCACAAATACGAACAGATATTTAATATGTGTAGATAGCCTTAAGAGCTCGTTTGGTTTGCTAATTTCGAATTCCAAGAAACAGAATCAATCACCAACCCATACTTTTTGTTTGGTTCACCTTCTCCTCAATCCATTTCCATTACTCGGTAGTAATAGAATCCCCCAATTCGTTACCTTTTGCTCCCCCCTTGAGTAACAAAAGCCATTACATGGTGGTAATGGTTGCCACTCTCTTTCTATTTCACGAGTTGAACCAAACACTCTATAAATCCATTTTTGTTTCCATTCTCTTTCCATTCCATAGTCTGAACCAAACGGGCCCTAAATGCGATTAATCTTGAATGAAAAAAACAGTAATTATCCAAAAAAAGATAACAAATTCTAGTAAACAAACATCAAGCAGATCTAATCACTAAAAAACACAAAAGATTTTCAAGAATGAATCCCTGACCACCAAAACACCGGACTCGAAGCGGCGAGCGAAATCCTCGGCAGCCATGGAAGCGAAAGCAGCCTTCTTCTGCAAAGCAACACGCTTAGTCTGAGCAGACAACAACTCCTCAGCAGCAACATCAACATCATCATCAACAACAGCGGAAACAGGCGGAGGAGGAGGCGGCGGAACAACCTTAGGAACAGGAACTTGAACGGTAGCACCATCCCTAACCCTAATAATCCAAGGATCCTTTAAAAAATCTTGAAGTTGAGAAATATCACACAAAAAATCACACTTTCCACCATGATTGTGAAGCTTCTGCGGAAAACCTAGGGTGCAAAAGCAAATTCGCTTGCTATGCCGAAGAGAGAGAAACCATGAAAACACAAAATAAGAGTTACAGAGAAAAGGAAGAAGAAAGAGGGGGAAATTGGGAAGGGGGAGTTTAAATAAACAGAGAAAAATAAAGAAAAAGAATAAGAAAAAAAAAAGAGTTGATACTTACCATGTAATTGGGCAAGCGACGTGAAATGCCATATTATGATGAGATGAGAAGAAGTTCCACAAGGTGGGTTTTTGATTTAGGATTTTTTTGATTTTTGATTTGATTTAGAATTTAGTTGAGTTTTGAAGGTGGTGTGCGACTTGCGAGATGGGGTGTGTGGGTGTGCGAGGGTTCTAAACTTTCTTCTTTTTATTTATCTCAACAACTCAACAAAGGGTCTTGTCTCTTGTGTTTTGAGATGGTTTTGCTAAGTTTTTCTTTTACTACTTGACTTCCACCACCTATGTTTTTATTTATTGACTATATTACCCTTGTTGAACTTTTTTTTAACGATTTTCTAAATAAAATTTAATTGTTTGATGAAAAAATAATTTTGGGAATATCCATATAATGATGTGTTTTCACTGTTCAACCTTATTTTGTGCTTGGAAGGTAATGTTAGATCGACGGACCAGATTATACGTCATGGTAAACGGTAGAAAAGGTAATCATACCATAATGCAAACATGGGCATTTTGTATAATGCAATAACTTTTTATTGATGATGTTAATAATCTAGATTCTTTGGATGTATTTGACAGTTTCAATGGTAATTTATTTATAGGGAGTGATGGGCAAAATATGCCTAAACTGTCGATGTAAATAATCACCTACACATGACTGTCGAGCTTACTCAGATGGTGTCGCTGTGACACAATCATGCACAAAGATATCCTAGTATCTGCCTCGTCATACGCCAACCAACACGACTCTTTGTATAATAAGCAAACACCTAGTGAGGTTGTGATGATACTAACACACAGAAGCACCTTCTTGCTACCGGTTTATGGTTGCTTGGAGCACTTGGGCATGTGCTACGAACAAGACCTCCAATAACGGCCATTGCATACGCCCAACAACATGGGTCGCTTGTTATGTCTCGGGCATGGGCCTATGAAATTATGTTTTTATATAGAGTTTTTTTCTCTTATTTATGAGCTAAAATGTGCGTCATTAGTGCTCTATGAGCTATTTTGTGGAAACAATTTCCACTGAATATCTTTAATGCGTTTTAGGTTTGGTATAAATAGGCAACTCATATTTTTCAGAGACAACTTTTATTACCTTTTGTAATATTATTCAATAACTTTCATTATATTCAAACACTTTAGTTTTCTCTAAATCTATACTTGGAGATCCATTTATATTCAATAAAAGTTTCATTTATCCCTTTTACTTGGTAATTCTCTATCCATTGCTTTTTTTTACTTCGTTATTATTTTGTGCCCCAATATTATTATTGATTGTTTGAATTCCTTAATAGTTATTGTTGTTCTTTTCTTAATTATGAGTGAGTAGGCTTTTCTCTAGTTAGTTAGGGAAGCCATGTTTATGTCATGATTATGTTATTTTGATCAATCTTATAGTATCTAGGCTGTGATTAGAGCAATTATAGCGCGATTCGTTCTTAATTTGTGATTTATGTTAATAGCCAATTTCATAAATTGCAATCTGACTAATATTTGTTTGTAATGACTGATCTTAATTTTAGATGCCTAGAACACACTAGTGAGTTATGTGAGTAATCGACTAACACTTGCTCTGATTGCTCCACTATAGTCCTAAGTATTATTAGTTATTGGAACCGCCCTGATTGGTATAAGTATAATGGACCGAACTATTACCCTATGTTTTTTAATAATTGATATTTCTTCAAATTTAACTGGCTTTCTTTAGTTTAGTCATTAGTTCAGTAATTTCTTCTGATCTAGTTTTAAGTAGCTGTTTAGTTGAACTTTACTTGCAAAGTTTTTGCTAACAACAGACATCGTGCGCTTGAGATACACTTTTTGAGAAATCATCAATTTTTTGGCGTCGTTGCCGGGGAGTCGACTAGTTTTCTTAGATTTTGTTTGATTATATAGAATACTTCCCTTTGCCTCATTGGAACTTTCTGTTCCAATCGAGGAAATTCTCACTACCACCTTTTTGTTTCCTTTTTATGCATAGGTCCAAAAAGGGGAGGTCCTATAGTTCCCGCGGACTTCGATCTTACTAAGACCGTCTGGAAAATTCAGAAGAAAGTATATAAAGCAAAGTGGTCAGTTCAACAAAACCCTCGAGAAAGAAACTTCAAATTTGGTTATGTCAAAGTCAATGAAGTCTTATGGGGTACCTTCCCGTATAGTATTTTCTCAGGCCCAATCATACCCACCATAGCTGTAGCAGATTAAATCTGCCCTCATCTGCGCGATGTAGCAGAATCAGTTTGGTGGGAACCTATTAAAGACCCAGACAACCATCTACAACAGTTTCAACAACTTTGTCAAACCATTAAGCATGCTGGAGTCACTCTAGAGCAGTTGAAAATGATGTCGTTTGAGTTCACATTGAAGGAAAAAAGTTATAAGTGGCTGAATGATATCAAGGAGACTGAATGAAGTGGCATCTCCGCAGAATTCTTGAGGTAGTATTGTCCTTTCACTAAAACGTCAAAGATAAATAGTTGACCACCTTCCAGCAAGATTCTGACGAGACATTGAGGTAGGCACTGAGTGGGCACAAGGATCCAAAAAGGGAGTGTTGACAGTACTATAATCTGGACAAAGTGGTTTTTCACCCCCAAGCTTTGTACAATGGGCTACAGCCTATTACCGGGAGTACGATTAATTCAACTACTGGAGGTGTTTTTCTTAATAAGAAGGTAGATGCAAGATATGACTTTTTGGCCAATCTGGCGGCCAACGATCCTTCCCCTAGAGTGTCATGAGGAAGAAACTAAATGTTGATGCTAGGAGCCTTCTTTCATCACAAGTGGCACAATTTAACATGAAGAAGCGATGGAAGTTTCGCAGAGAGGCAGTGGTTGAGGTCGTGGGCTTTTCTAGAGAGAAGGGATAATATAAAGTGGTTTATTATACCATATTTTTAATTGGAAAATTGATATAAAGGTACAAATTATGCTCGATCTTCTTTTAAAAGGCTCCACTATTGATTATTGTTGGTAGAAACCAACTATCAATCATGTTTGCTTTTATAAGTCCTTGTGGCCTGTTAAACTGAAATAGCATGTCAAAGTGAGATTTTGCATGTGATTATCTTAAGGATTTTCAGGTATGCATTTCAACACGACTATTTCAGCTTTTTTTCAGGGGTGAAGACAACATTTTTTTTTTGAAAAACGAACACCACTGTTACTTATTTCATTAATTTTAAACTATCGAAAATCAAGGTTGGCCTAATTGGTTTGAAGTCCTCCTATCAGCATTATGACAAAGACTTCGATGCTCACGATGCAATGTGTAATCCTCATTTGCTATCTACTTGAAAGGGAACTTCATCTTCCTGATTCAAAATAATTAAATTACTACACAAATTATTCATTAGGTCTGATTTGTTATAAAATTATATGAATAATCAACATAAGTTCACATTGATACAAGTCATACAACCATTAAGGTAGTATTTAGTTAGCTTACTTCTTAGTAATTGTAGAGTTTATTGTTAATAATTAGTGTTTTCTTTTGCATAATTAATTCATTCTTTCTCAAATTGGTTAGCAGAAATTAATTAAATGTACAATTTACCACTATCATATTTTGGTTCCTTTATTAGATTACCAAGAGAAAGATTCGATAAATTAATGTTTGGATGATGGAAGTAATATAATATACGTGAAAGAAGTAAGGGGTGAAGTCTAATAATGTACAAGTAATTGGTTAAGTCTAATAATGTAATAGGTGGAAGGAAACGGGTAAATGAGAATAACTAAGTGGTCGTTTGGTTTACTTGTGAAATCGAAATTCCCATGAAATCCTAGTTCATAGGAAATTAGTTCCTTTATCAAATTCATGGGAATTTGGCTAATGTGTTTGGTTGACAATAGAGGAATTAAATTTCCATGCAAATTTCTATTTTCTTTATAACTCATAATCATTTCCATCATCACAATGTCAACTTCCGTTTATAACTTCCATATTAATAATAATGATTATAATAACCATGTTAAATAATAACGATAATAATAATATCAATAATAATAATAATAATAATAATAATAATAATAATAACAATGATAACAATGATAATAATAATAACAAGATTTTAATTACTATTTTAAATCCCGTCATAATAGTCATTGTCATAGTATATAATCTAACTTCCATATTCATGGTTCGGAAAATCTCGATCCACACTTGTTACCCATTTTGTTACTCATAATTCATACTTAAATTGATAATCATAACCCATAATTATTCCAAGATCAACATCCACATTTTAACTTTATTATCACATAATCACATCATTAATTCACATAATCTCAATGTTAAATCATTTTATTTTATGGAATCTACTTGTGGATGAACATTGGTAATTATGTAATCCATATTTTAATTCACATAGTCTCAAAGTTAAATCGTTTTATTTTACGGAATCTACTTGTGGATGAACATTGGTAATTACCTCTTGAAGCGTGCTTGAAACTAAATCACGAACGAATCAACACTCTTGGAAATCCTCGTCTACGCAATCGGAGTCTACAATTAAGCGAAATCTAAAGTTAGTTTCCTAAGTAACCCCTTATGATTTTATAAATAAATAACTTTAATAATTTAAATAACTTAAAGAAACTTATTATTTAAAGAAGTTTATAAATCAAAGTTTAAGTTTCTCAAATTTATTTATAAAAATCATTTTAAGTACTTAAACGTTATTTCAACTATAATATTTATTTAACTTAAAGGTTATAAATAATTTATATAAACATAAATAAACTTCAATATATTCATTATTTTATTTTAGAAACGTAGAAATATTTTTAAGTTATGAAAAGTTAATAAAATCATTAATAGTAATAATAAACTCAAAATGAAAGTTTTATTTTGATTAAACAAAACAACTAACTAAGAAGGATGGGTCATTTTAGAGTGTTGGGCTAACTTAGAATTAAAAATCTGATTTGGGAGGGAGTAAGATTGGGCTTGGGTCTATTTAAAACTAGTCTTATATGCACGCTATGCGTGCGGCGAATTGATTTCAACAGTAACGTATAGGATGATATAAGTAGGCTTAGTCCCGTTTATAAAAAAAATACGGCATATCATTTCATCTAAAACATTTAAAAAATAAAGATCTCAATACAAATGACTTAAGTCTTGAATGTGATAAACATTTGAAATAATAATAATCTACTACATTGTTTATGAAAATATTTAATCAGCTTGGTTTCTCTTGCATAACCATATGCACTCTTCAGCCCAATCAACCTTTAACACATAGTTAACAGTGTAAGAATGCGTTGGATTGAAGTTTCCAATAGGGGGCGCAACACAAACACGAAAGTTTGACTTTCCAATGTTGTTAAATTATTTTCCAACTCCATACGGCCTTGAGGCTGCAATTCAAATTAAGGCATAATATATATTAGTAGTATGGATATTATTTGCATGAAACGATTAATTGAAACACTATTTATTTAGTGAAACCTTCTGTAGCAATGTCTTGACGTCAGCTGCCGACTGTTTTAATAAGAATTGTGCTTGGTCATTCATTAAAGTCACTTTTAAAGAGCCACTTTTGTCTACTATATGGAGATGAAGGTTCAACCTGCGAAAAAAAAGAATAACTCTAAGTTACTCATTTGTATATAACATATAATAATCACATATAACATAACTTTAACCTTTTGTATTATAAGTTAATTACCTTGGAACAGATGTTGTGTTTTTGACATTGCATGTTTGACATAATAGAGAATCGAACTATATGCTTCATATAAGATATTATTTCTTGATTCCACAGCATGTATAGTTCCAATAACTCAACAATGGCCAACCTGTTAAACATCACAAATTGTTTTAGTAGTAGTTTTAATTGTATTGTTGATTATATTATAATCACAATCTATAAAAGGTTGTAAAAACAAATACATTTCTAATGGTATAAAATGTAGCAATTCGGATTCGGTGAGCATTAGAAATAGCAATAGATGAATGCATGGATACTGCAGTTGAGCGAGAACATTCCATAGATACTATAGATGACCGAAACCATTCCACTTTAAATTTGCAAAATGTTTGCCTTTTTATGATTTTTTTTTTAGTTTTAATATATATGTACTTAAATATCCAACAAAACATAATAATAGTTCTATATAAACAAAAGAGACTTGAGAAATTAAGAGCAATATGACATGCAAATCAAAAAGACATGAATAATGAATGACAATTAGGTTCATAAACAACATTATATAGCATAATAACATGTCCATTGAAATACATACACGGTACACATAGAACTTATGAATAAAAATATTAGAGGCCAACTAATTTTTACCCTGCATATGTTGCTAGTATATATAATTGAAAGTGCCATATAAATTGCCGAATAACATGAATTATAGAGGCCAACTAATTTTTACCCCTCATATATTGCTAGTATATATAATCGAAAGTGCCATATAAATTGCCGAATAACATGAATTATGCTTGGAGCAAACAGCAAATAACAATGTAATAGCAATGAACTACTCCAATACAAATAATTAATTCTCCTAAACTACTACAATACAAATAATTAAATCTCCTAGTTACGTGTCTAAATGTAAGTTCTATATTTCACTTACTCACATTAAACTCACTTACCCTTTTCTTTTCATTATGTTTACAAAAAAAAACAGACTCACCCCTAAAGCAAGGGAGGTGCTCTGCTGCAAAAGTATAATTTCTTTTCCTCATTACCCCATCTCATTGCTCTAATCCCCCCATCTCTCTTACCTCTACCAAAACTCTGACCATCTCTATTCTCTAATCCCCCTTCTCTCTCTTACCTCTATCAAAACTCAGACCCATATATATTCTCTAACCTCTAATAATCTCCATCTCTATCTCCTACAAACCCACAACCTCCAAAAGGTTATCTGCAAATTAAAAGAAACATACATTCAGTCGATCCAAGCGGAAACCCACATTCAGTCGATCCAAGCGCCACCTACATCTGTTCACGCGCCGGCGAAGAAGCTCATTTGTTGTATTGAAATAGGTAAAAATTTACCCTTTTAATTTTTTTACTATTGATTTTAATTGGAATGAGTGCTCAGGATTTCTATGAGTATAATGATGTTCACCATTTTTGAATAGAGTGCTCAGGATTTTTATGAGTATAATGATGTCCACCATTTTTGAATAGGAAGATCTGATGTCTCCTCTTCTAAATATCGCCAGAAATATGTACTTTTTTTTATCTTACTTTTTTAAGAATAAAAATGATGTTTTTATTTGTTTTTAAGAATAAAAATGATGTTTTTATTTGGCTGTAGCAGTACTTTCAAACTTCTTCTCACTCTTTCTTCTTCCTTAAATTTTTTTTTCCCGATTTACTAAATATCAAATTGACAATTTTTAATCACAAACCAACCAAGTACAATACAATCTAATACTTTAATTCACAAACCAACCTGGAAGTTTAATCGGCCTTCTTGCTCCTCTCAGATTTGAAAAGCTTTTCACAAAAATTCCCTACATGGAATTAATAACCAACAATGAACATAAATGAAACATAAACTGAAATACATCTAAATAAATCTTAATATTACCTGTTTTTGCTGAATGCACTATTTGACAGGTTATGGAAGGCTTTTATTGTTCATGAACTATGAAGGTGGAAGAACTATGAAGCAGAGATATTTTCAAATTTTGAGTTGTTGTTTATTTTTGTATCAGTCGTTGGGGTGAGATTATTAAGTTGCAAATTTTGAGTTGCTGGTTAATTATGTATCTAATTATTCTGTTGCAAATTTTGAATTGTGGTGGTGTGAGATTTGTTAGTTGCTAGATTATAGGTGTTTATCATTTTTTTTGTTTTTCTTTTTTTTGGAGTGGCGTTAGGAGTGGGTTAGTGAGTCTATTTTCTTCTTTTTCGTTGCTGACTTGTTGTTAGTGGTGGTACAAGTGGGATTAGTGGGTTATTAATTTTTTTGTTTTCCTTTTTTTTTTTGACAATGGTGTTAGGCGTGGGTTAGGTGAATTTTTTTTTCTTTTTTTTTTTTCTTTTTCTAGTTTTGGTGTCCCCTAAAGTTGCTTTATATAATAGAGATAAAAGGAGTAGGATTTGGGTTAGTTTAAGTGAAAACAAAAAATATGGGAAGGAAATAAAAGAAAGAAACAGTAGAAGAGGAAGGAAGAAGAGGAAAAACAGAGGGGAAATGGGCTGCTGGATTCCGGCGACACTGGGCGGCCGGAGCAGTGGCTTGGTGGCTGGCGTGCGTGGCTGGTCTGGCGGCAGCAAAAGAGGGGCAGCGTTTTGGTGGCTGGGCTGCGTGGCTTGGGGCAGCAGCGAGTAAAAGAAGGGGGGGTTGTGTCTGCTGCGCATTGCCGCCGTTGGCGGCGGCGGTGGTCGCTGCTGCTGCGCGCGGTGGTGGCGGTGGTTCGGGTTTTGGGCTGTGGTGGTGTAAGTGGTGGAGCTTGAGGTGTGTTAATGGAGGTTTTATTATTTTATTTTTCAAAACTAAAATCAGAAATTTAGAGGGGAGAAAGAAGAGAGTGAAGCAAACCTTGAGTGATGTTTGCTTGGGTTGAGGTGGGTAATTATAGGAGGGGAAAATCTGATTTTTATTTTAGTTTGAATGGTCAAGCACCATTGATGAGGGTAGTATGGAGGTTGAAGAGAGATTGCTTCTTTGACTCAAATGTGTAAGTGAATCAGATTTTTGAGTGAAAAAAATCTGATTTCTTGCAAGTGGGAAAAATCTAATTTTGCAAGTGGGAGTTTATGGTTTACTTGAGATTTTGGAGAAACCATTAATGGTTGTTGGGTGAAGGAGGAAGGTGATGATGAGGGTGATAAGAGCTTTGAGTTGAGTGATAGGTGATAGGTGATAGGTGATAGGTGATAGGTGATAGGTGATAGGTGATAGGTGATAGGTGATAGGTGATAAGTGATAAGTGATAAGTGATAAGTGATAAGTGATAAGTGATAAGTGATGGGTAATGGGTGATAAGTGGTATGAGTAGTAATTTTAAAATCTAGCTTAAAAAGTTGTGCATCAAATTAGCTAAGTACATGAAATGTACATAAAATGACATGCTAATGAATTAAATTTCAAAATATTTCTTTAAAATAATTTCAATATGAAATAATAACATTAATAATAGAAATAATATTATATCATTAAAATAATAAATATTTTCCAAATAATTTAAGATAAATCGAACTAAATCAAAGAAAATCATATTGATACGTTTTTAATTTAAATAAAATAATTTACTAATTTATCAAAATTCGGGGTATTACAGTATCACTTAATCAAAAATAAATCCTAAAATCCTCTAACAACAATAGTTAAGGGAAGTAGGGTCGAATCCACAGGGAGACAGAATTTCTAAGTCAATATTCAACCAAACAGCTACTTCAGACAAGATCAGACAAGAATTAGATGAACTACTAATTAGGGCCTGTTTAGATTTACTGAAAACAACTGAACTAAACTGAACTAATTGGAGCTGAACTGAACTGAACTGAACTAAATTGAATTGAATGGAATTTAATAAATATATAAATAATATTTAAACAATAATAATATGAATATTAAATAACAATTATAATGATAACTAATAAAAGTGGGATTTAAACTATAGATTTAAGGTCTAGGGCATTAGTTCGGTCCAACATGCTTATACCAATCAAAAGGGTCGAAAAAATCTAGGTCTAGGGTCGAACAATTGGAGCTAATGTTAAGCCTATGATCGGGTCATAACGCTCTCAATTCAACATATGAAGTAAGATCGCTCACATAATCAGAATCAATAGTGTGATCTAAGCCTCTAAAACTAAGCCTACAATTGGGTCATACTCAAGTTGCCAAACATAGTTCATGAAATTGTACACTGACGTAAACCATGAAATAAAGAACGAATCACACTTCAATTGAACTAACCAAAACCTAGAACTAATAGCAATTCAAATATGAATCATGGTATAAACGTGGTTTTCCTCTCTAAAACACTAGAAATTAAACTACTCAAACATGATTGAATCAAAAATAAAAAAAAACTAATATAAACCCTAATTTTTGTATCATGAATGAATTAAATAATCAAACTAAGCAAACAAGAAATAAAAGAAGGAATTAGGAGTAAGAATAATACCAATTGACGGAAAGCAGAACCTTTTATTGAAAATAATCAAAGGTTCGACACCCTTTAAATCTACTCTAAAGTGTTTAATCTATGAAGAGGTTCTAAAACTAATGCTAATGAACAATGAAAATAAAGTGTCTTCAAAAGAATAAAGATTATCTATTTATAATAAATCCTAAACTAATTTGAAAAGGAAAAACGAAAAAGAATAATCCCACCTTTGGATTATTACTGAACGACCCCATCTTTAAGGGGTCATTTAATCTATTGGACCTTAACCTATTATAGAAGGTTATAACAAGTTCATTGAACACTTGTCGATTCCTTATTGGTTGTTCCCATTATTATTATTATTATTATTATTATTATCACCACCATCAACCACACCTCCATTTCCACCAACCACAACTGCAACCCACAACAACACCCATTCACACTCAAATTTTCAGTGCGCCGTCGTCGCCAAGGAAGACCCACCGCCATCATCATCTCCGTACTCGAACCACCGTCACTGCCATCATCACACTCACACCTTTAGCGCCTAGTTTTCGGGTGAGTTTTGAGGTGGGATTTGAGTTAGTGGTGAGTTGGGTCGTTCGATTTTTGGGCGGAGGTGCGTGGTTTAGGGGTTTTGATGGTGGGTCTAGGGGTTTTGTGGGGGGTTATTTGGGGTGGCCTGGGTTAGTGGCGGTGGTTAGGGTGGCTTGGTTTGGTGGTGTTTTGTTGTGGTTCGTGGTTGGCTAGCTGGGTTGGGTTGGTGGTGGTGTTTTGTGGTGGTAGCAGGGTAGGTACTGGGTTTGACGGTGGGTGGTTAGCTGGGTTGGGTTGGTGGTGGTGCTTTGGGGTGGTAGCTGGGGTGGGTATTGGGTTTGGCGGTGGGCTGGTTGTGGTGGGTTGGTTGTGGACTTGTGGTGCTTAGGGTGGGTTATGTTGGTGGTGGTGGACTGGTGGTTGTGTAGTGTTGTGATGATGATGATGATGATATTAAGATGATGATGATAATGGAAGTTGAAAAAAAAGAAGAAAAAAATGATGATAATTGGTGAATTGAAGATTAGAAAATTAATATATTAAAGAAAGATTAGTTCGATAATATTATATTAGCTTAAATTAAAAAGGATTAAATTTAATAGGTTATCTTTACAACCGGTTTCAGGTAAAAAGGTCTAATAGATTAAATGACCCCTTAAAGGTGGGGCTGTTCATTAATAATCTGAAGGTGGGATTATTATCTACCGAACGCTCAAAGGTGAGATTATTCTTTTCCTTTTTTCCATTTGAAAAAGGAAAGCTCCGCGTGCCCTGCCCGATCGGGCTAAACGGTCCGACCAAATCGGGCGGAAATCCTGCGATTTTGCATCAACTTACAAAGGCCATATCTCTCAAACCAGAAGTTCGATTGGGGCGTGTGACCTATCATTGGAAAGCTATTGAAGTCTAGAATCCAATCTAATTGGAATTTCTTGATTATAAATTTTGTATAAATAGTTATGATGAAAATAGTGAGCATTTGTCAGTTTTAGCACTTCTTTTACTAACTCTTTGCTTCATTCCAACGCAAAATTGTTCCAAACGGATGCATAATGATCCTTTTGCAAGATACCTTCATACTCAATGATTAATAGGCTTGATCTTATATAATCATAATCAATTTGCATCAAAATAACCTGAAAATCATCGAAACACACCAACGGGGTGTAGTTTAGCACAACTTATGTAAATTCATGTCATTATGCACCTAAGTGCTCTAAAAGGAGTTCTAAATGCTATCTAAATGCACCTAAAAACTATATATTAATGTTACTTCCTCCGTTTCGCAATACTCGCAACATAAGAATAGTAGTCACTATTCATGAACCAATCTTATGTTATATTTTTTTACAAGTGTATAAGAAAAAACATAGTCAAGTGGGGTCTTATTTGATTCGTCTTAATGCATACTATCATAATATCAACTTTTTATAATTTTTACTTATCAATAATTAGAGATATTAAGGTTCAAAGTATTGCATTGGATAGTGTGCAAACAAGAAACGTTGCGAGTATTGCGAAACGGAGGAAGTATATATCAAACTCCCCCAAGCTAAACCTTTGCTTGTCCTCAAGCAAATAAAACATGAACATGAAATAAATTACCTCACCCCAAAGATAAAACATTCGAAGCTCAAAACATTTTCAAGACTAAGAATCGTTCAAGTAGACAAAATTCAATTTAAGCTATTCAAATCCATCCAACTACAAATTATCCAAGCAAATTGTCAAATATAACTATCCACAAGGCATACAAATCCTGAAAAGTTGCTCACAAAGGTGTCACTCCTCTCAATTTTTGTGGCAGGCAAAGAATGTGCCCGAACACTCACCGACCCAACCATAATGTCCCTTCCCACTCACACTCTCATGTGTTTAAGAAGGTTAAACGACGCTCACCCTAATCAAGTCGACTCGATTAGCAGACATACTCTTTAACTTTAACAAACTGACTCGAAATCAATCCAATAAACAATGTAAACACAAGCTCAAGAGGACTTTATAGGGTTGTAATGGGGCTTAGGCAAGAGGTAGGAAATATTTTTAGAAAGTGTGGTGGAAAAACCAAGGATAGGGGAGCAAAGATCACTCAAATCAAGCCGAAGATGGCCGAAACAACTCCCAACAACACCATATAACCACAAAACATAACCCAACTCTTATAAATTGATGAAAACTCACAACAAACCCAATTTTCAAGCAGAGTAGCACATTTTTCTTTATAAACAACGTGAATGAAGGAACTTTTAACTCTTTTGAACTTTCATTTCTTTTTCTTTCATTTTTCGAACCAAACATTCACGCAACTCAAACTTTGTCTTTTTCTTACAAATAACCTTAAGTTAACTTTAAATGAAAAAAAAATGTAAAGATAGGTCAAGTAATAGGAAATCTATCTACAACTAATCTTCTATAACTAATACTACCTCTGTCCCATATTAGTTGCAACAATAGCTTGTGCACATAGTCTTAAGAAGTTAATAGAGAAGGGTATGAGTTATACTAATTTATTGTAAAGTTGATGTGATAGAAAGTGATGTGGTACTTTTAGGAAGTTAATATAGTAGGGGGTAAAATTTTAATGTTTTTCACATAAATCAATAAATGAGTGGGGTATATTAGTTGAGTGATATATAATAAAATATTGGTGGGTCCATGCCTAAAATAGAAGTGTTGCAACTAATATGGGACAACTATACATAAAAGTGTTGCAACTAATATGGGACGGAAGGAGTACTAAAACAGAAAACATGTTTCTGCTTCCCCAAATGTTCAGGTGACACAATTATTTCCCGCCCAACAACTTTATTTTTTATTCTCTTAAAATCTATTTTCTCTTTAGTTTCCAGGGCAAGTAAATTAATGACTATAGTTAATCGGTTTTCATTTTTCAATGTTTAAAAGGTTGTATGACACTATGACTTGTCCACCAACTCTTAAGAAGCCCAAAATTATCACTGTTTGCTCATCTTGATTTTGATAAATAATCCATGTATACAATGACTCATTTTTCAATGTTCAAGGTTTGAAATTTAAGCCCTTTTTCATAAATTTGTATACGTTTTCAATTCTGTAAACAAGTGAAACCTTATTGTTGTGGGCTAAATTCAGCCCTCACGTGACATATTGATGGCTCATTTTCTTCATTAAAATAACGGGCACCTTGGCACACCTGCGGCACGTGATTCAAGACGTGGGAGAATAGAAGACTAAGTCCAAGCACGGGTGGAGTTGGACGCCTAGTTTTTAGGAGGTGGTTAGTTTAGATTCTAGCCGTTTAGATTTGTTGTTAGGTTAATATAACGGCTACAAGGTGTATGTAGAAGGGTATAAATACCTAGCTGATTTCATTGTATTCTTCACGGTATATTTTGCTATTATTTACTCATCACTATTATACTCAATCGTACTCACTTATTGCTTTGTTATTAATCAAATCGAGGTTATTGAATTGTTGGCCTTACAACATCATTTCGACGAATTGCCCGTCCATACTAAATTCGTCCAAAATAATTTGGCGCCCACCGTGGGGCCTACGGTTCTGAAATAGCCTCAAATAAATCACATAATCACTACTTTCAAAACAAACTCCCATGGAAAATCAAGCTACCAGCCTCGCTGAAATCAATTAGAGGTTTGACATGATGGCCGGACGACTGGCCGAAATGGACGCCCTGAAAGCTCGCGTCTCTGAAATGGACTCTCTGAAAGAAAAGATGTCAATCCTGCAACGCGAGAACGACGCCCTGCGCTCTCAAATCCAATCTGTGGCGTCTATTGCCTCGAATTCCAAATCTGTCTATCGGCGTGACACCAGTGAAGTGTCTCGTCGCCTAAGCCTGGAGGAACGCATTCCATCACCCCCACCTCATCATCTGGTTATAACTATCCCTGACGACTACGGATGCCTGATGTCGGCCGGTTCGCCCATACTGGAACGGGTGATGGACTTACCACCCCTACGGCCAAATGTTACTAGGACTGAGCAGACGCCCCTCATGGCCCCTGCTGTCACCTTTGAGGTTTCGAACGTGGTGACGACCACCCCAATCAGATCGTCACCGGTATTTTGTCCAGCAACGACTCCTGCCTCAGCACCAAGAAGACTCAATTCCAACAGAGACATGCTAATCAGCATCACGTCTGGACGTTCTGTCACTTTCAGGACGCCCAATCAAAGCGTCTCTGCCAATCTTTTACAAGCGACGCCTCCCGTCCCAGAGGCGTTTCATCATCTCGAGTAGAAGGTCCAGATGCTACAATCCCTCATCAACAAAATTCCAGGCGTCCCGACCCTGATGAAAGAAGCCTTGCCCAACAGCTACGCAGATTCACCATATTCAGAATGCATCGATGTCGTGGACATCCCCAAAAGGTTCTCCACTCCTAATATGAAGCTGTATGACGGGACGACGGATCCAGATGAGCACATCGCTCAGTACTTACAAAAAATGATGATCATTCCCGTCCCGCGAGAAATGAGTGAAGCTTGTCTCTACAAAGGCTTCGGGTCCACTCTGTCTGGCCCCGCCCTACAATGGCTGATCACCCTTCCTAACGGGAGCATTTCCAGTTTTGCTGAGCTTGTCAATATGTTCAATCAACAATTCGCCAGCAGTCGCAGCCTGGAGAAGCAGACCAGCGACCTTTATCGAGTTGTCCAGAAGCAGAACGAGAAGCTCAGAGAGTACCTGAACAGGTTCAACAGGGAGAAGGTGTCCATCCCGCGATGTGACATAGCCACTGCCATAGAAGCATTCCGACAAGCATTATTCGGCGACAGCGACCTTTACAGAGATCTAACAAAATATCCTTGTTCTACTTTTGAAGATGTGCAGGCAAAACTCTAGCTCAAATCAGGTTGGAGGAAGACCTCCACTCGAGGAAGGAATTCTCAATCTATGACAGATCCAACCGAAAGGCCGCCTTCAACAAACGGCCGGACACTAGATACAAGCCCTATGGACGAGCCAATGACGAAGCACAGGTGGCCCTAGTCGACGGCGAAAGCGACAACTGGAAGGAAAACCCAGACTTGCCACCTAAGATCCAGGATTATAACTTCTGCATCGACACCTCCGATCTAGTTAAGCACCTGATGAACATGGGAGAAGCCGTCAGGTGGCCTGGGAAGTCCAGCAAACCAGGAGACAAGAAAGATCCGACGAAATGGTGTGACTACCATCAAGACATCGGCCACCTGACCGACGAATGCGTCGCCCTAAGGAGAGAAGTAGCCTACCTGCTACGCGCAGGACATCTCAAAGACGTCATTTCTGACAAAGCCAAGAGCACAATGACGAGAGAACAAAACTCTTCTAAACTCAAACCTCCTCCCCCTCCTGTTCCTATTAAAACTGTTAATGTAATAACTGGTGGGTCTGATGTTTGTGGTTTAACATACTCTGCAGCGAAACGACACGCCAATGCAGCATGGAAAAGCCAACCCTCAGGCCAAGAAAGGCGACATACAACGACCAGCCCATCACGTTTGATGAGTCAGATGCAGACGACGTCTCAGACGTCCACCACGACAGATTGGTGATCTCGCTAACCATAGGAAACTGCTTGCTCAAAAGGATCCTCGTCGACAATGGGAGTTCCGCCAACATCATCACCCTGGACGCCTTAACAGAGATGGGTCTAGGCCTGGACGACATCACCAAAAAGTCACAGTCCTCGTAGGATTCAGTGGAGAGTCAAAGAGCACAGTTGGCGAAATTGCCTTGCCCACATACGCTCAAGGAGTCAATCTCCATGTATGATTTCTTGTAATTGATTGTAAATCATCCTATAACGTGATCTTGGGCAGGCCTTGGATACACGACATGCGAGCAGTTCCCTCAACCTACCACCAGACAATCAAATTCCCGACCAAATGGGGGATCCAAGAGATCAAAGGCGACCAAAAGATAGCCAAAGAGTGTTACAAAGCGACGCTGAAGCCCTATAAGGCAGACGGACATGTTGCATAGCAATTACAGGACGGCCAGCGAGACGATGGTTACAAAGAGCCAGAACCTAAAAGATTAGACGAAGTCGTCTTGGACCCGGCCAAACCTGAGCAGGTGGTTTACATTGGAGCTGACATACTAGAGGATGTCAGAAAAGAGTTGATAGACTTCCTAAGGGAAAACGCAGACTGTTTCGCATGGACACACGACGATATGCCAGGTATTTCTCCAGAAGTCATTACGCATAAATTAAATGTTGACCCTACTTGCATACCTGTCAAACAGAAACGTCGGAAATTCGCTCCTGAACGGAACAAAATAATCGACGACGAAGTTCAAAAGCTTCTTGAGACAGGAAAGATACGTGAAGTCCAGTAACCCGATTGGCTAGCCAACGTCCTGGTGGTAAACAAGAAAAACGGTAAGTGGCGTGTCTACATTGATTTTACTGACCTTTACAGGGCATGCCCCAAAGATCCATTCCCTTTGCCCCACATCGACGCGATGGTGGACGCAACGGCCGGACATGAGATGCTGTCGTTTATGGACGCTTTCAGTGGTTACAATCAAATACTTATGCATCCACAAGACCATGAGAAAACGGCCTTCGTCACCAGTCGAGGTATTATTTGTTATGAAGTTATGCCTTTCGGACTAAAAAAGGCAGGGGCAGCGTACCAAAGGTTGGTCAACAAGATGTTCAAGAAGCAACTGGGCAAAACGATGGAAGTATACATAGACGATATGCTGGTCAAGTCGACCAAAGCCGCATATCACATCGAGCACCTCAGGCAATCTTTCGACGTATTAAGGAAGCACAACATGAAACTTAACCCTTCCAAATGTTCCTTTGGAGTGTCCTCCGTAAAATTCCTAGGCCACGTTGTGACGCAAAGAGGAATCGAGGCAAGTCCAGACCAGATCAAAGCCATCGTCAACCTCCAGTCCCCCAGATCCGTTAAAGACGTTCAAAAGCTAACAGGACGAGTTACCGCGCTCAACAGATTCATCTCCCAATCGTCGGACAAATGTAAGTTGTTTTATGACATTCTGCGTAAAAATAAACGTTTTGAATGGACAGATAAGCACGAGGACGCACTGGAGAAACTAAAGAAGTACCTGACGCAACCTCCTCTGTTAGTCAAACCTGTCGACGGCGAACCTTTGTACCTCTATCTGGCCGTCACAGACACAGCGGTTAGCGCCGTCTTAGCCAGAGAAGAAGACGGAACGCAACACCCCGTCTACTACGTAAGCAAATCATTACTCAATGCTGAAACAAGGTACTCTCAACTCGAAAAACTAGTCCTAGCATTAATAGTAGCTTCAACTAAGTTACGTCCTTATTTCGAATGTCATAGCATAGTTGTGCGTACTAACTATCCCATGAGGACCATCATGAGGAAACCTGACCTCGCAAGGAGAATGACCAAATGGTTCATGGAACTAAGAGGCTACGACATATCTTACAAACCCAGGACCGCCATCAAGTCGCAGGCCCTAGCCGATTTCGTCGTGGACTTTTGCCCACAGCTGGAACCAGAGGCGATCAATGAAGTGAAATAGCTAGATTGCACGCTGACAGATGGAAAGTGGACCCTGTTCACCGACGGCGCGTCCAACATGCGAGGAATAGGCTTGGGTGTCGTCCTGACATCTCCACAAGGAGACGTCATTTCCCACTCGATTAGATGTGAGTTCCAGGCGACTAACAACGAAGCAGAATACGAGGCATTGATCATGGGACTAACGACGGCCAAGGAAATGGGAGTGAAAGACCTCGAGGTAAATAGTGACTCTTTATTGATAATCTGCCAAATTAACGGTTCCTATGCAGCCAAAGACCCGAAGATGACGGCCTACCTAGAAGTCGTCCAATGACTGACGAAGTACTTCGAAAAGTGCCAATTCCAACAAGTACCTCGTGAGCAGAACTCACACGCCGACGCCTTAGCCGGATTGGGGGCAGTGATCAAAGACCCAGGCATAGCCAGCATACCCATCATCCACCTACTGCATCCAGCCATAGAAAAGGGTGTCTTCCCCGTCGACGAGCTGTCATCCGACGACAACACTCCAAGCAGTTGGACCAAACCTTACAAAGACTGCCTACAACATGACATCCTGCCAGCCGACAAGAAAGAGGCAAAGGCCTTCAAGGTAAAGGCGTCTCGCTTTTTTATAATTGACAATGTTTTGTTTAAAGAGTTTGTTTCAGGACTATACCTGCGTTACCTGGAACCAAACGAAGCCCAACAGGTGCTGAAAGATATACACGACGGCGCATGAGGAAATCATTCTGGGGGAAGGAGCCTATCTCTCAAAGCTCGACGCCTTGGCTATTATTGGCCGACGATGAAACAAGACTCGACGGAGTACGCCAAACGATGCAAAGCATGCCAAATACAAACCGCCATTATACATCAACGAGTCTTCATGCTGGCCATGACCGATTACTTCTCCAAATGGGTCGAAGCGGAGCCGTTCAGAACCGTCAAAGACAGGGAGGTAATTTCTTTTATCAAACGTAACATTCTGTGCAGGTTTGGAATCCCAAGCGAGATCATATGCGACAACGGGTCCCAGTTCATAAGTAAGAAGACGCAAAGGTTCTGCGACCAGTGGAACATCAAACTATACAAGTCGACTCCGAGATACCCCCAATCAAATGGACAGGCGGAATCAAGCAACAAGATTGTCATCAACAACCTGAAGAAACGATTGGAGAAAGCAAAAGGAAAGTGGCTGAGCAACTCCCCCTAATCCTATGGTTAGATAGGACGACAACAAAAAATGCCACAGGACAGACCCCCTTTTGTCTAGTATACGGTTGCGAGGCCGTCATATCCCCTGAGGTAAGTATCCCAACTGCTCCATATGATTTAATGACGTCTGACTATAATGACCAGGCACTCAGCCACGATCTAGACACCGTCGACGAAATTCACGACGTGGCCAAGACAAGGATGGCTGCCTATCAGCAAAGAGTAGCAAGAAGCTATAACCAAAACGTAAGGATAAGAATGTTCCAGCTGGGAGATTGGGTCTTGCGCAAAGTGTTTCCTAACACCAAAGACCCAAATGAAGGGAAACTCGCGTCAAATTGGGAAGGGCCATACCAGATCAGCAAGGTAGTAGGCCAGGGGGCATATGCACTCATAAACGAGCAAGGTAGTCCTATTCCACGAAGTTGGAACGCCCACAACCTCAAACTGTACCATTTCTGAACACCCTCTATTTGTTTAAATATTTCTTAGTTAACATACTTCGTTTTTGCGGTTAGTTCTGTCTTTTCTTTTGTTATTTTTTCCTTCGACACGTACTGACTTTAGCGTCGGAGGGCCGTTGGTCGAAACACCAACGGCCAGCCCGTCTGTCATGACGGTTAGACAAGGACGAACAGGATACCAACGAAATGTTTCTATACAACGGACGACATCCACGTAAGTAAAATTGAGCCCCAGGTATGTTAACTCAACCCTAACAAAACTTGTGCTTACATTTCTTACAAACAGCTACTGACTTGAGCGTCGGAGGGCGTTGGTCGAAAAACCAACGGCCAGCCCGTTCTTTTTACGACCAACTTTGCAGTATCCAATAACTTGGACGACGAACTATGACGTCGAAGTGGTTAATCCATCGACTTACTCTTTGGTACGCCTTCTATGACTTTGTGAATTATTTTTCATGAAACGACCGTTACTGACTTGGGCGTCGGAGAGCCGTTGGCTTGTCCAACGGCTTAGTCCCCCATTTTTCTTTGAAAAATACTGTTAAGACAGGAACAACAAAACAAACGACAACTGCTACGACGCAGTACGAAACATACAAACGACGAACCTCTTCCCCCAGCAGGGAAAGGAAACAAACAAACTACAACAGGCTGCGCAGCACATACGAACGTACGAACGACATACATAATACACATAACATGCAAGAATACAAAATACGCAAAAGTCATGGCTACACACAACATACATAATTTGTCAAAAAACCAAAGATTGTCAACATCATAAAAACCATTACCCAAACACCATCACAAGGACCATTATCCAAACAAACACAAACCATTATCCAAATTCCAAACATTATCCCAACAAACTGAGCGGACGCAGCCGCAAAAAAGCTTTACCTAAATTCAAAGCAAACCACACGAAATGCCTAACTCTCTGCAGTCTTTTCCAGGACCCCAGTTGCTGCTTCTTCAACTTGCTCGGCTACCGGTGTTTCTGTCGCCGGAGCTGAGTGGACAGCCCCTTCGTCGACCAAGACTTCCTCCTCGTCCATCCCCTGAGCAGCACCAGCAAAATCCTTCTCAAACGTCGTTATGTCCTCATCAGGCTTCCATTCGACGTGTCGTCCTTCCTTAAATTCTCTCATTAATTCTGCCCTTGTCTTCCACATATGAAACCCTGCTGCATCCTCCACCTCTATCTTCAGCTTCTCCACCTCCTCCTCTAAGTCTTTCGACTTAGCACGCTCAAACTGCATCTGTTCTGTGTCAATCTGAAGCCACAACTTGAGGGACTTCTCCACGTCCGTCAGACGTTTCGTTTCAGCCTTTAGACGAGCAACCTTCTGGATGCCCGCCAAATTGGCTTGAAGACCCTGTTACACGAGGGGACATTGTTAAAACAAACACACACAAGATAAATGATGGACAATCTGAACGTCACATACCCTGAACACACAGACGGCCTCATCAGCCAGGACGTCAAACAGTGAGACAGCGTCCCATCCTGCTTGAGCAGCAGGAAACAGAAGCTTCTGGACGTCAGGAAGCGTCGCCTTCTTCGACGGAGACCCGAAGTCAGCAGGAAGTTCCATTGAGTATTTCCTTTTACCCGTCGCAGACGACGACGGAGTCAACGGTACAGATGGAGGAACGTTAGGTGATCGAGGCGGAGGTACGATAGAGGGACTTCCTCCGACGGGGTTACGAGAGCGACAACGAGCGAGCAATTCTTGGGCCGACAAGTTAGCCGCAACAGATCTGGTGGTCCTAGTTAGCCGCAACGGATCTGGTGGTCCCTTGATAAGCACTTTATTGTGCTTAATTATAGGTCATTTTTAGTGTCCCTGCATGTAGTTTAGAGCATTTAAGCCTAGGATTGCATGGTTTTTGTCACCTTTGAGTTATATTGTCGCTTCATTATCTATTTAGTTATTTTTTCATGATTTCCAGGCTAACTAGCAGGTTTTTGAAGTCATATGATCATTAGAAGACTAGTTATGGACTATTGAACTTCAAATAGGTTACACGTTTGATCTATAAATCGGATTAAGGTGATTCAAGCGGGAGGTGTTAGCTCGTTTCGATAGCTTTCCAACGACTGGTTATGAGCCATATTCTGATAAGAGACGAGAGAGATATGATAGTTCGAAGTTGAGCTGTCCGCTGACCAGCAGGTCACCACGGTCGTGGCCCCTAACTTCTATTAGTTTTTTTCGTCTTAGTTTAATGACTCTTTCTATTAGTTTTTTTTAGCTTATACTCGACATTACTTTATTACTCTAGTTTTATAATTACTCTCTCTGAGCCCTAAACTCTCTCTAAACACTTGGTTTCTTAATTGTTTCATCTCTGAGCCCTAAACTCTCTCTAAACTCTCTCTAAACACTTGGTTTCTCTTCAATCTCTTTCCTTTAATTTTATTGCTTTGTTTATGATGTTTAATTTATTGAATCTTAATTGCTTAGAATCCATGGTTAGTGAGTAGTTCCTAATCTAGGGTTTGGGTGAAAGCATGACTTAGGGGCTTAATGTAGATGTTCTTGTAATTGCTTTATTCATGTATAATATGCATTGTTCTTGGTGTTTTGACACCTTAGGGTAGACCTTGATCAAGTTTATGCTAGGGCTTAGATTTCAATTACTCTTAATTGATTGTTGTTGTCTAGTCATTCCCATGAATCAACTTAATTTCTAGACCAAGATATTGGGTAGAAATTAAGAGGATCCTATTTAGGGGTTTTCCAATCAAATTGAATCCATTAATCAATTGGCTAAAGACCATTCGAGAGAGGATTTAGTCGATTGATTAATTGATTACTCTTAAGGACCATTCGAGAGAGGACTCAAGGACTTTAGAGGGAAACTTTACCTTGCACGTTATTCTCAATAACCTCGTAGTTGCATTTGTGTCATATCTTGCCCGAGTTCATGCGAGTAACCCAAGCTCTAGTGTTTTCTTTATCATATTAATTCTCCTATTTATTTCTTAGTCGGTATTAATTAGCTAGTTAATTAGTCGGTAACTTACTCAATCTTAAACCTCCCAAAAACCCTTCACTTAGGTAGTTTTGGACTTAGTGGACTGAACTCAATCCCAATTTTCTTGTGGTTCGACCCTTGACTTGCCGTTACTACGTGCTTAGTAGTTGCTCGTTAGGTTTATAAATTGTGTTTTCTAAGCGGTTCTTAGTACCTTAACGACACACTAAAAACCTCTTATCATTTCTACAACTAAAAACCATCCCATCAAAATGTACAACCAACATATAATGACAGAAAAGACGAATTGAAGCCAAAACTTACCACTAGACATTGGCGATTCCGGTACGAGTTCTGTTTTCTTGACTTCGACGGACGGGGTAGCAGCAGCAGAAGGAGGCACCAAGATCTGGATGTCGTCCTCCTCGTCGTCTTCCTCTATGCTGATGGGAAAGGTTCTCTCTGCTTCAGGCAACTGCAAGAGCCTTTCGGTTACATCTTGTGATTCCGGGCGCGAAACGAACAACTTCGATTCGAAATCTGCAGATTCACAAGAGTGAGAACGTCAACAAAACAAGAAAACCAATAAATTGCACAAAAGATCAGCAAATACCTTTTACTATCCATTCAGATCTAAAAACTTTTCCTTCTTCGCCCAAACTTTTTCTCTCTACGAAGAAAAATCTCTCCATCCAAACCCTATCGTTAGCATCTATTTTGGTGACAAGAGCGGTACGACCCTTTCTCAATCTCAAATTTATCCTACCCTTACCCACCGTTTTTACAGAGTAGGAGTAAGCCAGATCTTGCACCGAGAAATCAATCTTAGTTTTCATTGCTAAAATTTCTAAAGACCTCAAAATACGCCAAACTTGTGGCATCATTTGACAAACCGCCACCGGTACCGCCTCAAGAATCCAGCATTGTCATTGGGCGAATTTCCATCACCCTATTTTTAGTATTTGGATCCGGTTCATGGCCCAGACTCTTTTAGGGCGGTTTGAGGGTCACTTGGTCCGGGGGGCCGAGCTAGTTGCTATAGCTAGCTACATTGCTAAAGGCTCTAAGGAGCAATTTCATTACAACTTGGCCCACCATGTAGCTATTCAGTTCGAGCGTATCTCGAACTCGCTCCCTAGGCCAAGGGAAGACGGTAGTTGGACCTCTAGGAGGTTAGTCAACGGGGGGTTGATCATATTGTTTGCCCGGTAAATTGCCGGCTTTGACGAGACTCAGCGTACCCCCGTCCTTGGCCCTACCCTCATTGACCTCACATACCTCAACACTCTGAAAGTCCTAAATCGTCTGCCTGACCATAGATTCCAGTGGGTGATTAAAGCAAAAAAATCCATCATTCTGCCCGACCCTAGAGCCCGACTGCGGCCTCGTCAGGCGAACTACCTACTCCCCATAGAGGGAATTGATCTTGTTGTCGCTGACCCCGAGCCCCCTCGTCGTTCCTACCACAGGCGGCCTACGCCGATCTTAGACAAGGGCGCCTCCACTTCTGCTCCCCCCTCCTCCCCCTCACACGGACACATTTGATTTTACTTCTATGATTTCGACCCTAGGTCGCATGGAGACGGGGATGGGAAGGATGGAAGGGCTGATCAACGCGAACACCGCCACCCTAGCGGGATATGGCACTCGCATCGATCAGCTTTATACCCGTGTAGATCAGATGGGGGGCGGATGGATACCTTGGCCAATGACCAGCACTACGCCCTTTATCCTCTCTGTGACGACTATTGCAGGCGTGGCATTATTGAGCAGACTGCTCAACACCCCTCGTGGTACCATTGGAACCCGAGTTATAGCCAGCCTGCCGGTCAGAGTGATGACATGGCAGAGGATGAGGAGGAGGAGCCTGCTCGTCAGTCCGTCTCTTTAGGAGACTTTGGTCTTGGGCCTAGTGGTTTTGGGGGTGGTTTTGATGCAGGTACTAGCGGCTTTGGTGGAGGGGTGAGTGATTTTTCAGGTGATCCCTCAGGTGGTGGTTACACAGATGGTGGTGGTACTTCTAGTGGTGGCTTCTTTGCTGCCCCCACTGATGATGATATGGGCGGCTGATGCCCTTGTTCTCTCCTCTCCCTCGTTGCAATGAGGACATTGCCTCGTTCAGCTTGGGGGAGAATTTCTCACTGTGAGTACTCTCTTTATTGCTTTCTCGTATAGTTTATTGCTTTTTAGTGTAGTTTAAAGCTTTGATAGAATAGTATTACAGCTTTGAAAAATTGAAAAAATGAAAAAAAATATGATTGATCATGACTGGTTTGATTGCCTCCCTGTGCCCCTTGTTGTGCTGTTATTGAAAATGATTTGACTCTGTTTTCTGAATAGCTGGGCATTTGTGATTCTGAGGTTTTGATTTGATGTTCGACTACTTTGATTTCGAGCGACTATGATATACTACTTTGTGCTGCATACCTGATTTGGTTAGACTGTGAGGCCTTTTTTCTAGCCTATTGGATTCATACTATTATCCAGTCTATATTTTTGGTGTGTTAGTTCCTCTCTAGCGGATTGATCTTGACTTTGACTTCGTACTCATCTGATGTTTGGTGACTTGTTACATTTGCTATGATAGAGGCGTTCTTTTGACTTATTCTTGAGCCTCAGAGTTAGTTTAATACATTTTTATCCTCCTTAGCCCCCTGAGCCTAATTACCTTGTTTCATGTTACTCTAAGCCCATGGCCTTTGTTTTGATATTATTTCCAAGCCTAGCTTGGGGGAGCTTTTGTATGGGTTGAGTTTGAAGTTGGTTTCATGGTTTGGTTTGGTTGTTGAGGAATCAAAAGTTGTATTTGTTGTGGCTTGATTGTGAGAAAAAGATTAAGGCAAAATTAGAGTTGCGTGAATGAAGTTCAGACTAACTAACAGGTTTTTGAAGTCATATATGATCATTGGAAGATTAGTTGTGGACTGTTGAACTTCAAATGGACATAACTTTGATCCTTAAATCGGATTAAGGTGATTCTAGTGGGAGGTGTTAGCTCGTTTCGATAGCTTTCCAACGACTGGTCATGAGCCCAATTCCGATATGAGACGAGAGAGATATGATCGTTCAAAGTTGAACTGTCCGCTGACCAGCAAGTCACCACGGTCGTGGGGACCTGTAGCGAGCAAAACAGACTGTTGAAGATTGGAAACTGATCTTATGAAAGTCAGGGGCCACGGTCGTGGTGACCTGACTACGGGTGTTGACCCGTTTTCTCCGTCTTAGTTTAATGACTCTTTTAATTAGTTTTTTTGAGCTTAGACTCGACATTACTTCATACTTAGTTTCTAATTAACTCTCTCTTAGCCCTAAAACTCTCTCAAACACTAGTTTACTCCTTTGTTTCATTATTGAAGATCGAATTCATCAATTAATTCAAGTAATTTCTTTTCTATCTCTTTCCTTTAATCTTATTGTTTAGTTTATGATGTTGAATTTATTGAATCTTAATTGCTTAGAATCCATGGTTAGTGAGTATTTCATTATCTAGGGTTTGGGCGAAAGTATGAATTAAGGGCTTAATGTAGATTATCTATGCTTTTTATGATTCAATTGTTTGTCTATGCATTGAATGTGATGTTTTGACACCCTAGGATAGATCTTGATCACGTTTATGCTAGGGCACTTAGGGTCTTTATTGTTCTTAATCGAACTCTAATCCCTTTTGTCATTCCCATGTTTCGACTTGATTTCTAGACCAAGGGATTGGGTAGGAATTAAGGGGATCCTTTAATTAGGGGTTTTCCGAACTTAATGAATTTATTAATCAACGGACCAAAGACCATTCGAAAGAGGATTTGGTTGGTTGATTAATCGATTACTCTTGAGGACCATTCGAGAGAGGACTCAAGTAAATTAGAGGGGAACTTAACCTTGTATTGACTCCGTTGTGAATCATCATAGCGTTGATTATCGTTGTCTAGCCCATGTTCATACGAGTAGCCTGATATATTAATTTCTTATAGAGTTTTTCCCTTTCTTTACAAGCTAAATTGTGCGATATTGATGCTCTTAGGAGCTATTTATGCTAACTATTTCGATATAGTTGTGGTTTGTGTGTTCCATATCGTTTTGCAGGTTTTTAGGGAAAAACTCCCTATTTACTCAATGTTTAGAGCACCATGCTATAGCGGAAGGTTATGAGGCATCTTAGCGGTCTCGAGATGGTATTCGGACCCCATTGTGAAGAAGAAATATTCCAAAGACTTGGCGTCTGAAGCCAAGTGAAGCAAGGAAGAAAGAAGACTCGCCCGATCGGGTCGGGCAACCACTGCCCGATCGGGTACGAGTAAAATGTCAGAAGTTCAGATTTCCGCCCGATCAGGTGGACTTGCCCGATCCCATCGGGCGGACTTACACTTAGCCATATGTTGCTGGATTTCTGAGGAGCTTGAGAAGACCTCCACCCGATGCCATCGGGTGGACTTGCCCGATCGGGTGCTAGGGTTGACCCCCGATCGGGTGGAAGCTGCCCGATTCCATCGGGTGGAGCCTACTTTGCTGTTGTTGGGAGCCTGTTCCCAGACCCGATCGGGCGGCCCTTTGCCCGATCGGGTGGACGACAAGGGGATGTGATTTTCGTTATTTCCCCACTCTATCTTATTGTTTTCTTAGAAACTATAAATACTTTTTAGGTTATTTTTATTGGGATCTTTCATATTATTGAACATTTTTAGAGAGCTCTTAGCCTAGTTTTTCATTGTCTTTCATTGTAGAAGAGATTCAAGTACTAAATCAATTCAATTAGAGTTTCCGCTTTCCGTCAATTTGGTAATCGTCTTTCTTATTGTTTAATTCTTATATCTAAATTGCTTTAGTTTAATTACTTATTATCCAATTAGTTCATGATGCAATTGTTAGGGTTTTCGATTAGTTTTGTTATTGTTAATTCAATCATGTCTGAGTAGTTCTCTTTCTAGGGTGTTAGTTAGGGAAGCCATGTTTATACCATGATTGTTATTTAGACTTCTATTGATTTCTAGGGCTTGATTAGAGTGATTGTGGTGTGGTTTGCTCTTAATTAGTGATTAATGTTAGTGGCCAATTTCATTGATTGCTTGTGGTTAATAGTTGTTTGCACAGATCCGTCTTACGACTAGAGGCCTAGGACACATCAGTAGTTCTGATTACGTTAGTGAACATGCGGCGTATGTTGAACTATGAGCGTTGAGTCTTAACCATAGCTCAACACATGCTCTAATCCCTCGACTCTTGACCTAGGTTTCGATAGTTGTTGACCTTGTTTGATTGGTATAAGCATGGTGGACCGACCTAATACCATAGACTTTTATTCCATAGTTAAATCCTCGACTTAATTCGTATTCTTTAGCTTACTCATTAGTTTAGTTAATTCTCCATATTTTCATCTGAAGTAGTTAGTTAATTGAATATTAATATAGAAACTCTGTCTCCCTGCGGATTCGACCCTGCTACCACTGACTACCTTAGTTAGAGGACCGTAGGTTTATCTTTGAATAGGTGATACGACTAAAACCTATCATATCCCGAACTCTAGTGTCTTCCTTATCATATTAATCCCCCTATTTGTTTATTAGTCGGTATTCATTAGCTAGTCAATTAGTCGGTTACTTACTCAATCTTAAACCCCCAAAAACCCTTCACTTAGGTAGTTTTAGACTTAATGGACTATAGTCAATCCCGATTTCCTTGTGGTTCGACCCTTGACTTGCCATTACTACGTGCTTAGTAGTTGCTCGTTAGGTTTATAAATTGTGTTTGCTAAGCGGTTCTTAGTGTCTTAACGACACACTAAAAACCTCTTATCAAAATGGCGCCGTTGCCGGGGAAATTGTGCTATTGATTGAAGTTTACTTGAGTTTAGTATTGCTTGAGTGATTTCTTTTCTTTTGTCTAGACTATGTTGTTATTTTCTAACCCTCTGCTTAGCTTTGTTGTGTTACATGAGAAGGAGAGCTCACGGTTCACCTATCTTACCTTTAGATCCGGAAATCAATCGCACCTTGCGAAAGCTTCGGGGAGGTTTGGAACGGTTGACTTTGAGTTCTGCACCAGCTTCACCAATCTCAAGTTCTACAAGTGAAAGTGAATCAAACATGGGTGAGGAAAATGGACAACTTTTCAGGGATTTCGGAAATCCGGGGTCCTATATTTTACAGGGTGGAATTCGACTCCCCACAACCACTACAAATTTCAGCATTCACCCTCAATTCACACGGATGGTGAAAGTAGAGCAATTTTGTGGAGGGTCGGATGAAGATCCCCTTGATCATCTTGATCGATAACTGGAGATTTGTGCTATGATAACAACAAATGATGTCTCTCCAGATTACATCAAGATGCATCTCTTCCGGTCTTCTCTTTCCGGAAAGGCAAAGTCTTGGCTCAAGAGTTTGCCTGCTAACTCCCTCACTACATGGGAGCAGGTTACATTGGCTTTTCTGAAGAAGTATTTCCTAGAGTCAAAGACCGCAGATATTAGGAGGCAAATCTCCACTTTTGAGCAGGATTGTGATGAGACACTTGCGGAGGCTTGGGAAAGGTTTAGGGAATTGATTCGTTCGTGCCCTCACCATGAGTTCAATCAAAACCTACTGATGAGGTTCTTCTATGATGGCCTTGACCCTATGTCACGTGCTAATCTCGATGCTGGAGCGGGAGGTCAACTTTCTAAGATCCCGCAAGACCAATTAGAGGCCACCATAGAAGAAGTGATCAAGAATTACTCATGGGGTGGAAGAAGGAGAGGTGCTCAACAGAAGAAGGGTGGAAAGTTTGAGTTGGACCCAATGGACCAAATTCAAGCGAAGATGGATCAACTTGACAAGAAGCTCTCGAAGATCACCCTTGGATCATCTAGTCCCTCACAAGTGAATGCTTTCTCTTGTGACATTTGTGGTGGTACAAACCACGATACCTCTTATTGTGGAGGATCTCAGTCGGAGCATGTGGCGGCAATGAACCAAGGTTATAGGAGCAGTCAACAAGGAGGGTGGAGACAACCTCAACAAAGCTACAACCAAGGCTACAACCAATCTCAATTAGGGTGGAAACAACCTCAACAAAGCTACAACCAAGGCTACAACCAACCTCAACAAGGTTGGAATCCACCTCAACAAGGCTTTACTCAAAGCCACAATCAAGGTGGATCTTCCTCTCAAAACTCTAACACTTACCAAGCCCCCCATCAAAGATCCAACTTTCAAAAGGCCCCTCAAAATCCACCATTTCCTAAACCAAATCCCGAACCTACTTCATCCTCCGACCCTACCTCCCTAATCCTCCAACAACTCCAAACCATCACCCAAACCCTTGCTCTACAAAGCCAATCTCTTCAAAGCCATGACCAAAGGTTTCAAGAGTTACAAGCTCACAACAAAATGCTTGAAACCCAATTAGCTCAAGTGGCCGAGAAAAACCCCTCTAACCCCACAAATCAACTTCAAAGCCAACCCATTCCTAACCCCAACCTACATCAAGTCAAAGCTATCCATTTGAGGTCGGGAACAAACTATGAGGGCCCCAAGATGCCTAATGAGTGTGAAGATCGTGAAGTTGAGGTGGTTGAGAAGGACGATCAAGTTGAGGAAGATGAAAGGGAGGTTGATGTTGAGAAAGGAAGAGAAGATAAGGAAACTCATGAGCAAGTTGGTGACAAAGCTCAATTCGTCCAAAACACTTACCACCTTACTAACTCAAAAAATCTAATCAAGGAGAATTAGAAATAAGAAAAATATATCATAATAGGATTCTAGAATAATAAATTATCTTATGTTATTAGAAAAGTATATTGTTTTATATTATAGGGTTATATTGTTTTTCATCGATAGAATTATAGTCTCAAGAATACAAAAATTTACAACCTTAATAATTATCAATTCTACAATTCATGACATATTTTACAATTCAATAAGAATTTAATTTTAGAGTTCATGAATTGTACAACTATGATTAAATAAACAAAACAAAAAACACAGATTCATATATAAAAATGGGAAATACAAAACATAATTGTATTCAACCTCAGTAAAAAGTTACAAGGGAGAATTGGATAAATCAGAAGAAATGTTGATGAGTTATAGAGGACCTAAGAAGGAGCTGGTCTTGTAAAAAACCGCTTACTTTTAAAATAAAATTAGGCAACGTTCAATAGGCCCAATAATAATAAGAGAAATTCAAACCATAATCTGAAAATAGGGACCAGTTTAATCCATTTTATAACCTATTTAATTCATTTCGTGACCTATTTAGTTCATTCAATACTCAGTGGTAAATTTATTTAATGACTAGTTTGATCCGTTTAGTGACTAGTTTGATCCGTTTAGTGATTAGTTTAATTCATTCGGTAAGTCATATGTTTTTTAGGAATTGCTTGTTATATTTCGAGACTAAAATTGAAATAAGGAAAGGAGAAGAGAATGAACAACTAGAGTGTGTTAAATGTCTAGGAATAGTATTGGGCTAAAGTAAGATAGAATGGGCTTGTTAATAGAATATAGGCTTTGATTGATCTAATTTTATGTTAAAATTAGACTGCCTCTTTTAATAATTTGTCCCTAAAAAGTGAATCTGCAGATATGATCATTTGGGGCCTAAATTGGTGAGGGGAGAAGCGAATATTTAGGGATGAACAAATTGTCCTTTTTTTGTGGAGGGAATTAGATCTGACGAACAAAAAGAACAGAAGAAGAAAGGAAAAAATGGAACTTGGACTTTTCCATGATGGGTAAAATAGGGTAAGCATTCCTTTATTAGTAGTAGTTACTATTATTGGGAACGGCTAGAAAGGAGTATGTTGCAACAATCTTAGAATGAAGGTATTATTGTTTTCAACGGGTTACATGAGTACAAGATAATTTTTCTATTTACAAAGTATTTACTTTATAAAATTAAACTCAAATCTAGGTGGTGAAAAAATTTAAGAATAATTGGATATATAATTTTGCTTCAAAAAGTATTATAATATCATTCAAATTAATTTATTAAAATCGTGCATCTCACGGATATTAAGGCCCCGTTCAGTTCACCTTATTTTTACTGAACTGAACTTATTTTTGCTGAACTGAACTTATTTTTACTGAACTGAACTTATTTTTGCTGAACTGAACTTATTTTTACTGAACTGAATTTATTTTTGCTGAACTAAACTTATTTTTACTGAACTGAACTTATTTTTACTGATTCATGTTGTTTTTCTTCTTTGCAGTACTGATTTTTACTGAACTGAACTTATTTTTGCTGAACTGAACTTAATTTTACTGAATATTATTATTTTAAGGTGAACTGAACAGGGCCTACTTATATATTTAGATATAAGGATTACAACTAAGGAACTAATGAGATCTACATAGGATTGAGCTTAAAGGAAAGAGTTAGAGAACAAATGACTATACAAAAATAGAGCAAGTGAAGACAAGCTTTGCCAACTTCTTAACGGTGGTTCTATTTAATGAACAATGTACATAATGGTTACAATAATCGTAAATAATTAAACAAATTTATTTACCCATATACTACTAAGCAAAGTTTCAACTTTATTTCTTCTATATACTACTTTATACATTGCATTTGTTGCATATATTACTTATATGCCTACCTTAGGATATATGCTACTTTGTTATTAGCTTGTAATTATACTACCTTATTATAGAATGTAGAGAAGGTATTGGGTCAGACGCGTCCGACCATAATATTTGGTCGAACGACTTCAGTTAGTTTCATTTTTTTTTCAGTTGGTTTTATTTTAGTTTCAGTTGGTTTCATTTTTGTTTCAGTTGGTTTCATTTTTGTTTCAGTTGGTGTCAATTTTTGTTCAGTTGGTTTCAATTTTGTTTCAGTTGATCTTTTTTATTCAGTTGGATGTCTTTTAAGTTCGGTTACTTATCTTATTATTTCATTAATGTGTTTTAGTCTAACTGAAAAGAGAACTTAAGTAACTGAAACAATATAAATACCATTTGAATAATTTGTAGAGTTAACTGAAAATAATAAGTCTGGTTGGAATACATTTGTGTAAATGAAAATTTTTATACAGTAACTAAAGTAATATAAATACCAAATGAAGATTGTAGAGAAACTAACTGAAGCAATGTGAACACTAACTGACATAATGTAGTCACTAACTGGAAATGAGTGAGTGTAAATGAGATTAATAAGTGTAAGTTGAATACAAATATTAAAATAAAAGTAAAACAAGTGCAAATGAAATTTTATTTGATCTAGATGAAGTGTTAATGTCTGGAAACATTTTTTTGTACTGCTTCTTTATCGTCTTTGCCAAATGATTCATGAGGTAATTTCTTTCTCTTCTTTTCTGATCTGCTATCTGTATCAAACATTTTTTCATGTCAATTTGATTATTTTGAAGAAGGAGCAACGGCGCGGCGGCGGCGGAAGAAGATGAAGAAAGCGCAGCGGCGCCGTTCTCGCGGCTTCGTCCGACGAAACATATTGGGTCAGACTACTAGAATGTAATACCTTAATAATCATCTATACCACTTTACTCTATAACTACACACATCCCTCAAAGGATATATGTATATATCTCTATACTGTAAGGGAAGAGGGGTGGGACACCAAACTTAATGGGTTGCCCATTTTACCCTTACCCTTTATTATTTAATTAACGTTCAAATTAATAAAAAAACAATAATTAAACAAAACTCCCCCAAAATAAAAACCCACGTAACAAAACTCCCCCCAAATAAAAACTCGCCCACGTAACAAAATTCCCAACCCAAATAAAAACCCACGTAGGTGTCCCACCCCACCTTCTTTACAAAACCCCCCACCTTCTTTACATAACTTCCAGTCCTCACCCCACACCCTACGTTTTAATTTTAAAAAAAAACAATAATTGAACTATATCTAATAACTAACCCACTATCTAATCCTAATAACTAGGAACCCACAACTGAATCAACGTTCAACATCTTTCTCCCTTTCTACTTCAAAAGTTAAACTGCTACACCTCTCCCTCTCTTCAATCCTCTCCTCTCCGTTCACCCCCCCTAATATGTATGGACAGATTGGAAGCCAAACAGCAGAAACGTTTCAGAAATTGCTCAATCCTTCAACCAAAAGACAAGCTGCATAACTCCTATTCTTCACCACATTTCGGAATCTCTGTTTCCTCATATCCATCATAACAGGCTTTACAACGTCCAATACTTCAGCACTACTCAGTTAAACACCATTAACATTAAATTTATCAAGGTAAGGAAACCAATGGCCATGATCATCCGGAAAAAGAGTAGTAGAAATAGGTTTTCTCTCCATTTTCATTAGTTTTGAGACATTATCATTGTTCTGATGGTACGATTAAAGGTTTAGAAATTGTACCAAGTTCAGGTAATAAGAGCTCTACAATGCATCATATTCTCTGTTGATGTTCAAGAGTGAGGAAGGAAGAGGAGATAGGGTAAAGAGGGAGTTTTTACTAATGCTACTCTTTGTTATTTGCGTATAGTTTTGAAGAATAAAATAACTAAATTGAAGCTGTCCGGCGGTAAGGGCTGAAACATCGCAACCACAAACTTGAGAAGGAGAAAGACACTGATGATTATCGTCATCACTGTTCGGCTGAAATTTTAAGCAAAATTGTTTGCTTATGCATTTGGTAATTAATCTTTGTAAATTTAGCTTAAAGTATTATATTGTATGGTAGTTGGTCGGTTTATGATTAATTGTCGTCAATTTGGTATGCTGAAGAGCGAGAGAAGGATTCGGACCGGTGGTTGCCTTACATTCCTCAGTTAGGTTCATATGATTCCAAATGGAGGTGAGTGGTTGTGCATGGTTGTTCACAATGTGTTACGAATTTGGGGGTTGTGATCATGTGATATGATGATGGTGGCGGAGGAATATTGTTGTGGTAGAAAATTAGCAAAGGTTTAATACGTTTACAGTGAGGATGAGGGAGGTTAATGGTGGTGAGCTGGTGACTTGGTGAGTGGTGAGGAATGGGTATAATTTGTGGTAAATTAGGATAATAAAAATATTTTAGGGGTTAATTTAGTCCTATTGTTTAACCATTATTATAGTGTCATATTTTTAATTGTTTTTTTTTACCTCTATACATATGTTATGCAATTAGGTGATTCAATCTTTGTTGGAGGCAATGGATTACTTAAACAAGATATTATTCTATTTGACCAAAGGTCAGTTACATTTATAGCGTTTACTAACTAAAATGATAACAAATCCGTAGTAGTATATCGATTATGTGCTTAATTATATTATTATGTATATATACTTTTTGTTTTAACTAACCACTATAAACCCAAGGGGTGGAGTCGTGGAGACACCAAAAGTAGAAAGAAAAATTATCACTAATAACGTTGATATAGGAGAAAAAGTTAAAAATCAAAATTTAAAACACATATCCAGTTATGCACGCCCAACAACTCCTATAATCAAGGTAACCGTTTAGTAAAAAAAACTAAATTGAGAAGGAAAGGGGGAAAAATAAAAATACAATAACTTTAATCAGGGTAACCGTTAAGTAAAAAAAACTAAATTGAAAAGGAAGCGGACAAAAATACAATATTTTTTTAAAAAAATAAAAAGATCACGTTGGTGGGGGAAACAAAAACAAAGAAAATCCAAAATCTAATTTCTAATCTTTATCTTTATTTCTTAAAAAGTCAGAAAAAACCACAATAAAGATAGACACAAAAAAATTTCAACAGTTCCAACTCCCGCTTTTTTCCTATCATAGTGAAAACTGACTTTTTCTTTTAAAATAATTATTAATTAAAAAATTATTTGTCACTCTTACAAAAAAAATTATTTGTTACAAATGCCTCTTATTATTAAACTATGGTTATTTATATCCCTAAAAACAAGTACGAGGAAAGTGAAATTGTTGTTATACATTTCTTTATCTTTAGCGGGAATTAACTTATTTTCTTACCCTCTTATGTGCATAAACATTTTAATTTTATTGTATTATATGGATTTTCACGCTTACCAACGCACATTTCAACCATTAATCTATCCTATTTACTTATTTCAGGTTATTATATGTAAAGCACGCATTGCGTGCATATAAGACTAGTATATATATAAGGGTGGGATCCCATGAGAATACCCTTTTATGTGAGAATATCCTTTATGTGAGAATAAATCTGGTCCTTTGAATGATTTAGATCAAAGGGCTGAGATTTCTCCCTTATCTTACATTAGTAAGGGTATATTGGTAATTTAAGTTGTAAGGATAAAAGTTCAAAATTAGTATTTTCTCTCTCTATCTAAGCAAGAGAAATTTCTCTCTCCTAAAAAAACCAATTTCTTTTCTGTCGTAGCAGAGAGTTCGTTCCATCTAATTCATCTGAAGTGAGTCAAATCTTCATCGGCCAATTGAATATTGAAATTCATTTGGAAATTTGATCCAGTAGCTGCTTGTGGGTTGTCCGTGGAATTCGACAATCACCTTCCTCTTGCCTTTCCACTCCGGTGTTAACTTTGCTTGTCAGTTTGGTTATCACTTCAATACGGTCATGCTTCATGATCTTGGGTTCATTTTCCTTATTAGTTTGACGATTTTTCTTATCACTTTAGTTTGGTTAACTTGGAAGCACCACCACCTCCTACCGGCAAGTGGCAATTAATTTTCTTATTAGTTTGCTGATTGGGTTTTGCTGAAATAAGAAGTCGATGAATCAACTGTATCAAGCATCTAACGAATGCAATTGTAGGAGGTGGTGTGATTCCACCATTAAAGTTGAGAGGAGAGAGATAAGAAATAGGTAGAAAGAGAAATGGAATGAGGATTAAAGAATGGGTTAATGTTTGATGGAGTGTAAATATAGAGGAAAGGATGAAGTGACGAAGTAAAATCTAAGCGGTTGGATGGTTCAAAGTGTAGGGCCAAGATCTGTTCTCATTTAAGTAGGGTGTTCTCATTTAAGTAGGGTGTTCTCACAAGAGTCTATCCCTATATATATACTTATATGAAAATACTAATTTTGAGCTTTTATCCTTACAACTTAGATTACCAATATACCCTTACTAATGTAAGATAAGGGAGAAATCTCAGTCCTTTGATCTAAATCATTCAAAGGACCAAATTTATTCTCACATAAAGGATTTTCTCACATAAGAGGGGTATTCTCATGGGATCCCACCCCTATATATATATATATAAAAACTACACGAGTGACTCCCATCTCATAAAGTGACATTTTACCACTTTGCTTATATTAAAAAGAAGTGAGCAGAAAAATTAGGCACCTAGTTGCAGACTCGACAGTTCCAAATGAGTGTTTTATTGGGATTAATATATCTTGTATATCTTGTATATACTAGGCTTTATATTAGGCGTAATGTTACCTTAGTTTCCTCTATCTTGGGCTAAGCTTAAGCATGTAATTAAGCCCACTTAGTAGTGTTTAGTATGTATATATTAAACGCTTATCAGTTAATGAAGGCAAGGCAAGATATTTTCCTTCACATGGTATCAGACTTTCTTAAACTCTGCTGCTAGGTTTCTTCTTTGGCGGAGTGCCCTTGTGCCCTAGTGGCCGTTTCTACTCTCCGTCATCATGTCCGGCAGTGACAAATCTCCTAAACTTGATCCTTCTTCTCCGTTTTATCTTGGGACGCAAGATAATCCAGGTAATATTGTTACTAATGTGATTTTTAAAGGAAATAATTATGAAGAATGGTCGCGTTCGATGCGTCTTTCCCTCAAGTCTCGTCGGAAATTCGGGTTCATTGAAGGCACCATCAACAGACCGACAGACAAAGGGAAGCTTGAGGATTGGTATTGCGTACAATCAACCCTCGTTCAATGGATACTTCATACCATTGATCCCTCTATCCGAAAAACTATTCCTTTCTTTGAGGAGGTAAAGCCCTTGTGGGACGTTTTGAAAGCTCGGTTTCGAGTCGGCAACGGTCCACGCAAACAATACATCAAGGCTGCTCTGGCAGCGTGTAAGCAGACGAAGACCATGCTTGTGGCTGAGTACTTTGGTCTCCTTCAACCCTTGTGGGATGAGTTGGCCACATATTATCCTCTTCCGACTTGTAAGTGCGGGAATTGCACTTGTCAGATTGGGGAGTTATATCAACAGCGTCTTGATGAAGATCGTATGCACGATTTTCTTTTCGACATTAATCACGAGCTCTATGGGCATGTTCGCTCAACTTTGTTGGCCCAAGATCCTTTACCCACTCTTGATAGGGCTTACCAAACTCTTCTTCAGGAAGAAAATTTACGTTCTTCAACTCGGCAAGTCCATGAGAATTCTGAAATTATGGCTTTCGCAGTGAATCCTACGACTCGAGGTAAATCACGTTATGATTTTCGTGATAATACTGATCTTGTTTGCACTTATTTTCATAAAGGTGGGCATGAGGTGATTAATTGCTTTGCGAAACATGGTTATCCCGAGTGGTGGGAAACCCGAAATCGCCGTGGGTCTGGACGCGGCCGTGGGTCTGCTGCGTCAGGGGCTGCTGCAGGCCGTGGGACTGATTCGCTGGGCACCGTGGCTGCTGCGTCCGGGTCTGCTGGCCCTCATAGGGGGCTTGGTGCTTCTGTTGCTGCTGTAGACAGTGGACACGCAGGGGCAGCAGCTAGTACTTCGTCCTCTTCGAAATTTATTACAACTGAACAGTGGCAGCAACTCATTTCAATGCTCGGCAACACTACGGTAAAAGCTCCTTCGGATGATCGTATGCTTGGTGAGTGCCCTATGCATCTTTGGCTTCTTGATTCTGGATGTTCACACCATGTCACAGGAGATATTAGTGCTTTAATTAATGTCATTGATATACCACATTGCCCCGTTGGTCTTCCCGATGGCAAAAAGGCGATTGCTTCGAAGTGTGGTGATGTGGCTTTGGGTGTCGGATTGGTGTTAACCAATGTTCTCTATGTCCCTAAATTAAATTGCAATTTAATTTCTATCTCTCACCTAATTGATGATTTAAATTGTGTTGTACAATTCGCTAAAAATTTGTGCGTTATACAGGACCGCAACTCGAGGACGCTGATTGGAGTAGGTGAACAACGAGATGGACTCTACTACTTTAGCGGTATTCCGAAGATTACTACTTTGGCTGTTGACAGTTCGAGCTCGTTTGACTTGTGGCATCAACGGCTTGGCCATCCTTCTGCAAAAGTAGTTCAGTCTCTCCCTTTTGTACGTAAATTGAGTTGTGATTTGAATAATGCCTGCAACATTTGTCCTCAGGCTAAACAGACTAGAGAAAAATTTCCTGTTAGTGACAGTAAAGCTACTCGTTGTTTTGAGTTGATACATTGTGATCTTTGGGGACCTTATCATACTCCCTCCTCTTGTGGAGCGAGATATTTTTTGACTCTTGTGGATGATTTCTCTAGAGCTGTTTGGGTTTTCTTATTGCTTGATAAAACTGTAGTGCATAAAATGTTCTTGTTTTTCTTTGCTATGGTTGACCGTCAATTTGGGGTCAAGGTGAAGAAAGTGAGGAGCGATAATGGTACCGAATTTAATTGCATGAAGCCATTTTTCTTAGAGAATGGTATCCTGTTTCAGTCTTCTTGTGTAGGTACTCCTCAGCAGAATGGACGGGTAGAACGTAAGCATCGTCACATTTTGAATGTGGGACGTGCTCTACGTTTTGAGGGTTGTTTACCTATTTCTTTTTGGGGCGAATGTATTTTGGGTGCTGCTTACTTAATTAATCGCACTCCTTCTGCTTTGCTTGGTTTCAAAACACCTTATGAGACTCTGTTTGGCACCCCCCCCCTTTTGATCATTTGCGTGTTTTTGGGTGTTTGTGTTATGCTCACGATCAACGAAGTAAAGGGGACAAGTTTGCTAGCAGGAGTAGGCGGTGTGTCTTTGTTGGTTATCCTAGTGATAAGAAGGGCTGGAAGTTATTTGATTTGATAAGGAGGAGTTTTTTGTTTCTCGGGATGTCAAGTTCCATGAAAATGAATTTCCATATGCAGCTCCTTTGTCTAATAATGTAGATGTTGGGACTATGTCTGCTCCTGTTTTGGTTGGTGGAGAGGATGACTTTGCTTATGAGTTATTTGATGATATTGATACCCCTTTACATCCCTCCGCTCCTCATGATGATAATATTGTAAGTACTGAGGTGGTTGTTCCGGTGGTTGATTCGGGTGTTGATAATGACGGAGGCAGTGTCAGTGACAACCTTGCTGCTACTATGGTTGATTCAGGGGTTTCGGAGGCTTCTTCTCCTGTTTCCTCTCCTGAGTTTGTTGATCTGGGTCGTGGGAAGAGGCCTAAGACTACTTCCGTGAAATTGCGGGGTTTTGTTCTTAATACCGTGCGAAAGTTGAGTCCATCCTCCTCTTCTAGTTCATCTGCTCCACATCGCTCCTCAGGTATGTCCTATCCTATAGCACATTTTGTGAATTGTGACCGATTTTCTGTGGGACATAGAAATTTTCTTGCAGCTGTTTCTGCAGGTAGTGAACCACGCTCCTTTAAAGAAGCTATGAAAGACCCAGGCTGGCAAGAAGCCATGCAACGTGAGATTCAAGCTTTGGAAGATAATGGCAATTGGAGCATGGAATCTCTCCCTCCTGGGAAGCGTGCTCTGGGTAGTCGTTGGGTGTACAAAGTGAAATATAATTCAGATGGGAGCATTGAACGCCTCAAAGCCCGTCTTGTTGTGTTTGGGAACCATCAGGTAGCTGGCATTGATTACACTGATACCTTTGCTCCTGTTGCCAAGATGACCAATGTCTGTGCCTTTCTCGCTGTTGCCGCGGCTAAGAATTGGGAGCTACATCAAATGGATGTGCATAATGCTTTCTTGCACGGAGACCTGATAGGTTTTAGTCGTGTCACCTAATCAAAAATAAACCTACGGTCCTCTAACTAAGGTAGTCAGTGGTAGCAGGGTCGAATCCGCAGGGAAACAGAGTTTCTATATTAATATTCAATTAACCAACTACTTCAGATGAAAATATAGAGAATTAACTGAACTAATGAGTAAGCTAAATAATACGAATTAAGTCGAGGATTTAACTATGGAATAAAAGCCTAGGGTATTAGGTCGGTCCACCATGCTTATACCAATCAAGTAGGGTCAACTACTATTAAAACATAAGTCAAGAGTCGGGGGATTAGAGCCTATGTTAAGCTATGGTTAAGACTCAACGCTCATAGTTCAACATACGCCGCATGTTCACTAACGTAATCAGAACTACTGATGTGTCCTAGGCCTCTAGTCGTAAGACGGATCTGTGCAAACAACTATTAACCACAAGCAATCAATGAAATTGGCCACTAACATTAATCACTAATTAAGAACAAACCACACCACAATCACTCTAATCAAGCCCTAGAAATCAATAGGAGTCTAAATAGCAATCATGGTATAAACATGGCTTCCCTATCTAACACCCTAGAAGGAGAACTACTCAGACATGATCGAATTGACAACAACAAAACTAATTGAAAACCCTAAGAATTGCATCATGAACTAATTGAGAAATAAGCAATTGAACTAAAGTAATTGAGATAAAGGAATAAAGCAATAAGCAAGACGATTACCAAATTGACGGAAAGCGGAAACTTTTATTGAATTGAAATTGTACTTGAATCTCTTCTACAATCCAAAGCAATGATAAACTAGGCTAAGAGCTCTCTAAGTGTTTAAGAATATGAAAGATACAAATAAAAAATAACCTAAAAGTATTTATAAGTCCTAAGAAAACAATAAGATAGAGTGGGGAAAATAACGAAAATCGCATCCCCGTGTCATCCACCCGATCGGGCAAAAGGCTGCCCGATCGGGCCTGGGAACAAGTCTTCAGCAGCAACAAAATAGGCTTCACCCGATTGGATCGGGCAGATTCCACCCGATCGGGGCCGCAACCCCAGCACCCGATCGGGCAAGTCCACCCGATGGCATCGGGTGGATGTCTTCTTCAGCTCTCAGAAAAACAGCAAGAATGGCTAAGTATTGCTCCGCCCGATCGGGCGGGAAACCTTAACTTCAGATTCTTCACTCGTACCCGATCGGGCAGTTGTTGCCCGACCCGATCGGGCGAGTCTTCTTCTTGCCTTGCTTTGCTTGGCTTCAGACGCCAAGTCTTTGCACACTTACTTCTTCATAATGGGGTCCAAATACCATCTTGAGACCTCAAAGATGCCTCATAACTTCCCGCTATAGCGTGGTGCTCAAAACATCAAGTAAATAGGGAGTTTTTCCCTAAAACCTGCAAAATGATATAGAACACACAAACCACAACTAGATCGAAATAGTTAGCATAAATAGCTCCTAAGAGCATCAATATAGCACAATTTAGCTTGTAAAGAAAGGGAAAAAATCTATAAGATATCGATATATCAAGACCTTTCCGCGGAAGTCTACATGAAGTTGCCTCCAGGTTTTCAAGGTACTAAATCCAACCAGGTGTGTCGTTTACGGAAGTCCTTGTATGGGTTGAAGCAAGCTCCGCGTTGCTGGTTCGCCAAGCTTGCCCATTCTTTGAAGTCATATGGTCTTCAACAATCATACTCCGATTACTCATTGTTTACTCTTGTTCAGGGTAAGGTTCAGATTAATGTACTAGTTTATGTGGATGATTTGATTGTATCTGGGAACGATTCCGCTGCTCTGGTTGCTTTTAAGAAATATTTGTGCTCTTGTTTTCATATGAAAGACCTTGGGGTTCTTAAATACTTTCTTGGTATTGAGGTGGCTCGGAGTTCCGAGGGTCTTTTCCTATGTCAGCGCAAATATACTCTTGATATCATTTCTGAGGTGGGCTTGCTTGGAGCCAAACCTGCTACTTTCCCGATGGAACAAAATCATCAATTAGGACGTTCCACAAGTCCTGTGTTTGAACCTGTGGAGCGTTATAGACGCTTGGTTGGTCGTCTCATCTACCTCTCCTTCACTCGCCCGGATTTGGGTTATGCTGTGCATGTCTTGTCCCAGTTCTTACATGCTCCTCGCCGTGATCATTGGGAGGCGGCCCTGCGAGTTGCTCGCTATTTGAAGCATAGCCCCGGACAAGGTATTCTGCTTCGTGCTGATTGTGATCTTCATTTATCTGGTTGGTGTGACTCTGATTGGGCGAGCTGCCCCCTTACCCGACGTTCTATGTCTGGTTGGCTTGTCTTTCTTGGTCATTCTCCTATCTCTTGGAAAACGAAAAAGCAAGTTACAGTTTCGCGCTCTTCTGCAGAGGCTGAGTATAGGTTTATGGCGGCCTTGACTTGTGAACTTAAGTGGTTGAAGGGGCTTCTTAGTAGTCTTGGAGTACAACATCCTCGTGCTATGAACTTGTATTGTGATAGTCAGTCTGCTATCTACCTTTCTCAAAATCCTGTGTTTCATGAACGTACAAAGCATATCGAGGTCGACTATCATTTTCTCCGTGATGCTATCTTGGATGGTACGATACATCCGTCCCATGTGCCTACTCATGAGCAATTGGCGGATATTTTTACTAAGGCCTTAGGAAAACAACAGTTCGATTATCTTCTTTGCAAGTTGGGCATTTGTGATCTACATGCTCCAACTTGAGGGGAGGTATTGGGATTAATATATCTTGTATATCTTGTATATACTAGGCTTTATATTAGGCGTAATGTTACCTTAGTTTCCTCTATCTTGGGCTAAGCTTAAGCATGTAATTAAGCCCACTTAGTAGTGTTTAGTGTGTATATATTAAACGCTTATCAGTTAATGAAGGCAAGGCAAGATATTTTCCTTCACAGTAGTGGTTCAAGACTTTTAGCTAGAATGCATTTAAAATATACATTAGTTGAGTTATTCTGATTCGCGCATTGGGCTGCTAGTAATATTGGGCATAATTGTGCTCATCATAAACTTATGTTAAATGTCACGCGGTCTAACCCAAGAATTGGTAGACCAGAAAATTTTGTTCTAGTAATTAATTGCTTCAAAGTTTCTGGGTTTTCTTTTTTGTAAATTGATACATTTTCCGGGTTTTTATTTTTGAATCATTCCTTAACCAATTTGGTCCGGGTACGGGGTACCCGTTATCCTGTTTTCGCTGATCGGGTCGAATTTTTAAGACTTGCCCCATTTCAGGTACCCAGAACCCATTTTGGGTGTTGATAAAAATCCCAACTCACTCACTGACTCTAGAACATTCTTTGATCTTAGAATCAGAAGTCGAACTTCATCCCAGCAAGATTCACCATTTCCTCAATCTCCCTCTTCTGTTATCTGGGTATGATTCTCTTAATTCTAACTTTTAATTCCATCACTCATAGTAGTATAACTTGGTTTAATTGCAAACTCGAGCCTTCCATTTCTCTGTATGTTACTATAAATTTTAGTATAATTGAGCCCTCAATCTCCACATTTAGTTGTTTCAATTTACTTTAGGGTTTCAGTTTTTTCTTCCTGTCTGCTTCTTTCTGGATTAGATTGCTCCATCTGCTAATCTTGTGTTCTATAAGTGTGAAAAGATTGCAAATTTTGGTTTTTGCTTACTTGGTTTATGGGCATACGCAATTTTCTTTATTGAATTCCTGCATTTTTGTGGCTGCTATAGTTGTGTTTTACAGGTGTTCCTTTTAGTTGCTTGGTATCTACTTTTTGGGGGATGCAATCTACTTGATATTCCAATTGTATGTAGTTATAGCCTTATAGAGTATAGACTTTTAATTTCGATTTCATGTTATTGTTATAATTATTGAATTTCTATTTAATCTCAAAAATTGTTTTATATGTTGAATACTTGAATTCATGTCCAATTTCAGATTGTTTATGTTTTTAATTTAGATCTTAGATCGTGGTTAATGGTGATAACTCTTTTTTGGAGTATTAATTTATGTTTAATTTCCGATGGTTGATGTTTTAGTACTATCTGGTTGTATCTTGACTCTTGTAGTACTATTTGCACATTTGGTTTTAGTACTTGGTTGTATTTTCTAGTTTTATTTAGTTGTATATGAAATTATTTTTTTTTTAACTTATGGAATGAAAATTATTACGGAGATGAAAAAACTTTAATTCTAATAAGTGATCGTTGATTGGTGGTGAACCACCATCCGAAAAATCCTGAATCATTTTTTTCATCGGGTCCGGGTAGAGACCAAAGATCTTGAGCGACCGACTGATTGTAGATTTGTAGCATATACTTTACTTTTTAGATCCAAAAAGACAAAAGGTTAGGATTTTGGACATTATTGGATTCCCTTTTTTTCACGATAATTAAACTTGGTTTAGTGTTTTAGTGGGGCGTTTGATTCAAATATTTGGAATGAAATGATATTAGAATGAAAACTACATGGGTATGGATTCAAAATCCATTACTTTCTTTTAATTGTTTCGTTCACCTTGAAGTATGTATTTAGAAGCTGCTATTGAGGATCTCAATCCATAGGCGGTGGTGGTATTGAGATTGAAAGGGTTTAGGGGGTGGTGCATTTGAGATTGAAAGGGTTTAGAGGGTTGTGGGTATGAGATTGAAAGGGTTTAGAGGGTTGTGGGTATGAGATTGGAAGGGTTCAGGGCGTGGTGCGCATGAGATTGAAGAGGGTTAGGGCCTTAGGGCCGATGCGAAACCCTTGTGTATGAGGTTCTTTACCAAATTACCTCAAGCAAACAATATTTTCTTCACTAATAGTATCACATGCATTCAATTCCATTCCAAAACCTTCCATAAAAGAATCTCTTAGATCATTTGGTTGCTTCAAAAATTAGTTTTTTGTAAACATTTCCACCTCCAACTTGTCTGCCTCAATAGTAATACGAACTTTCCGTCCTCTATCCGATTTAAGGGAACAATTTTGCAATTAAATGGATTGTGAGCAAAATTTTAATTGAGCTCTTTTCGTAAACAGGTGATCTAGAAGACCCTACTGTGTTTGGTAAAGTGATGGAGGGTGTTCTGGTGCCACAGAATCAATCACTAGGTGAAGAACCTCTCCTTTTTTTTTACTTGGAAAAAGTTTTTGCTAGACTATCATGCATCTTTTTTATCTCCTCTCCCTCACCTCTTATAGAAAATGATGTTCTTCATAGCTTTGACATACATGCTAAGTCTAGATGCTTGGATTTATTACAAATGGGTGACAAGATCTTGCACTACATGTAAATATATGGGTTTAGTCTCCTAGCTTTAAGCTGAATCTTTGGATTGGAGTCTTGTATTTTGAACTTGTTTATGGAGTAATTCTATTTTGTAAATCGCAAATAAAGGAAAAAAAACCCAGCTATAGAGTGTTTTATTTGGGCATTTGAGTAATTTTTTGAATTATCAATTGAAACATTAAACCAGATGCTTTCAAATACTATCAGTTATGACATTTTTTGGGTATCTGTACTATTTTGCTTGGAATTTCCATCCCGTAGGTTTCTCTGTGATCCACCAATCTCTACTCGAGACTCCATTTTCATTGTATCCTTTCTAAAATTCCAGATTGCTCTACTCCTTATAGGCGAAGATGGAGAGACTGATATAGTTACCGAGAAGGCCGCAGTTGTCCATGGGGAACCATGTCAAGATGGTAACGGCCCCCCAAAAGTGGATGCAGAAGTTGAGGTTCTTCATGAGAAAGTTACCAAGCAGATAATCAAGGAAGGCCATGGTGAAAAACCATCCAAGTATTCCACATGCTTTGGTAAGTATAATCGATCTTTTGTCTAAGATTTTCCTTTTCGAACATTCAAACTGTTATAGAATTATGATTGATTTTGTACCTATAGATATACATTTGCCTTTTACTATCTTATACTATCAGTCTATCACATCTCATTTAAGTGTTGAAAGAGAAAAAATACCTGCAACTTTGGTTGATGGCATTTCTATTGTGCTATGAAATGAGTATTCGATCTAGTGGTATCTATGTATAGCATTCTGCATTCTAGCTAGTATCTTCTATGTGCTATGGAATGAGTATTCGATCTAGTAGTATCTCTGTATAGCATTCTGCATTCTAGCCGGTGTAAGTGCTAGTTGACACTAGATGTTTGTGATTTAAGGAATTCAGTCAACAATCTTTGCTGGCAACATCAATTTTATTTCATTATGCTCTTAAAATTGGCAATTCTGTTAGAGTTTGTTGAATTTTGTTTGCCAAAACTATACTGCTCCGAGTTGTACTTCGTGTGACAACGTCCTTTCATGGTAGATTAAGTTACTATTTGAAAAGCAAATTCAAAGTTTTGCTGGTTTCTCCCTTTGTACACCTAATATCAAAGTGACTTGTGTCCCCTGCTAATAGTGCATTACAGGGCATGGACTGAGAGCACACAACACAAGTTTGAGGACACATGGCAGGAGCTACGGCCTGTAGAGCTAGTTCTAGGCAAAGGTATGCCTTTTTAACGTTCAAACATTTGCTTACTTGTGTGATGAAAGAGTTTCTTGTAATAATTGTAGTGTTGGACTTGTCAACTCTAAGCTATCTAATAATGGTTTCGGTCTCTTAAATTGATTTACTTCATGGACATTAGGATTAGTTTCATTCGGGAAAGATCATTTTTAAATAATTCATTTCATTAACCTAGCTAAATAAAGAAGTTAACAGCATATATTGCAACTTAATGTGATTAATAGCAAATATTGCAACTTAACTTTGTTTCAACTGGATGCGAATCAAGTTACATATGATGAGAAACTCCCCTTAGCATTATATTGAGTATTGTAATTTATTCAGTGGAGGTGCATAAATTCATCTTTGGCGCTTTAGGGGTCATTCTAGGTATGAGGCATCCTTACGAAGGCTTGAGAACCAGCCACTTTTAGGTTGTCTATTTAGCAAAGTTTCATCATACAATCACAGTGGTAAGCAGTCCAAGAAAAATTGTATTTAGCTGAATTAATATACGTGTGCTGTAAACTTCTTTGTCCTGTAGTGGTCATCGTCGGCGTGTCTCTCATGCTCCCATCTATGCCTGTAAGCACATATCTAACAATTGCAACTTTGCAAGTTGCAACACTTGAATGTGCATGCCCATTCTTGCATATTGATTCAAGCTGCTGAAACGGACCAAGAGTTGAGTGCCTTCGTTAAAATATTGAAGGGACAAATATTTGATGGGGACATTATTTTTCACGTTTCTAGTTGAAGAACACTGAGTTAAAACTGCGTCAAAATTTTGAATGCATTCTCGCTAAAAATCTTGCATTTAAGTATTTTTTAGGGCAAATATTGACTTTAAGTTAGTATTGATGGTACTGTACTGAGATTGTGAAACTTTGATACTAAGATATATTTGTTTCTTTTGACAGAAAAGAAAGAGATGGAAGGGTTAGGGATTGGTGTCTCAAACATGAAGTCTGGAGAACATTCCCTCTTACGTGTTGGTTGGGAACTAGGCTACGGGAAAGAAGGAAGTTTCTCTTTTCCTAATGTTCCCCCCATGGCAGATATTATATATGAAGTCGAACTTATAGGTTTTGATGAAACCAGAGAAGTACGATATTTCTAACAAGTTTAATTATGCAGCACTTAGCTTCTTAAGTGTTATTTAAATCACCTTTCAATTTATTCCATCAAAATGCATTTCGGATACAGGGTAAACCACGAAGTGAGATGACAGTTGAGGAAAGGATCAGCTCTGCCGATAGGCGTAGGATGGATGGGAATGCTTTATTTAAGGAGGATAAACTGGAGGAGGCTATGCAACAGTATGAAATGGTTATTTTTCTGTTCACTATTCCTTATAATTGTTATGGCTTTACTTCATTTTAGTTTCAATGATTTAAACTTTTTCTGAACTCTCATTCTGATGCATTAGGCAATAGCATATATGGGAGATGACTTCATGTTCCAACTTTTCGGGAAGTACAGGGATATGGCTTTGGCCGTCAAGAATCCTTGTCATCTCAACATGGCTGCATGTTTCATAAAGCGCAAGCAATATGAGGATGCCATTATGCAGTGCAGCATTGTGAGTACCTTGCTTAGCTATTCCCTCCTGATTATAGATATAGACTCAAATGCTATTGTTAAGGCACCGCAAAAGTTTGTGGTGATCATTCTGCTGTCACTCTTAGATTCCCTAATAAGGCTGTGAGCTCCGGACAACCCAACTATCCTCTTCGTAATGGAATTCTTGCGTGAGGCACCATGTTAATCGTTGGACAATAGCTTACCGATTTTCTATTTGTGGGGCCAATTCTTAATCAATTATTTTCAAAATTGCCTTTATTTGAAATATATGCCTGTGGTTATACCCAGGGAAGAAAAAAACGGGCGTTACGAAGCGGAACGGCCGATTTGTAACGGGTTTGTGAGAGGCCGAGCCGTTAAAACCCTTACCGTAACGCCGTTTTAAAAATCACACCAAAATCGCCGTGACACCCGTTACGTAACGGATAACGGGCGTTAAATTCCGTTACAAAACGTGAATTTGCCGCTCTTTTCAGACAAAGGCAGAGAAAGGTGAAGAAAGTGAAGAAAACAACAAAAATTGCAGAGATTCTCTACAAAAGATTAGATTCTTCAAAAAAGGAAGATAAGAAAATCATGAGCATCACAGAAAATGAAATCAAACCAAACACAAGCAAACAAAATCGTTTTTTATAAAAACCCTAGAATGGCAAGAAATAGAACACACACAAAAAAACTCAGATTTAAGAACTAAGTACGTAAGAGAAGGTTCGAATTCCACTTGAAATTGCCCAGAATTCATTTTCGAAAATTCAAGGTATGTAGTTCATAATTTTAAATCAAAAAAACGTACCTTTTAATTGCTTTCTTCCATATATGTGTGTTTGGGTGCTTGATATTGTGTTGTATTACCCTGATCTTGTTTTCGTTGCTATATAATTGAGCTTTGTAAGAAAATTTTTGGTTGATTCTGGTTCGTGTCACATGCTGATGAGGGAGGATGAAGAGTTGAAGAGGATACCCATGAGAGAGAAATGAAGAAAGCAGAGCAAGAATGTGAGTGGAAGTATTTTGAGTTGGGAAATGCTGTGTTTGGATGGGGAAATGATGTGTCACGTGGTGCCGGGGGGGTTAGTCATTAGGAGGTTAGTGTGTTTATTGTGTTATTTATGTCAAATGGAAGTATTTGATTATGATGACTAACTTTAATTTTTGTTAATGTTATTGGTGAATCTGTAATTTAATTTAATTTAATTTTTGTTAGTGGTATAATTGTAATATGGGTTAGTGCCTTAGTGGGATTAGTTAATATGTACATTTTATAAAAGGTTAATTGATTTATGAGTATAGCTTTATTTATATATGTGTTGAATGAAGTCATAATTTTGTAGTAAATATTGATTGAACAAATTAAAATAAAATGTTTTATTTTATATGCAAGTATTTTATTGTTTAGACCATTTACTTCAATAAGATTCAATTTAATTAATTATTTCAATTTTTAAACACCAAATAAATTAAATATAGTGTAAATATATTAGTTTTACCCTAACATGCTATAAAAATACTACTTGAACTATTAAAATGCAAAAACAAGCTTGAAATCTAGCTTATGTGAATTTTCCTAAAAAATTCACACCGCGACAGCCGCGATCCGTTACATTAGCCCCGTTACAACCCGTTCCCGCGACAACGCGACCGTTTCCGCGAACGCGTCCGTTACCGCATTTCTTTTCCCTGGTTATACCTTAGATTTATTCTTCAGCATGGTTTGCTATTTCCTTGTAGGCCAGGTTATTCCACTATACTAAGTAGTCTTAGAAATTTTTGCTTTGCTTGCCATCTCCTTTGACAACGGTTTCAGTTGACGATTCATGTTAGCCGACCCCAAATCACTTTGGGAATAAGGCTTAGTTGTTGTTGTTGTTGTTGGTTCCTTATGATAACATGACCAAACATACTGCAAGACTCAAGCTATATCTTCATCTGAGAGTTGCTCCGGTGTACCTAATGGATCTTTATGTTAGTGATGTGGTTGATGACACATCTTATGATATTGATTACTAACGGGATTATTTGATGTTAGGTCCTAGCCGAGGATGAGAATAATGTCAAAGCACTCTACAGACGAGGAAAAGCGAGAGCAGAACTTGGCCAAACAGAAGCAGCAAGAGAAGACCTTCTTAAGGCTCGTAAATATGCCCCTGACGACAAAGCAATAGTGCGGGAATTGCGGTTGCTAGCTGAGCATGAAAAGGCTGTGTATCAGAAGCAAAAGGAAATGTACAAAGGTATACTGGGACCAAGACCTGAACCCAAGCTCCAGAGAAGCAATTGGTTAGCTCTATTTTGGCAGTGGATTATCTCATTATTCTGTAGACTTTTTAAGCGGAAAACACAAAAATCTGATTGAGATATTATTTATAGTGCCCAAAATGTTTTTGAGCTAAGTTAGATTTGAGTCAGAATGCCTAGTGAAGGCATAGTGTTGTAGAACACAATACTTTGATCATCTGTGATCTGTTATTCCCTGGGACTTGCTATCCCATGTATTTGTTAACACTGTTGAACGTTTTGCCGTAAAATAAACTTAAGGAGTGATAATTTTTGGCATTTCCACTGTCATTTCGTGCCGCTTCTCTGCTTTAGTTCCGTGACTTCTGTCTAAGGTGACCTATGATTTAGAAACAAAGTGCCTCTCCCATTACTCCAGATTGAAGCTGTTATTGACGTGATTGCTGCATCTATGACACCTGATAAGACATGGCTCACTTCTGGTCGTGCTCTCTTCATGTTTGAAAAAAAAGTTTTAGGGGTGATGAGATCCAATTAGGTTTAATAAGTTTAGGTGAAGGTATGCACCTTAACTCACCTTGTTGTATAGTGTATACTAATGCTTTGAACGAACCAGTACAAAATGGGAATCATAAAAAAACACTAGGTTCCATTCACATGGTTAATGTTTAAGGAATGCCTATGAGAATCGTAGGAGTATTTGATAACTGATAAATCAAAGTCATAACTCATAAGTGAAGGTGCTAAACGAGTAGATCTGTTAGAAACATATTTGTGTTTTTGAGTCGAGTCTTATTCGAGTATTGTTGTTAATTGAGCTATGTAAGCTCTGCCAAACACGCGCAGAATGTCAGTAAATTAACCAGAAATATGAAGCTAATTTCTGAAGCTGACATAATATGCATATATACTGTGCAAGGGTAATCTGATAGACCAGTGCAATTGTTTTCTGATAGAAAAGGCTAACATCTCTTATGCCTGCCTGTACTTCATTTGGTTTACAATGTATAATATGATCATCCCTACTTCATTCATAATGTTAACAGTATTCGCCAACATAAATATTCTCTGTTCATCAACCCTCTAATTTCGACTATATTTCTCAAGGTATCAACTACATTTGACTTATCTCGTCGCGTATACTCTTCCATTCTATGAGTTCATAAATCATAACAATCTCCATTGATTGTAGTCTTAAACTAATGGCGCTTTACAAGATTTATACACCATGTATTATTATAAACTTGTCTAGATCACATAGTACACGAATTAATCAAGAACGGAATCATAAGCTATGAAATGTTCCTGACAAAAACAATCTCTGCAGAAGTGTAAACATCCTGCCATTCTACCATGCGTGATTGAGCATGGACATCCAGGCACAATATGCACAAACAATTTTCTGAGATATATACACATAAACGCCAAAAGACAAGCTCATCAGCAGCACATCTTTTCAATCTCCCTTCTGTTTAGGACTCATATTTTCCTTCAGTCTCTTACCCAACTCAGACACTCCATTTAATACGTGGTGTGTCAGCAATGGCTTCTTTAACGCCTTGTCTTTCTTCGCGTCTGTATCATGTTCCCCGGAAGGCTTGCTGCTTTGGCAAGAGAACGGGATCAAAGTTTTTGGGATGCTTATGATTTTATGTTCTTTGGTACCTTGGTTTTTGACAAGGAGGCAATAGCTCATGGAAATTGAAGCCATGATTTTAAAGCTAAGGTTGGAAATGATGAATTTATTTTGTCTGAATCAAATTTTGATATACATTCTCATTTAAGAGAAGATTGACTGTCACAATCATACAATGGAAGGAGCAAAATATCTTTCATAAGAAGGCAGCAAAGACCACAAAAAAAAACTATGGATAAGAAAGCATAGTTTGTCCCCACAAAAAGAAAAAGGGAGTTGGAAGAGTAATAGGCAGAAATTATAATCATATGGTAGAGCATGCAAATAGACAATTCTAACCTCAAGCAAGCCCAATGAAGTACTCATCTTGACATTAATTCTAACCTCAAGCAAGCCCAATGAAGTACTCATCTTGACATTAATTTTTTCAAATATCATAGGATACGATATCACCTTTTCAAGAATGTTTTGAATATTTCTTCTGCATAAATAATTTCGGATAATTCTTAAACCGAAAAGGCAGACGGAAATATTCCTACTTTTAACAAGTTCTACAACTACTTTGAGGCTACAACAAATGTACTTTAGACCATAAAAATGTTTGATTGACAACAAGTTGGAAAACTAGCACATTTTCCTCTACTTGCTGCCTATTCAAATTCAGAATCTGCATCATCTTCAGCAGAAGAAATATCATCGGCCGATGATGGCTCAGGAGTCTCATCACATTCAGAATCACTCAGAATGTATGTCATCTGTTTCCTATTCCCTCGTTGTGGTCTAGGTCTTGCGGGCAAAACCTCAGTTACTTCATCAATGATATCCAAAGAATTCTCTTTGTTGCCTTCAGAAGTGGACTCCTTTTCTTTCAAACTGTCAAAAACTGATCCGCTTTTCTTATTGAAGGGAGAAGGTCTCATCCTCCTCACCTTCTTCTCAGGTGATGTTTCTGTTGTATCTGAAGCCTTGAAACTATCAGTTATCAGCTTCTGGCCAGCTTGAGATTTCTTACTGGCTGGCCCTCTCTTCTTTGCTCCTGCAGCAGTTTGCTTGGGTTCCTTGCGGTTTGCAGTTCTACCCCTTCCTTTCTTAGCAGGTTCTGAAATTTCAGGCTCATCATCGTCGTCTGAGATTTCATCAATCGTGTTGGCTTCTGCCTTTTTTGGTGCATCAGTTTCCATTCCTGTTCAAGACGAGGAGAAAACCAATTAAGAAAGTGCGTGGTTGAGAGGCAAACCATTTCCTAGATGTTCCCATTCCTTTCATCTGATTTGTTAAGGGTGGAAAATGAAACCTGTAGTTTTCCCTTGGCCATGTTTTTCAAGGAAAATCATACTAAATTGAAAGTAAATTTCATTGAGCCAAATTGAGACTTAGTACTAACAAATGTAATGCATTTTGTTACATTTTAGCAAGTTTGGAGTCAAAAATTCACTCACCAGCATCTTTTTCAGGAGAGGAATCCAAGTGAGAGGCTGCAAACTGTTGACTTAGATCAGGAATGTTGTAGGCAGCAACTCGTTGCCTTAGATCAGGAATGTCATCTTCCTCATCTTCCACAACAACAGGCTGCTTTACCTGCTGAAAACATAGTTATGGCATGTTAACTTCTCATCCAGCTAAGTTGTAGGGTGAGCATTATGGAGTGTAAATGAATCAGTAGAAACCTTCACCTTCTTAGCTGGAGCCTTCTTGGGACCTCCTCTTGCTTTTCCCTTTACTTGCTCCAGAGGTTGATCTAGTTCAAGCAAAAAAAAAGGTGATCAACAAATGAACAGAGTATACGAGAGCATCAGTGAAATTTGATGCAAACATTTCATGATAGATGATGCAACCTGTTTCCATTACAGCTGCAGCTGAGGATTTTTTTGTTTCAACCACAGCCTTGGCTTTGGTCACATTCCTGTTATTCTTGCGCGGCCTTTTAGCTTTTTGACCAGAAGCAGCGACCCTTGTAATGCACTCATTGGCCTCATCTTCTTCTGTCTTATCCTTCTCCTGCACAAATTAAAATGAGAATTGCTGAGCCACTGACTGTAACTTCAAATTTACAGCAATTACCAGTGGCCAACACTTACATCAAGAGCCTTCTCAAGAGCATCGAGATCTTTCCCCCATAAGGACCTCTCAGTTTCACTTTTTAACTGCTCAATTTGTGCAAGTACTTTATCCCTGTTGGCACAAAGTTCTTTCACTTTCTCAAGTGTCAGGCTTCCAATTGCCATGGAAAGCAGATAATCATAATCACTTAATTGGGGTGCAGTGGATGCAGGATTCTCAGGGCTGTCTTCCTGATCCTCTGTGCTTTCCGTCCCTTCATCAGCTTCAGCACCTACAACAGCAGACTCAACAGATTTTTTCTTGGGCATTGGAGTAAATCCTTTCTCTCGCAACTCACTAACCAATTCCACCTTTTTCCGCTTGCACACAACAATTTCTTCTTCAACTACCCCAAGAATGAACCGGACTTGATTATTCAATTTATCCAGCTCAGCCTGATATATCTCCAAATATATTTCCTGCCATTTTTTTTATTTAAACGGAAGTCAGTATAGAAGCGAAAAACGAGGTATGAATTCTGTTCAGCTACTTTGCTTTACCACGTACCCTTCTTTTAGTATAATATGCGAACCGCATGGGATAGAATTTTTCAAGAACTGCAAAAAGAAACATCATTATTCATAAGTAGGTTATAGAAAATAAAAATTTTATAATATCCACTCAACAACAATGCGCCCTCATGAATGGTATTGAGGCGTACTCTGTTCAGGACACCCATATCGAACAATCTTATTATCCTCATCAAAGAGGTGCATGTTACTAGTGTTGAGGTTAGTCGTGAGCTTGAACTTCTTCAACAAACCCTCCTGCTTGGCTAGGTTATAGTTCTTTCTGCTTATTATCAACTCAAATTGTACTGTGTCATTAGTGCTGTAGTCCCAAAAGTCCTGCAGGCAGATATAATATAACACATAAGTACACCAAAACTTCTTTGAGAGTTACGCTTGTACCAAAATAAACATATGTTACCTTTATGAACGGTTCCTTGCCCTTCTCCACTTCCTTGGCAAGCGATGTTAAAAACTCCTTGTAATCTTGTGTCCACTTCCGAATTGGCAGCTCAGTGATTCTAAGAGTTACGTCATCTTCATCATCAACGTCTTCACTGGCATCCCCTCCAACTACCTCAATAATTCCAGAGACGGTGTAAGTGACTCCAATATCTTTCCTTGCAGTCATTTCAATCTTTCCTTTGAATTTATTGTACCATGGATCCATAGGCACTAAAGGCTCATCATTCATCAAACGCCTGATGTTTGCAATGATGTCTCTGGGGTTATAATTGGGAATAAATGTACTCCAGCCCGTTCCAATTCCTTCAGATCCATTGACGAGAACTGTTGGTATAATCGGCATGTACCTGAATCACTCGATAGCATTAGCTCATTTGAACCTTATCAACTCACGATATGTCACTCACACATAATATAGAGAACTCACCAAACAGGTTCAATGGTCAAGCCGTCTTCTTTCAAGTAGTTGAGCAAGACATCGTCTTGCTTGGGGAACATGAACCTTGTGATTTCTGTAAGCCTTGTGTGTATATATCTGGCACTGGCAGCATCCTTTCCTCCCTGTGGTATAGCAATGTCAAATCACAGGCACCAAAAAGAAGACAACATTCATACATCTGATTAGTTCAAAGAAGTGAATAGTACAGTTTTCTACTTAGCTCTAACATACCAGGTTACGTGTACCAAACTGTCCATGAGGCATGAGCAAATTGACGTTGTTGGCACCTACGAAATTCTGTGCCATGCCAATAATGGTACTCTGGATGCTTGCTTCACCATGATGGTAACATGATTTCTCAGAGACATAACCACCGAACGAAGCAACTTTAATCTGGTCGACCAAGTTTCTTTTAAATGCAGCAAATAGAACTTTTCTCTGTGTTGGTTTCAGGCCATCGACCATGGACGGAATTGATCTTTGAAGATCTGCTCGGGAAAACAGTTTCAGCTCCTTGTGCACGAAGTCACTGTATTTTATCATTTCTTCTTTATGATCAAGGAAATTCCCAACCTGCATCCACAACAATATATATTAAAAACGAGCCAGGCGTATCAAAAAGGTACAAAGCAAATTCTGCACTAGTCCAAACCTCGTCTTCTCGAAGCCAATCCTTCCTAGCTTCAATCTTCTTCCTACTAAATGCCAGCTCAATCGCACTACCATCATTGGCATCCTCCCAGGTGAAAATCTTTCTGTGCCTCCTGAGATCTGCAAAGTACTCCTTTGCTTCATTCGAATCACTTGTTCCCAACCCCTGATATAATAACCCTTTACTAGTGAGAAATCACAAGTTGCCATAACTATTTTTTCAAATTAGGATGCACAGTGCGATATAGAAAACACACCTTGTAGTATTTGATAGTCCATTTCTTCAGATTACTTCCTGTTTCTCTGACCCATTCTTCATACTCGGGCATGGTATAGAAAGCCTTCACCTCCTTCTTCTCTTTTTCTCCACGAACAGCCTGCATTGAAAGAGGAAAAATTATGTGTGATGTGCTTTAAGGAGCTGCACAGAGAAATCGGCAAAGCAAGGTTTAAATGCTTGAGTGTTGCATACCTTCACTATAGGCGTTATGAATGTAAGCATGAAGGAGGGATTTCGCAGCAAAGAAGGCCAGAATGTATGTATGAAGTTAATAACTAGCCCCTTGATGTGGGAACCATCATGATCCTGCGGCAGAAAACAAATTATACCTCATGAACCGATCATCAAATAAAATTCACTAGTATGTAGTATTTTTTTTTGAAGAGGTACAAGGAAAGTCTAGGTCTCTCTATCTCAGGGATTAACTACAGTCTTGGGTACATTAAAGTACATTAAAGCTAAAAAAACAAAAACAAGAAAATAAAGATAAACATTAACTAAGAAATTAAAACTTAAAAATAAAATAAGCTTCTCCTGGAAGCTAAACAGTTTAAAATATACTAGTACATAGTATGATATAAAGTAAACATGATACGAATATTTGATGATACTATAAGTCTCAAAAGTGGCTTGAATAGATCTAGAGCAAAAGCAATGAGTTATACCTGATCAGCCATAATCATTAGATGACCATATCGCAGTAACTTGACGCTATTTTCCTTGTCATACTTCTCTCCCTGCTTGAGCCCGAGAATCTTTTTGAGATTATTAATTTCTGCATTATCTGTGATCTGCTTAGAACTTGCTTCCCTTACATTCAGCAGTTTCCCTCGCAGAGGAAACACGCCGTAATAATCTCGGCCAATCACAGAAAGCCCATCCATCTGTAAGCAGGTGTTTCGTAGAGAGGGCAATTAAAAGTTAGACATTAATACTAGTCAGTTGAAGGTATAATTCAAGCGCGATAACTTACTGCGAGTGCTTTTGCTGAATCTCCTTCTGTGAGAATCAAGGTGCATTCATGAGACTTGCTACCTCCAGCCTGAATGGCATCTTCTAGCTTTGGAACATCAAGCAACCTTAATGTCTTTGACCCATCAGTTTTCTTTAGCTCCTTCGTGTTTTTAAACTCCGCCCATGAAAGGAGACTTTCCACAATACCAGAACTATCCACCACTGGAACCATCGGAAGCAAGTAAGAACAAATGACATAATGAGGCACCAAGCAAAGATGATATCCAGTGGTCAGTTTAACTTAATAAGACTACAAACCTCTCTTCAGGAACTTGGCCGTGAGATCACAAGTAGTACCAAAACTGTTTGCCCGAGTTGTTAATGTTTCCTTGGTCTGGGAATCAAACGCAGGGTTGTCAATAAGAGCATTGACAAACACCCACAAATAATTCTTCACAGCATGTGGCTTCAAGTTTGCATTTTTATTCTTCTTCTTAACTGCATCAGTGACACTCTTGACTATCTGGTTTGTGATGTAATCAACATGAGTCCCACCTTTGATCGTGTTTATGTTGTTAACGAAGCTAACCTGGTCGACAAATGAGTAAGTTAGTCTAACTTTGTTTCTATAACAACAGAAACTATAACTAACTGCCCTTGAAGTTACATGTTACCTGTTGGAACTGTCCATCACTGAGACTGACAGAGATTTGCCACCTTGGATTCAACTCGTCTTTAGCATTGTTATCAATCCTGTTTACGAAACCAAGTCAGTTTCTAATCAATTGGATAATTTAGTGACTTATCAAAAGATGAGATTATGAACCTTGGTAGTGGGGTTTCTCTGTTCTTGTTAGCAGAATCCAGGTACAACTGAGAATAGTCATGAAACGACTTCACCTCAATCTCTTTACCATTCAAAAACACTTTCACTTTCTTTCCGGGACACGCAGCAAGACATCCTGCCAAGTCCACAACCCTTTTCTTCATCAAGGCGACGACATCATCTTCAAGCTCGGTCATGTTGAACTTAGCCAAATCAGGGTTAAATGTTACTTTTGTCCAGTTTTCAGAAGTCTTACACTTCTGTGTCACAGGTTCTCCTTTGTCAGACATGTTGTTGCCAAACACCTACACATAAACACCCCCAAACCTTACATTTTAGTTTTAAGAGCATCTTACTGCACCAACATCAACATCCACAGCAGATAAATCATGCAAACTAGAAGAGATCACCGATATCAAATCACATTCACAAAATCAGTCGAAGTAACAAGTCACAGCGGAACAAATTAAATCATAGACGTCGCTAGCTACATTGTTATGCTGCTGATAGTAACTTTGTTGCATTTAGGTCATCAAGCATTGCACATTACAGTAAGATCAATATCCACAATAGATAATCATGCAAACAAGAACGACGACTGATATCAAATCACATTCATGAAATCAGTCTAAGTAACAAGTCACTGCTGATTTTGCTGAACAAATTGAACCATAGACGTTCGCTACATTGTAACACCGCTGCTCGTAACAATTTTTTTTTTGCATTTAGTTCATCAAGCATTGTGCATTGTAGTATAAGTGAAAATAACAACATCAAGTACAGTCAACAGTCGTATACAAAACTCTTCAATCCTAATTTTAATAAGAATAATTACAAATCAATATCACATATCAAAAATTGCCTCAAACTTCATCCTCACACAAACTCCAATTAATCTCATCGTAAACACAATAGAGTGATCTCCGGAATTGCAATTTATCAGATTACGAAGCTATCTGAAGACGCAATCAACAAACAACAACCAAAACCCTAACAAATCAAAATGAAACAATTCCAAACACAAATGCATGAATGAAGCAATCTATACAAAAGCATCAATTACAATAACTACAACATTCGTAAATATCATAATCAGATTTCAATAAACTTCTTTCAATAACAACAATCCTACATAATTTCAACAATCCTAAATATACAGAAGCTGTAATTACAAACACTACAACAATCCTAAATATAATCATATAGAATGTTGTGCAAATTGTGCACCTCAGATACTAACCCTAACAAAGTTGAAAAAAATACCTGTTTATACTTCAATTGACGTTTTCCATCAGCAGTTTCAATAACAAACCTAGTAGAGAAAATATTAGTAAGCTTAGCACCATAACCATTTCTACCACCAGTAGTTTTCTTCTCCTGATCATCATAATTACTACTAGTCAACAAATGACCAAAGATCAATTCAGGAACATAAACACCTTCTTCTTTATGAATCTCAACAGGAATTCCATCACCAGTATTATAAACACTAATCAAATTCTGTTCCTGATCAATAACAACTTCAACACGATCCATCCATGGATCTCTCTGCTTGTTATCAGCAGCATTCACAAGGATTTCATCGAAGATTTTGTACAGTCCTGGAACGTATTTAACGGTTTTGAAAACCATCTCACCGGAAGGATCGTAAATCCATAGAGATTGATCGTGTTTTTCGATGGATCCGATGTATGTATCGGGACGAAGGAGGATGTGTTCTAGTTGAGTTTTCTTTTGGTACATTTCTTCGATTGTTTTAGTGGTTGTGGTTGTGGTGGTGGATTTTGATGGTGGTGGTGGTGGTGGTGGGAGGTTGACGGTGGTGCTTGGTTGAAGAGGTTGTTTTTTGGGAGGCGCCATTGTTGGACACTGAGATTGTGTCTGAGAGAATGGAAATGGAGAGAGAAAATGGAGAGAGAAAGAGGAAAGAGAGGATTTGAGGAAGAAGGGTTTATGAAGAGGAGTGTGAGAGGGGTTAACGGTAAGTAATATTTGAAAATGAGGGTTTTTTGAGGGATTTGAAATTTGAATTTTTGAGCGGGATTTTTTGTTTTTGGAAGGTTTGTTTGAATTCACCTGACACTAGGTTACGCAGTCACGCTCTCTCTTTTATCTTTATCATATCTGTGTTGTCTTAAATGTTTAAAAGGAGGAAGACAATGTGATGGGGTCACTGGGGTGTTTCGTTTTTGTTGAAATGAGGAATGAAACGTGTCGTTTTAGTTTAGTTTTTATCATGGTTTCTCAATCGCAATGGAGTTATGTAGTCTGTTTTTGGTGCTCCTAGGAGAACGGAGCACGGTGTTCCCAAATTTTAAAATAAGTCCGCAGTAAGAACATATAATGAACACTGGGAGAACGTAACATTAAAAAGTCGTCAGAAAGAACATATAATGAACACTGGGAGAACATAACATCAAAAGAACATTTACATGAAACAGAAAGAACAAAATACAAAATTTCAAAAAAAACAACATACATTTTTTAAAAGAAAATACAAAATTTCAAAAAAGCAACATACATTTTTTTAAAAAAAATACAAAATTTCAAAGAACACTTACTTAAAACAAAAAGAACAAAATACATAATTTCAAACAGCCAAAATACATTTTTACAAAGAACAAATTACAAATCTCAAAAATCATTTTCTTCCAAAAAAAATTAAAAACTGTCAATTCAAAAAGAACATTTTCTTAAAATATAAAGAACAAAAATGAATGACCTTGAAAAGCATCAAAATCAAATCTATCAGAACATCATCCAACAATTCGAAGAACATCTGGTCAGAAAAAGGAGAGAGAGAAGAGCAACGTCATTGAAGTTTGCTCGACGGTGAAGATGGTTTCCGGTGAACGTGGCTCGACGGATGAAGACCTTGGCCGCCGCTTTGATTTGCCCTAACAGCCCCTTTATTTTTTGTTAATTTTGCCGGCCGTTTTGCCCTAACTACGTTCTTGGCGGCTGTTTTCCCCTAACCCCGGTGAACGGAGCACTGTGCTCCGGGGAGTACCAAAAAAAAATCAGGAGTTATGGGCTTGCTTTTGGAGTTTTTTTTTTAGGAAAAATTGTCTAGAATAATGCAACCTTTTGACTATTCGCAAATAATAATGCAATGTCAAGATTATTCTAGAATAATGCAACCTTTATACCCCATTTATTTTAAATGGGATAAAACCGGATTTAACCTGAAAAAGAAGTTAAACGAGACATGTGTCATTCACCTATTGGTTATCATAAATAATTTTTAAAAAAATTAAAAACAAAAAGAATAAAAAAAAAACAAAAACCCTCCCTCTTCACGATACCACCGGAGCCACCTCACCCATCATCCCTCCCCCGCCACGACACCACCTAGAACGCCGCCGCCCACGAGCACCCCACCCAAACGCCGTCGACGACAACAAACACCTCCAAATCACACACCTATACGCCTCTGTCCACGCACGAATCCATCCACACGTCGCCGCCGCCGAGCCACCCCACCGAGACGCCGCCGACGACGAGAGAGACAGCGAAGCCGCGAATGAAAAGGAAGAGAATAGAGTGGGTGTGCGGTGGTTTGTGAAAAGGAAAGAGAGGAGTAGCGAGAAGAGAAGAGGCTACGAAGCCATGGTGGCTGTGGTGGCAGCCGCGGTGCAGCAGCAGCGAAATAAGGGGGAGAGGGAAAACAGAGGAGTAGCGAGAAGAGAAGGAAGAAGGGAGGGGTGGCTCCGGTGGCCAGCGGGGGGTGGGGATGGGGCTGAGAGTAGTAGGGGTGGGGGTTGGGCATGAGAGAAGCAGGGGTGGGGGTTGGGTTGATAGCGGGGGGGCTGAGAGCAGTAGGGGTGGGGGTTGGGCATGAGAGAAGCAGGGGGGGGGGTTGGGGCTGATAGCGGGGGTAGGGGCTGAAGCTGGAGCAGCAGGGGGTGAGGGGATTTTATTTTTTATTTTTTTAGTTTTTGTTAATGTATTAATTAAAATTTAAAGTTTTTATTAAATATTACCAATTGTTCAGGTAACCGGTAATTTGTCCTATTTAAAATAAATGGGGTATAAAGGTTGCATTAATGCAAAATAATCTTTAGGTTGCATTATTATTTGTGAATTGCCAAAAGGTTGCATTATTCTAGGCAATTTTTCCTTTTTAAAAAAAAACTAACTAGCTAAGATAGAGACATTGCTACATTTACACATTGGATAAAATATCCACTGCTAATAAATATTAATAAAAAGAAAAGTCCAACTCAGCAACAACGAATATATTTTATTTTTGTATTAACAGTGGGTAATTTACCGATTAGGTCAACAAAGTTTTGTGCTGAGATGGGGTTATCCAATTATGTAGCATTGGAGGGAGCCATTGGACCATCGTTGCCAACCTTTCTCCTCAACTCTTATTTTATTCTTTTACTTCTTACGTAATGAAATTATTCAACAAATTGCTTGGACACGGACACCTAGGAAAAAATTGGTAATTGTGATTTAATTTGGGTAAAGTGGAAAGGAAGACAGAGAAAGGGTGATTAATGGGCCATTACCATCTTCACCACCCACACCACATCAACCACCTGCCCACCGTCGGCAACCACACTAACCACACCAACCACCTAGGAAAAAAATTGAAATCAACTGAACAAAAATTGCAACCAACTGAAAAAAATTGAAACCAACTGAAAAAAATTGAAACCAACTGAAAGTCGTCCAACCAAATGTTATGGTCAGATGCGTCTGACCCAATACTTTCTCTATAAAAAAATAACAAAAGAAAAAATAAAAAGTGTCTTAATCTCATCCTTATTGACAAAAAATAATAGTTTTATATACTTTGTATATACTTTGAGTTTTTTTATCACATGTTTGTTTATATATATATATTAAATCTTTGAATCTTGTGTGATTCTTGAAAAAAAGACGTAACCAATTTTAACCTTTAACTAAATCATTTGTCGGATTAACATTTAATTTATTTATGATAAAAAAGTTAAAAATAACGAGAGGAGTAACATAATACACATATGCCTTCTTTTCCTATGTTTTTTTTTAACTATTTTAATTTTTACAGTCAAAACTCACCGATTTGAACCGCAAACTCCAGTAGTATATAAGGAAAAAAATCATTTCGGATCACATATGAACTATTTTTCCAAACAATCAAACATATAATAATAGAAATGTTTCTTGAAGACGATTAATTATCAAATGGTTCAAAGAATTGAGGATGAAGCCTTGGCATAATTTCATAAGTATGTAGAGTTAAAATTAGGCAACAATCCAAGTCCAATAGAAAGAAAAGAATAAAACACTTTTTTAAATAAAGTGGTGGATTTCTTTTAATAAAATAATAAACTTAAGTTAGTTTGAATTTAAAATTAAGTTGGACCGTCTTTTTAACAACCTTTAAAGTATGTATTACTCCCTCCGTTCCCATTTGTTGTTCACATTTGGAATCTTGGTACTATTCACAATTAGAGGGAATCTTCTATTTTTTTTCAATATATATACGAACAAATATAGTCATGTGGGGTCTTGCTTGATTCGTCTCAATGAATGTGATATTATTATTCAATCGTTATAATTTTTACTGATATACAATTGAATATAATGATGGTCAAAGAAGTACTTTGGCAAACGTGCAAAGTCAAAGTGTGAACAATAGGGAACGGAGGGAGTACTATACAAGCGTACCAATATTTGTAAAAAAATTTTATTAAAAATGGAGGAAGTAAATCACAACCCGTATATTCATATGTAGACTTGTAGAGGATATCATGGGAAAATTAATTCTACACTTCAAATTACAATACAACATGCATGTGCGATATGAGAGGGTATTCATAGTGCAAAAATGAGAAGCGAGAATATCCATGCTAAAGTAGTGTCCCATTCAAATTATTTTGACCTATTATGAGAAGAAGAAAAAAAAGGTGTAATAATTTTTCTGAAGAGATAAGTTCAAATAAGTTATTATTTTCTCCGTCTTTTAATAAAAGTTCAGTTAAGTTCATAACCTTTTTAATGCATGTTTTTTCCCAACTTATTTTTCAGGTAATTTTTGCTCTTAACAATGTTTTTACTCTCACATTTCACTATTTTTTCCAGTTCAGTTATGTTCAATTCAAATCAGTTCAGTTCAGCTAAGCTCATTAAACTAAAAGTTGTCAAGTTATCTTTTATTGGTATTTTTTTAATTTAAGGATTTATGTTCACCTTTTGGCAAAGTTGTAAGGTTAAATACCACCAATATAAGTTGAGGGCATAAACTCACATTTGATCAAAGTTAACGGGTGATTTCATCCCTTTATATCTGAACTTATTTTTCCTGATAAGAACCAAAAATAAGTTGATAAGAACGGGCATTTAGGGCCTGTTTTATTCGGCTAAAGACAATTGAACTCAATCACAGTAAACTTAATTAAAAATTTCACGATAACTAAAAGTAAACTGAACTGAAATGAGATAAATAGTGGAATGTGAGCGTAAAGTATTGTGCAAAACTAAACTAGCTATTCTATAAAGGGAGAGGAAGGGGACATCAAAAATCAACATTTTATTTTAATTCCTAATTAAATGGCATAACTCCCTCTTCATAACTTTGGTTTGAATAAAATACAAAATAACTCCTATTATTCTGTCATTATCAAATTTTATATGCTTTTACAAGCATTTCATGCACTTAAAGCTAGTATTCCCTCCGTCTCATATTACTTGATACAATTCTCATGTTCATCCGTCCCATATTACTTGATACACTGCTAAAAATAGCATGGTCATACGCTAAAAATATATATATATATATATTTTATTATAGGATGGGTCCATATTTGTCCTATTACGTTCTCTCTGTTTAGCTTTTTATTTTACTTCTGCAATACACCAATGACCCACATTTGTCTCACATTGTATTTTATGGACTTAAATAATACCACCAACTAACTACTCACAATAAAATAAACAAGTCAAATTATATTTCTAAAACTCTATATTGTACTGCATCAAGTAATATTGTACTGCATCAACTCTATATTAATTACCCCCCACACCTACTTAACATCATTATATCATCCTAACAACTCCCTCCAATTTAACCCCCTCTCACTCACTCATTTCATCACTCTTCATCTTCCTGTTCTTCCACTCTCTAGATTGTTCATCTCTTCCTCTCAAACCCTAAAATTCTACCACCGCCGTTTCTTGCTCACTTCTCAGATCTACTCTCTCTCTCTCTCTCTCTCTCTCTTCCCCTCTCTCTGTCTCTGTCTTTCAATTTATCTAGAAATTTCACTCAAATTTCTCTCTCTCTCATTTGGCTTTTGACGATTTACTCATAAAAAATCCCTACATTTCGCGTTTCTTCATCTTCTATATTGAAGTTCTATACTCATTTGCTGATTGTAAGTTTTTTTTGTTTGAGTTTTGTTTGAATCAAAACCCTAATTTCATTTCATATTTGCGATTTTCGTTTTTTGGGGGTCTCTTTTGGTTTTTTTGGTTTGGTTTATTTGCAACCCTAGTTTTTAAACTCCAGTAATGTCACAGAACTATGGTTTTTGTGAAGAAAAACCCTAGATCTGTGGGTGTCATACTTTTACGAAGGCGTTTTGTTTTGTTAAAACCCTAGATCTGTTTTTTCTCCGTTGTTTCTCTTTCTTTTCGAATTATAACAACAAGTGTTGTTGAGGGGCCTCTTTGTTGTTTGAAAATGTCGGATTTTGACACACCAAACAAAATGGTTGCTGATTACATCTTAGATCCTGATAATGAAGATAGTGATGTCTCTTGGCTTTTGAGGAAAGTTGACAGATACAACAATGGCTCTACTTTTACAAGTGATTCAGAAGGTGTTCCTTTCTTCACAAGAGATACTGCCACCTCTAAATTCAGACCGGTTTCTGTTGCTGTTGAGAAAAGAAAAGAAAAGAAAAATTCTTGCATGTAAAAAGTTGGTTTTCACGCTGATGATTCCGGTTCTTCTTCTGTTAAGTCCCCTCCTCTCTCAAAAAAATCAGAGCCGCCAGTTGCTTCTCTTTGTGAAGGTAACTAATATTCTTGTTTTAATCCTCATTTTGTGATTTGTAACACGTTAAAAAAAAAAAGAATTCAGTTTTTTTTATGCAGTTGTTCTTATGTTTTTGGTCATGTTTATACTCTGTTATGTATTCTGATATCTAAATAATGCTCGATTTTTGGTTAAGTTTGTTCTCTGTTATGAAAAGATCTCTTTTGAATTTTCCCTGCATATTGATAATAATCTGCCTCACTTTCCTATCTACTTTTGTGTATGTACTTCATTAAGTTAATCATGTTGATTTTTACGAATCATATTAATTTGAATATTGATAACAAACAGCCTAATTAATTTATTTGTTTCACATGAGTTTTGGTAATAATCTGCATAACTAATCACATTTAACTTCATTTAACTTTGTCTTTGTACTTGACTATGTAAATCATATTCATTTTAATCATGTCATATTCTCATTGCCTCTCTGTATTTGTCTATGTATACATCCTCATTTTCTGTTGAGTCTTTCTAACAGTATGAAATGATTTTTCATGTTCATTGGGCTTATTGGAGCATGAGTACAAATATTGGATCTCTGTTTCTGCTGCTTGTTGGTGGTTGATTTGGGAAATCTGTTCATGTCTAAGCTAAGTATCATTTTCTGTTGAGTCTTGTTTGCCCTGTATTTACATCCGGATGAATACTAATGTGATGCCAAATCACATTCGTATACTTCCGGATGCAAGTACAGGGCAAACTCCATTCAATGATGATATTTTTCTTTAAAAAATGAGAGGACTGACTAGTGGTTGCTCAATGATGATATTGTTAAGTACATTATTGCATATGAGCTCTGTATTTTCATGTTTATGTATGGCTAGTGTGTGTGTGTCTGAAATTGATGAGGCATTTGTTTAATTGGGTGTGCATCCAACATGTGATTTAGATTTTATATAAACATGAGAGGCTATGTTTCAGTTAATGAACATGGGCCTCAATGATGAATGAGGTCCCTATGAGTTTATGTTATGAGATGCACACACACCCATTTAACTTAAGCCACCAGTTTCAAATCACAACCAAGCTGTATTTAAGCATGTTAGCTGCATTGAGCCACTCTGTGCATGTTAGAGATTGGGGACATCCTGAGAGCATCTTAGCCACTATTCTTTGTAATGTTTTTAAAGAAAAGATGTCCCTTTTAATGTGTTTGCATAGAAACCAAATGATGAGCATGTTCTATACTGACTTTAACTTAATAATGTCATACAAACTAAACTCATTTAACCGTCTACTACACTTGGTTGCATTACAAAAGGTTTCGTTTCATCTTAACTTTGTCATTCTTTACAAAATATTCACCCCCTTCAACTTTCTGATACTATACAAAAACTTTCATGTAATTAGTCATACTATATGTTTCTTTACAAAAAGTTTTCAACCCAAAATGAAATGCATACTTCACCTTTTTCTCTAAAACCTTCAAAGCATTTGCTGGCTTTGACTCCCTTCTTCCCTATGTTGTTTTCCATTAGTAGTAGCTTGAAATATGATATTCTCATTTAGGTGCTTGATTGTGTCAACCAACAAATCATGTGGTACCTCAACATAAGTTGGTAGTTGACCCAACCTTTCAAGCTGTTTTTTTCCCTTGTGAGGTGCTTTGTAATTGTTCCCCCCTTTCACCTTCAAAATCTCAACCATTCCATACATCAACTGTAACCAAGTGTGATTTATAGTTCTAGGATCATAGCAAGCATAAGCATCATTCACACTTTGTATTAGTTTCTGAACTGTGTTTGGAAATGTCTTGTGTTGAATGCTTTGAATTGCTGCAAAAAAATCCAAGATCTAGCACATTTAGATCTGGTGATTGTGCTGGTTGTTGAATTAAATGCATTTGAAAGCCATCCTTGTTAGAAGCCTCTAGAAGTGCAGGGTCATTTGGGTGAATATGTGGTCTGGCATTGTCTTGTTGAATCCATATTGTTTTGCAACCATCTGTAGGCTATTTCTCTCTAATCTTTGGCAATAGTTGATCAATTATCATTGCCCTGATGGTTTCTTTGGTAATGTTTTGTTTGGCTTTTGTTTCAATTGTTCCCCTTGGCCTATTTATGCTGCCTCTTTGTGCTTGAACTTCCTCTGTAAATGGGAAAATGTCTATTTTCCCATCCCATTTAATGTCCCCATTTAACTGAAATTGAGCCCTAGCTATGGCTGCCAAAAACATTACCTTTGTGATGAAGTTTTTGGATTGGCATGCCCTATATGGGTCTTGTTCTTCAGACAAAAGGTAAAATCTCTGAGTGACTTTGCTCATAAAAAACCACTTCTCATCAATGTGAACCACATTTTGTAACATGTCAAATCTGGGGTTAGAAACTACATTTCCTGGCACAATCCATTTTAAGATCCATTCAAGTCTGTCATGCTTGTGCTTCTCTGTCAGTTTTGGTTTAATTGAGTTTGTGTGTGATCTCAATATTCCCCTCTTTATGAGCCTAAACACTGTTGAAGGACTTACATTTCACGCATGTGCAAATGACCTAACGGTTGTTCTCTGCTTAAGTGGGACCTCTTTTAAAACTTCTTCATCTGTTATTAGTGGTTTCCTTCCACATTTATGTTTCTTACTAGCAACATTAACTTCTTCACCATTAATCCTCTGTTTCTTAGCCTCTCTCCATAATCTGTTAACATACCACCTACTAACACCATATCTAGTTGCTGTTGTGGTGACAATTCCTCTTGGTAAATTCAAATCAGAAGTAGCACTTAAAAAAAGCTCTAAAATTAATTGTCTTCTCTTATCATTTGGTAAATTTGGTCTCTTATTTGAGCTGTCATGTAAAGTGTTTAAGTATTCTAATCCATTTTCATTTTCATTCTCAGATTCATCTTCTGAAAAAAACCATACCTCAGCAACCTCAAGATCATCATCTTCAACCAAGTTCATCTGCTCCTCCAAAAAAAGAAGCTCCTCAAGCTGTTCTTCTTCATCTCTTTCAGCCTCACATTCTTCAATATGAAGAAGTTCTTCTTCTGTTATTTCCATGGCAGTGCTGTGTGTGAAGTGTAATATCTGGAAATCAGTTTGTAGTTGGTTTTTCTACCTATGGGACCTCTGTATTTAATGAATGTTGTGTTGGTATTTATAGTTGGTGCCTCAGTTATTGTTGGGACCTCTTTCTGTAAACTTTTGGCACCAAATTTGAATTTTGGGAAGTACTTTTGGAAAGTGTGGGAAAATTTAACTTTCCCACCTTTTTCTCTTTCCTGTAAAACAGCAAACCAAAAGTGGTCCCCTCCACTTGCCTTCATTAACTTTTAATTACTTCCCTTAAACATGTGGTCCCCTACTTTCTCTCTCTAACTCCTTGGTATGTGTGATTTTCTCTATGTTGCATTAAAAAAAACGGAGGAAGTATATGAGAGAACAAATATTATAGTAAGCTGAGCTGAACTAAAGGGACAACAACTCAACTGAAAATAAAGGAGGAGAACAAGAGGCAAGAGCATAGGATCCGCTACAAGATGAAGAACTAAAGGCACGTAGCTAATTAGCTAAGCACACATAACTAACTCTGACAGTAGCCTACGTCTCACTCGCATAATTCAGAACAAAGATACGTCTTCGCAGTAATGCTCACATGAATCCAGATTTAACTTAAAACCAACGTTTGTGGATGTGACATACACATAGTGTAGAATAGTGTTAAAACCCATGTTAGGAGGAAAACTAAAGGACAAATAAAGCACGCAGTTGATTAGATTAAATAGATATTGGTAAAAATTAACCTGTTTGTTTGGACTTTTGCCACTTGCTAAAGAGCCAATCACGGCACTTATAAACACAATTTGAGATATTATCCGTAGCTTCGTGCTTAGGGGTGTAACTGAGCCGAGCCGGCTCATAGAGCCCTCGAACTCGGATCGGTCAAAGCTCGGCTCGAGCTCGGTCAACTTCGAGCTCAAGCCGAGCCGAGCCCGAGCTATACTTTAGTCATTCGAGCTCGAGCCCAGCAAAGCTCGGCTCGTTTGAGCTCAGCTCGGGCTCGTTTTGGATTTATTTAGTGGACTATTTTGTTATTCCTATATTTTGAACCTTAACTAGTCTATTGCATTAACTTGTTATCTTATGAAAGACCTTGATTGCATTAAATTTGTGTTTGGTGAAATTTTGCATATTTTACTTTATGTAAGGAAGAGTCGTAACCATTAGACGGGTAAAAAAAAACGAGCCGAGCCCGAGCCGAGCTTGAGCTCGAACATTTGGAAAAGAGCCGAGCTCGAGCCTCATGTAGGCAAGCTCGTCGAGCTCGATCAAAGTGAGTTCGAGCCGAGCCGAGCTTGGTCGAGCTCGAGCTCAGCTCGGCTCGTTTACACTCTTGTTCGTGCTTCTGCTTGTGCTTAATGCTATATGCCTATATCATACTCATCTGCGTGTGCATGTGCTTCTAAGTTCTACTAGCAAGTGATCATACAAAATTTTGACTCTAAGACTATGGGGTGTTTGGTAAATGGCTTTTGGGTGACTTTTTCATTGGCTTATGGCTTTTATATCTGGTCAAATAGCCAAAAAAGTGTTTGATAAACGGTTTTTGGAGTAGTTGAAAAGCCGACTTTTAAGTCAAAAACTGCTTTTACCAGCTTTGCTGTAATTTTGTACTTAACAGCTAACACTAACAGCCGTTTTTACCAAACACTTTTATATACAGCCAATAATTACACAGTCCGTCTAACAAGCCACTAAAAAAGCCCGTCAATCTAGCCACAACAAAAAGCCATCAGCCGACTGCCAAACACCCGCTAAAATTAATTACCAAACACTTCAGTTTGATCGTGAAGTTGTCTAGATCAATAGTTATGCTATAATTTTATTCATCAATATTACCAAAAGAATTGGATGCATATTTATCACTAAGCTATCTCTAATTTGTATAAGTCTAAACCTGAAACTTAAACTTAAATTAACACCTCATTTTTTCAGGACCATAGCTTCGATTTGATCGTGAATTGGATGCATATTTATCACTTCTCCTCCACATAATTCTCATGATTATGAGTCTATATATATTAACACAATTCAGGCTATATTTAAGATACGTTTAAAGTGAAAACTTATGTTGCAAATAAACTATAACAACTTAAATATATTAAATAAAACAAGAGTATCAAATCGAATATTGCAACAATGATTCCGTACCCAAAATGACGACTATACACATTGTTTATTTCAATAAAGCACAAAATATGATCATGAGACTTGTTGCGGGAGATATAAAGTTAAGTTGAAATAGAAATAAAGACTTGGTTTCTTTTGGACTGAATTGAATAAAAGTTATTTTTATTAAAACTGTAAAAGTAGCTAACAACATAAACTTTCATTAATTCCGTCCAAAAGGAGAGCAATTAAAAGCAAATTTAAAACGCTTTATATCTAGTAGTTTTAACTCTGTTAAGATTACTTTGCCTCACTTAATCATCACATTATAATCCTTGATCTTAAAAATCCCAAACCATAGATGTGAGTTTCAACCTTTTCACATTTGATAGCAGTAGCCAATATGGTCATAAAAGCCAGAAATCACCATAAATTAAGGAGAAAGAAGTGGATTTGAAATTAAACCGACAACCAGACAAATTCATCAATTGTATTCTTCCCACACCCCAATATCCTTTCCTCTGTTACTGTGACTGACTGACTCACCATTATAAAAATGAACCCTTCTTTCTCAATGCTCTCAATCTCATTCTAACTTTACTTTCCTCTTTCCTCATAACCAAACATGGCACTACCCATCTCACTCTGCCTCTCTCTAGCTTTGCTACTAACAATTTGCTCTGCTTTAGGAGCTTCTCATAGTCACATACACAGGGGAGGTAAAAATGCTTACATCTTTCTCATTTTATTTGTATATACCTATCTATATCTATTTAATGCTATGTTCTTTTCACCTGAATTTATCTGCACTTCTCCGAAGTTTTCGGAGAAATTGAGCAAATTTTTTTTGGATAAGATTAGCATATGTAAATGAGTATATTATAGCTCAGCAAAATGAGATCTTTAGGTGGACCTTCCTTATAAAATGTCCATTTTACTTTAATCTTGGATATTTTGAGTTTCTATTTTTTGTTGTTACTCATGTGTTATCCATTTTATTATACAAACTTAAGAGATAATACAGATTTGACTACTGTAGCACACTAGTACATTTCTGGAAAGATGGTAAACAAAGAAAATAGAGTGCATTTTTTTTGCATTTTACTCCTATTTAAGATTTAAGGGAAAGGCCTAGATGCCAACTAGTATAGTTGATTAATAAGTCTCATACTCATAGTTATGGCATCAAAAATCACGTCTACGTTACTTTACTTTGTCGCGCTCTATGCCAAAAAAAGATTAGGACAACAAAAATTTAGAGGAAATGGAATATAAGAAAAATGAAAGAAATTTATTGCATTTAACAAACTAAAGAGAGAACAAATTTTACATATACTGGACCTGTATATTCGTGGATTTATGTCAAGATACTACCAGACCTTAAATTTCCCCCCATACTCTATGCTGGAAGGATGCAAAGCCTTAAGCTATTCCCAGTTCAGAACCGTTGTGAACACTAAACAGAACTAAAGAATGTTGTGTACTGAATTATAAACTGCGTATTCGAACACAAATGATATACATGAAAACGAAAGCATCACCATGTATACTAAGTTATAGATTTTGTATATTCAAACACAGATGTTATACATGTAAAATGCAAGCATCACCATCATCTAAGGTCCGTACTGTTAACAAATGTTCATCAGGAACTTGACAGCCCTAAGCTTAAGTTACTGTCATTATGTTCAGTATCAGAATGTCATATTATGCTGTATATTTATATTAGTTTATTATGAACTTGATCTAGAATTGAGCAAAATTTGAGCCCTAAAGCTTATTGATTTGAGCTACAAGGCATTTTTTTTTGGTGTTTGAGAGGGAATTTGGCTGGTTTGTTTCATAGAAATACATCTAAACACTATGTCCCATTTCTTTGTCTTCAGGACTGCTTCCAAATGGAAACTTTGAAGAACCACCAAAGCAACTGAAGAACACCAAAATCATAGGCAAAAACTCCTTACCCGAATGGGAAATTAGCGGACTTGTTGAGTACATCCATGGTGGGCCACAGCCAGGAGGAATGTACTTTGCTGTCGCCCATGGAGTACACGCTGTGCGCCTCGGGAATGAGGCATCAATCTCGCAGTCGGTGCATGTGAAACCAGGGTCATTCTATGCACTAACTTTCGGGGCATCAAGGACTTGTGCTCAAGATGAGGTCTTAAGAGTCAGTGTACCTCCATTTCAGGGTGACTTGCCCATTCAAACACTTTACAGTACTGATGGAGGTGATACACATGCTTTTGGATTTAAGGCCACTTCTAAGGTTGCTAAGATCACTTTCCATAATCCTGGGGTGCAAGAGGATCCTGCCTGTGGTCCTCTAATTGATGCTGTTGCTCTCAAGGAGCTTTTGCCTGTTTACCCTACAAAAGGTAAAGATACTAAATTTGAAGTTTCCTAAATCCTACTCTTTGTTTACCTGTAGCAAATTTGACTACTCTCTAGTCTCTTTCAATAAATCAGATTTTTACAAGTCCTCAAATTTTAAGATTCCATCCTCATACAGTACCTTCTCTTGGTGATGTCCTTACAGGAAACCTGGTAAGAAATGGTGGTTTCGAGGAGGGCCCCTACAGGATGCTCAATACATCCAATGGTATCCTCCTCCCTCCCAAACAAGAAGACATAAATTCCCCGCTTCCTGGATGGATTATCGAATCTCTCAAGGCCGTCAAGTACATTGACAAAAGGCACTTCAATATCCCGTTTGGCCGTTCAGCCATTGAGCTCGTAGCAGGGAGGGAAAGTGCCATTGCCCAGGTTATCCGTACCGTTCCCAACAAGATGTACAATCTCACCTTTACAATCGGAGATGCTAAGAATGGGTGCAAAGGATCTATGTTGGTGGAAGCATTTGCAGGGAAGGATACCCTAAAAGCACCCTTCTTGTCCCAGGGGCTAGGAAAGTTCAAAACAGTTAGTATGAAATTCAAAGCCGTTTCTGATAGGACTAGGCTTACTTTCTACAGCTCCTATTATCATAGCAAAGCTGATGGGTTCGGAATACTTTGTGGCCCAATTCTTGACGAAGTCAGGGTTTTCTAAACTTATTAGATCATGGTATATTATGATTTCCACTTCTACGAAGTTTGCATAACTTATAAAGTCTGAAGTAGTTAAAAACTATGCCTTATGTAATGGATTTGTTCTAGTACTAGGCGAGAATTTTGGTGCATTGCAGACTGTGATTTGGGCAAGACATAGTGTACCTACTAGACAACTGTTACTGCTGTGCATCTGCCAATACGCAGTGAGCATAACATGAGTCTGTAGCAGCGAAGACAATAATATACTCGTATTTTGTTACAACACTTTTTATTTTGGATGTCTGAAACTATTTACTACATACCAGAATGGCATGTAGTTTCTTTCTCTGTCCTCATCACATGAGCATCTACTTCATCTCTCTCCTACAATGGAGGAGCTAGGAAGTATTATCTTTGTGTGCACAACCTATCCTGATTCATGAATGCTGTGAAGTGCAATGCAAGATGATCATGTGCTTTGCCGAATAAGTCCATAAGCTAGGCAGAAAAATTGCTTCTAAGATCTACAGCATATACCTACTGAGCCTGATTCTAGATGATCTGGTTCATATATATCACAGAACCACGTACTCCATAATAGTCTCTCAGTCTCCCAACTAAAGTATCAGAGATTTTTTCCTTGATGACATACCTACAGGCTGCAGCTACCGGCTACTGTTACACACATTGCCTATCCACCAGTAGCAGTCATCCGAAAACAATATATCTCACAAGCCAACATGAAGGAAAACTATAATCAAACACAAATTAAGATTTTTTAAGAATTTATTCTACTGTTGAAGCATTACATGTGCATATAATATTCAATGTACTACATTATTGTGAGGTATACAACATCCAGGCTCGTCTTCAGTTGCAATGACATGGGGTTCAATGTACTATATAGACCACGCATTTTCAGCTCATGTATCATGGAGACGCACGCAATTAACTTAAGTGGTGATATACCTCGTTCAAATCATTGGCGTTGCTAGTCGCTGAACCACAATATTACTTCCCTCCGCTGTTTACATCTAAAATACCCACTAAACACTTGTCGAGTAAGAAATCTGCATTGACCCAGGCATGGTATTTATCTGAAGAAGGGTCAAAGGCTACAATGAAGCCTCAATCGAACAAAATTTTAAAGCACCATTTAGTAGCACTTGTAACATGTTTTACAACTATCAATGGAACAAAACCTAGGCAACATAAGCACATTACTACAGATCTTGGACTAATTGTTCATCTATTGGTCACCACCAACAGACACCACAGCAAAAACCTATACCAGCAGAACAAGAGATCCCTTTTCCTAACCAAAGCAGTATTTTCTTGCTTTTGCCCCTTTTCCTGACTAGAAGATCATATTGCTTTGTAGCTCAATATAGGTAAAGAGTATTTGTAGTTTTATACTTGTTTGAAACGCCTTTGGTAAATGCATCTTTATTACAACCAGTTTCCAAGGTGAGGCATAAAAAATTCACAAAAAATTAGATATTTTTTCTTAAAAACCACTTTGATAAGGAAATTTCAGAATGAAAAGTCAAAAGGATACTGAATAACGATGTGCAATCTTTACCGACAGCTTTCATTAGCATATCAACACCTGAATAAGACCACCATCACCGGAAGTGAGAAATGAGTAATGACCAGTGCGAATAATACAATTAAGTATTTTAGGAGACAACAAGGTAATTAAGATAATAATAGTCTACGAGTGATTAGATACTTCGGTAGTTCGGTGATACTTCAAAGAGAATGTTTGCCCATGGCCATATAAATCAGTTAATTACAGTCTATGGGTGACTAAAAACTTCAGTGACACTTCAAAGAGAATGTTTGACCTTGATATCTAGAGCTAGAACATAAGCCTTATTGACATCTGCAAATATTATTACACAGAGATAGATTTCAGTTATGATCTTGTGGCCAAATGGGTTGATGACATGCCATAACATGGGGACCTTCCCTCTTTTTGGGTCGGTGAAGCATTTACTTGATAAGATCTTTCCTCCGTTTGATGGAGGCAGGGAGAATTCTACAAGCTTCATCAATAGCTAAACTACAAAAGAACAAGATCAGAGGGAGGGAGTAGGGAAAAGCGACAGACCATGGCCCACAATGTTATACAATTCAGACATATATGTTCTGAGCCTTATATCTAGAGGCAGTCAACTGACTTCGGCACAAATTAGCTACCTGATTATGGATTAATCTAAGCCTTATGATGGGTCAGAAGCGGTATCCAATGAAGCATATAGCAGAACGAGTCTCTTTCTATCTACTAGAAAGCAGGCTCGTTGTCTCCTTTCCGTCAACTAATTTTTTCAGTTACAACTTGATACACGAGACCTTGACAGGCAACGTGTCGTGCCAGGATGTAAAATGATAGCCCTTGATCTGCCTATAGGTTCCAGAGAGTTCTTCAACAAGGCAGAGATGCCCGCATAAGATGTGTACCCACTGTTCTGATGGGCCATTCAAAGTCTTAGCCAGTAGACCAACATATATTAATCAGAACCACCAGGCAACTCATTGCAGCTCCTTATCAGGTGGCTGAAGGACTGATGGCTATAAGCCTTTAAGTGGTGAGATTGGGTGGAATGTAATGCGCAGATTGTGGCTATCATCCTAGTTCAAGAACTCTTTTATCCAGAGTGTTTACTTTGATGAACTTGTTATGAGTTTACATATAAACTCATTGTAACAATTTATCATTAAAACTTTTCACATTGGAGTTACTCTCTCTGTCTCTTAATAATTCTGTCATTTTAAGAAGTCTCAATATACTTTAACCGTATTCCTATTCAGATTGGGACCACGTCACATCTATAATAGTATATAGTTGCCAACTACTCCCATCACATTTTACCTTTTCCTTCTTCTCAACAAAAAAATGCACATTATCATCAATCATATCTACTTGTCTTTCCTCACTACAATGTCCTTCAAATACCCACCTTATACTCCCCCCTAAATAGTTGCACCTAGACAAAAAGACAATTATTTTTGGATAGCCTACTACACCTAGAAGTTGAGACGTCAGGCCCAAAACATAATACTGGTTCGACTTCGTTATCTTCATAGCAGCAGCATTTTTTACAGCTCTTTCACACATACTTTTCTCAGTCATCTCCTTTATTCCAACATTAACATTTCCAAACACTCCGCAGTCCAAACTAAATAAAGACATCTGCATATAGAAGTATATGATTAACACCAGAATCACTCCAAAGACAAAAAGTGGGTAACAAAAGACAACAAGTCTTCACCAACTGTCAAACCAATTTTGTCAGGTGGTACCCTTCATCCTGCTCCTGCTATAATACCACTCCGTTTCCAACATTCACAGAAAAACTGTAAATTGTTTATTTTGAATTTTGATTATAAACCCTGTTAATTTCTACTACTGCTCGTAACAGCAAAACTAGTGAGCACTTTTATTAACGCAAGACTCAAGGACACGAAGATATATACTAGAAGATAATGTTGGCACTTGGCACTCAGCACATAGGACATAACTTTGAAAAGTAACAGGACAGATAAATGCCTACTATTTTTAATATATGACCGTACCTCCAGGATGAAAGTTCATATACGGAGCAATGTTATACACACGTCCATTCAGAACCGTCCACATGGAGCCTTCTGTTTGATGTTGTTTTACTTCACTCATAGATATAAGCCTCTTGTTCGACTGACCTTTTAATCCTATATTTCAGTCAAAAACAAGAAGTTAAAGAGATTCACATACCATAACGGTGACCTTCGCCATCACACATTGCCACTCTCAAATAAACTTGACCTTCCTAAGTTACATAGTGCATCAACTTAAGCCGAGGGGCAGTAGTGATGTGAATCTAAGCCGTCGTATCAAGTAGTTGGTGAGAAGAACTTTTAGCATTGTTCAATTTTGTTATACAAATACATATCTTGCGCTACACTTGCAAAAAACAGCATTCAACATTTGGCCATCAAAAAAGGCATTTGTGTGTAGTCTGTCTCTCCAAACCAAACCTAAACCATAAAAACGAACAACACAAAACTACATTCTTCACTGGAGAACTGATAAAACCATAAACCTCGGAGACAAGAATACAAACAGACCTGCGAGATCAGGATGCGTACGAGTAAGCTTGATCCAATCCATTTGGCTATATCCCTTCTCAAAAGGAACCTTGGCCCGAACAACCGGCTTCTTGGCCACAGGTTTCACTACTGCTGGATCCTTAAATGAATTTCCAGCTTGTTTTGGTGCATTACTAGACTGCATTGGGGATGTGCTAATAACATTGAAAGACAAAGATCCAACCTTTTCCTCGACTACGGTAGAAACAACAGGATTTCTATTGTTCCACAGATTAATTTGTTCACCACTATTACTACTTGAGGTTTCCTCACTTATAGTAATGTTTCTTATACCCGGCACCACGGTTTGCTCATCAAAACCATCCTGATTAATTGGTGCACTAACCTGCATAAACATAAATCAACAAAAATTACAAACTTCTTCATAAAAACTAACATTTCTGTTTGTGAAAATTGATGTTCCAACTTACCTGGCAAAATGTGAAATCGTCGTTTTCGTTTTCCATATGAACAATTATTTGTCAAGCTTATGAACAAGATAACCAGCCTGTTTATCCAACATTTACAATCAATTAGCTTGCTCCAATTCAGCAGTTCAGAATTGAAAACCTAGTTTGCAATTAACAAATTTGTTTAGTAATTTCAAATGTTAAGTAAAGTTTGATTATTATCTAATCTTTTTTACATCATTTAGACTACATTTCAAATAACTAATGTATCAAAGAATAACACAATAATCTGAATTATTTTAGCTTACAAATTGCTAAAAGAAAACTAAGCACAAAATTCTGAATTCATAATAAATAAAAACTGAAAGATTTTAGTTTTCAATCGTAAAACTTAAATTCACTCTTAAAAACAAACCTTCAATGAATTTGGAAGATCCAAGTTTTCGATCTCGTCGATAACGAAGCTTTATTCGTCCGTAATCCTTTTCTGTCACTCTTTGTATATGCAATTGGATGAATGATGGTCTTCCGAAGTTGCGTGTGGTATTCTGATATATCGTCAAGGTGTCAACTTTGAAGATAGAAAGCTATTATGGATGAACCTAAAAAGAGTAACAAATATGATCTTCTTTTCTTAAAATTAATTTATTAATTTAGAGTCAAAGATTAAGACAAGGAGACCTCTTGTCCTCATATTTAGGGGGGGTGAGCAGAAAAGTTGGGTTTCCGGTTCCAGACTCAGAACCGGTTGAAATCGGCGGTTTCGGAACTGGAACTGAAATTGTCGGGACTGGGTCTGGGTATCAAATATTAGGAACCGGTTGGAAGTGGGTCCAATTCCGGGTAGTGAAATTACATACCCGGTACCCACTGGGTACCCGGTTCAACCATTTCTAAGAGCGAATTTTTTTGACTATGAATGCATATGTAACGTATGCTTAAGACTTGAAGGTTTTTAAGATTAACTTGTCAATGAAAGTATCAAATTATGTTATGTATGATGCTTATATTTAGCTAAACAAGGAAAATATAGCTTTTGAATGCAATTGAATAGCGGGTACCCGGTATTGGAACCGGCCAAATTGACTAAATAACAATCACTTTTGTGGGACTGGGTACCCGGTCAAGGAACCGGTCCCGGTTGGTTCCGGTTCCAATTCCAAAAATTAAGGAACCGGTCCAACCGGTTCCAAGTTCTGGGTACCCGGTCCAACCGGTTCCGGTACCGATTCTGAGCAATATGATCGGGTACCCGGTTGTACTCACCCCTACTCGTATCAACTAGTTTTTGCCTCTTACGACAGGAAATCGGTAATTAGGTTTAAATCGTGTCCGAAAACTCAAAAAATCCCTAATGACAACTTCTTTTGCAAAGTCACGTTGTTAACTGCCTGAAATAGCTTTTATGACTTCGTGACAGCTCATTCATTTCCATAAACCGTTCATTCACTTCTCGGAAAAAAAACTCCCTCCAATATAGAATCTCTTGTTGCCAACCATTTTAACATACAACCCATACGTTTGCTTGGACGATATCTAGGGCAACACTTATCCTCAAATACAAGTACTCTTTTAGACTTTAATTCCCTAATTGCTAGAACAGACAAACACCTAAACTCTTGGATCACTTTATTCCTTTCAAAAGTAGTGCGTGTTGTACTCATCCAAAGTAAATAAAAAGATGTACCAATCTTTACCATGCAAAACTGTTGAGTTTCATAGAAAATAAATTAGATACTATTAACAGCGACTTTTTTTGAAAAAAAGGTCCCAACAATGAAAGTGGTATCCCTCTTGGTTCTTATACAATGCGATAAGATTAGCAAGCCCCAATTTTTAGGAGGATTAGGTCTCCAGAAAAACAAAGCATATGAAGGTATGCTAGCCAAATTAGTTTAGAAAACCCCTACCCATCCCACAGATACATGGGCAGGTATAATGTGTAAAAACTATTTTAAACATAACTCTTTCTCTAGTTTCCGACCTAAGTTTAATAACTCCCCAACCTGAAGAGCAACCTCGCAGAATACAGGAATTAATCCGGCGAGGGATTTGATGAAAATTAGGGTATGGATCAGATTTTTTCTTGCTAGATAACTAGTTTTCTCAAATTAGTCTTTTTAAACTGTTTAAAATACACTAGCTATTTTATTTAGCAACTTGCTCAAAATGAATTACCCCATATGACATATGAATCTTTGTGTTGTTAATACTTTCCCATCACATCTGCTCTATAATAGAAGGGGTTCCACTCTCTTCACAACCACAGAAAGACAACCCATGTGGGGACCTCACGTCCCTAGAAACTTCATAGTTAAGTGACACCTGGCTAGCTCATAACCCGGCCGCATTTCAATCTCCAAAGTGGTTGTATGTATGGATTTGGAACATATACACTCACCCAAAAAAAACTCTTTATTTGGCAACTCCTTCATAATAAATTACCCATACGAGATAATCTCATACGCATAAAAACACAAGTTCCTTCTGAATGTCCCCTCTGCCAGGCTTAGACAGAAACATAAACCATTCATTTATTTCTTACCCTCTGACCCATACTCTCTAGCATAATGGCATGATTAAAGATTTTTTGGAAATAACAATCCCAAATGTTCCTCTCCACAATGTTTTTACTTTGGTTAAAAACCACAACAGCAGACCTCGGCCTAATTCTTTTTACTATAGTGGAATTTTTGGAAGGAAATAAATTTAATAATCTTCCTGAACGAAACATACCAAATTAATCGAATTCTGCGAGAGCAAAATACTCGGCATCTGAATAAAATTTGCCTAATTCCGTCAATACTACTCATTCTTTCACTCCCCACCCCTTACAGTTACAGATAAAAAAATGCATTCCAAGTGTGTTGGAGACCTCCGCCCCCTAATTTCATTAAGCTCGATGTTGACGGCTCCTTTCTTCAAGCCTCACAACTGTTGGCATTATTGTCATCCGTACATATATTGGAAAAATCCTCAAATTTGCGGATGGGCTAATCCAAACCAAAAATATGTAATTAAAGTATCTTCTCATGGAAGGAGTAACAATCTCGTCGTCATCACTGTGGTAAAAAGAACGTTTAAACTCCTTGGTGAATTAAGACACTTATATAGATAATATTTGCCATCTCCCCTACCTAATTCCGTTCGACTTCAGTACATCATAATTTTAGAGAAGTAATTTCAGTTGCATGCTACCTTTTTAAGAAAGGACATCACAAAACCACAAAATGTCATTTGTTCAATGTATTTGAATATCCCACACTTTATCGTTTTTCCTTTTTAAATGGTTTGGGGTATACTCTTGATAGAAGGTTCTCCTAAATTTTTCCTGTAGCTTAGAATTTTTTTTGCATATTTATAGTTAAAGTCAAAATTAACAAATAGATACACGATCATCCATGAGACATAACACTTCTCCAAAATTGTTGTAGCTTTGGAGTTGGTTTTAGTTCAATTAAATTATTTTAGACGTCTTGTAATTTGGGGTAATCCTAGTCCAACCGCAAAATAGCAATGGACCCAATATGAGTAAAAAAACTCTCCCTTAAAGATAGACTGAAGTTTTATCATAAATAATGAATTTGCAATATTAGAAGAGAAAAAATGATTAGGTTACCATCATTGTAAATGACTGAGTTAGCCCTAAGGCTGAAAATTTTAGAGTTTTGTGATAGAAAAGAGTAAAAGGAAAGAGGGCCTCAATTTGGAATCTTTAATTTGCACAATTCACATCCGATAAATAAAACTCGTATACTTCAACGGTTATTAAATAATCACTCAAGAGTACAACATATGTGAGACACAAGTAGGGTTGCTCAAATGTAAGTTGTAGTCAATTGAGTCTCTAATTTTGTTTATAGGTTCCATTCAAGTCTCAGTTCATCCAATAAGATTCAATTTTAGACTAATGAACACCCTAGAGACAGGTGCTCCTCGATACTACATGAAAAAAGTAAATAATATATGTACATTCTTATTTTATTGTCACATAAGGTTTCAACACACACTTTGAGAAAAGTGAAAAAGTTATGGGATAGGGAAAAAAAAACCATGCATGTGATTAAGCTTTGGAGGAGAGAGAAAAAATATTTCTTTTAAAAGAGTAATTTAGCCCATTTGGATTTATTTTCTTACCAAATAGAGAAAAATCGTAATTGATATGAAAATCCCAAAATAGTATATCTTGCGATAAAAAAATACAGAAAGTTCTTAATGGTTTGAGAATTGGAGTTGGTTGGATGTATTGACCAAAATAACATGGTCTTTTTTGGGGTAAAACTCTTACAAAAATAGACATGAGTACGACTAAAGCAACAATAATTTATATCATTCATGGTAAGACTAACTCCATGTGAGAAATCAAATCATTTTCCAAGGGATAAAAGCCCAGGTATGATAAGAAACAAAACATAAATGAAAAGATAATTTCAATAAAAGAAAACTTAAAAGCGACTCTTATCCAATTCAAATTCCTTTTAAAAGAGATTACTAGACAAGAATGGTTTATGGATTGTGAAAACTAAAGTTGTTGAACTTATTAAGATAACAATTACAATTACAATCCAAAGTTATGTCTTGGTATGAGTGGGAATATTATTTCTCTTTTGCATGTCCATGGAGTTTTGAAAAATTCAAACATCTTATATATAGATAAAGAGGTAAGCTTTTCTCGAACAAAATACACTCCTTGGAATACAAGCTTAATCCTCCGAATCCGCTAGTCGCCAAAACTCCACTGATGAGAAGTGATTGGGTGAAAGCTTGAATCTAGATATTTTTTAGAAGCATTGTTATTATTTATAACAAAACCATTATTACTACCAGTGTTGATTTACTATCTCTTAATCATTTAAAAAGTATAAAGAGTCACAAACAAGCATGTAGTATATATATAATAAACAATGTTCAAGGATTTTAACATGTTATTCGATCGACTTTGATATTCCATCCATCCCGTATCAGTCCCCCACAATTACGTTTAGTCTCACTACTATAATATCAAAGAAGGACGAAATAGATCTATTTTTTGTATCCATCACGGCTAATGGCTAACAAGGACAAACATAAAATTTTGAGTATGGATAAGTGGAGGTCTAGTGGATAGTGAGAAAGATGATTACAATTTTATATCCAAGAACGTGGGGTCGATTTATCATCTAGTGTATAGTGAGTTACAAAGACCATATGAAAAATAATCTCAACGTTGTTTTTTGGTGCGAAGGAATAAAAAGTCACGATGAGAATCGATTTTAAAACCCATTAAATGTGGGAAGAATGTTCAAGTAAATGAACTAACTCTGACTCTTTAAATTTAGTGTTAATTGAAATCGAAAAAATACTTTCGACCAAGTGAATTATTCCTCACTCGACGCCAAAATTGTCGTGGGAGGAAGATACTAGAGGACAATAATCCGCATCGCGGCATCCGCCCACCCTGCCCCTTGCCACTTTAACTAAAACGTAATTATCAAACAACTCATTACTCACGATTTCACGAATGCATAAACACACATTGATAAGAATCCTCCCCTCAATCTACTTCTTTTGCCTTTTTTGTCATTTGGCTCGACGATGACAAAAACAACAACAAACTATTGACACTTGACTTGGCACAGCAGCCTTACTGGCTCTCACGCTCACTCTCTATAATACAACAACAACAACAACAACAACAACAACAACAACTGCTGTTTTTCCAGCTTTTCAACTCCAAACATCTCCTCAAACCTCTCTGCTTTTTGTCTTCCATCTTTAGGGTTCTTCAGATCCTCTTCAAAGTAATCTCTCTTTTTCTCTCTTTATAATTCTGCATTGTTACTTTTCTTTTATGGGTATTACTTTATAATGCTTATATAGTTCAATTTTGACAATTTTCTGTCTACCCATTTGCTCATTTCACGCTAAAGATGTCAAAGACTGGAGCTTTTGATCTTGCTAATGGCGTTGGTGGAAAGATCGAGAAAGATGATGTCCTTTCTGCTGTTGATAAGTGAGATTCTATCACTGTAATCTATCTGCATTGTTGATTTTTTGTGATTTTTATTGAAATAGGAACAGAATCTTATGATATGAAGATGATTGTATAAACTTTTAACTCAAAATAAGTAATGGGTATATGGGTCCACTTTTTGTGTTGCTTACTTTGTAACTCACGTCAATATCTCAATTAATGAACACCCGACTTTCACTATATAATTTATATTATCATTGATCTCTGACTCTTACTATTTGAATTGATTGATCTCAATTGTAATGTTATGGTCGAATGATTTCTTTAATGTTGTACTGTATCAGTCATTATGTCGTCTGTTGTTGTCGATTGGTTGTTCATTTTGATTTGCTGTGTGCTAGATCTGTACTATGTAAGCACACCATTTTGGTGTTTTTTTTTTTAAATTTCTTTTTTGTGGGTTGTCTGTTGTCATGCAATGTTTGCTCGATTCATAGTAACTTTAGAGTCATAACTAACATCAGATTATGGATCATAGATTAGGAGGTGGGTAATTATGTAAGATGAAGGGACTAATTGGTGTTACCATGATCACTCCATTTACATGTTTAGAACTTGTATAATTCCGTTTTCTCTATTGAGACCTATGTTACTTGGACTCTTCATTTTACCTCAAGTACCCGTGTCGACTTGGACATGGGTATATATATTTGGAAAATTGGGCCAAAACGGAATTCTTTTGTCAAATGGACGAGCCGGGCACTTGGACACGTACTTGTGTTCAACATGGGTACCCGAGTCTGAGTAACATAGATGGAAACTATTCACCTTATTTTGTTGTGTTGTTTAGGGTGAGTTGCATTGAACATGTTTCACTTGAGCTATGTCATAATCTTGTAGTAGCAAGCACCCTGCATTGGATGATGGAAATTTGAACATGCAAAGAAAACAGGCAATTGATTTTTGGTCGTAAATATGCAATTTCTGATTTAATTATTTGTGGGAAAGCTTAAATACTTTCATAGAATGAAGAATCATAAATTTGTCAATTGTCAAATTGTGAAATGTATGTCAGCTTAATGAATTGGGTTTCATGTGCTGCTTAGACGGTTACTGGAATTCCTGACTTGAAACGCAGCATCATGATCTCTACTTTCGTTTTCAGAATGCTGTACCTTCATCTTCAAATAATCAGCATTATTGTTGTTCTTCCAGGTATGAGAAATACCATGTCTACTATGGAGGTGAAGAGGAAGAAAGAAAATCTAACTACACTGACATGGTAATGTGCACTTAATTTGAACCTATAGTTTCTTGGTTTCTGAGTTTCTGATTTGGTGATCGTGTATCATCATCTGCGTATCTTGCTCTACACTTTTCCTTATAGTTGCCCAACTTCCACTACTTATTCTAGGTAATGATTTTTGGACACGGTTGTAAATGGAACATGTAAGTGCGCTGTTATATTAAGAACTATTTTGCTTCCTAGGTTCTGACTGGGAGGAAGTTCAGCATTGTATCATTTTTTTTTAACTGTGTGGTAAAAGTTCTGAGTGGTTCATCTAGTTAGAGGGAGAATGTGAAACTTTGAGTTCAATCATGTGGGGATATATATTGCCTGTTCTAATGCGTTTATGGTTTAATGCTCTGTCTTTCCTACCATCACATGTCTATGGATGCTGAAAGAATTATATCTAGGACTGGCTATAAGGCCTTTTTTTGTTAACAAACTGTGACATATCTTCCATTTTGGCTTGTTAAGTAATCTTCTGTTATGTGGTTTTATCTAATTTCTGAGGCTCGTAAAGTAGCTTAGTTGATGATTATAGAAGCAGGATGAAGTTGATTGTGAAATTATAATTTTTATACTCATTTTTACCTAATGATAGGTGAACAAGTATTATGATCTGGTTACTAGTTTCTATGAGTTTGGCTGGGGGGAATCCTTCCATTTTGCTCACAGGTTTGCCTTTCTGTATATAACATTCTATTCATGGTGTGACTAGTTTGTTCCTCTAGCTTTTACCTTTTCCTAAGAATGAGATCTATGGTTACAGATGGATTGGAGAATCACTTCGGGAGAGCATCAAACGCCATGAGCACTTCCTTGCTTTGCAACTTGGGCTGAAGCCTGGGCAGAAGGTTTTCTTCTCCTTTCTTTTGGGTGTATGGTGCACTAATTTCAGTTCTGTGAGATTTAGTATCAATGATTTCCTAAATTTGGGTGTTTGGCGGCCATTCCTCAGGTGTTGGATGTGGGATGTGGTATTGGAGGTCCACTCAGGGAAATTTCTAGATTCAGGTTAGCTTTAGGCATGTTACAGTACAAGCTTTAAACGAGATATATTTTTTGTTCTTTAGCTTTCAAATAATTGTTAGTTTGTCTCTTTAAGGATTCTATCTGTTTGCAACTTTGCATTGTATATTCGTATCATCAACAAGCCCAATTAATATATGCATATTGGGATTCTGCAGTAAGTTTGAGGTTTCGATGTTGTTAGTGCTAGTTTGTTTGCTTACATGTCAACTACCTTCATTGGCCTCATATATGTTCTAAGACATGTAAACACTTGTAAGACAAGGGTCAAGTGCTCAAGTTGTTATGCAGATTAGTGTTTTCTTTGTCCATTTAGCATTGTTTAGGTCTCCATCTTGAAAATCTGTCGTTTATATATATGTTGTAAGACATGTAAGCTGAGCGGGGTCCAGGCCACTTCTCCTTACCCCAAAAAAAAATAAAAAATGTAAGCTGTAACACTTGTAAGGAAAGGGTCAAGTGCTCAAGTTGTTATGCAGATTAGTGTTCTTTTTGTCTATTTAGCATTCTTGAGGTGTCCATTTTGAAAATTCTGTCATCTTTTCCTTACTTGGTTTTCTTGACAACTAACTTTTGTCTGAGCTCTGAATTGTTGATTTTTTGGCAGCTCAACATCTGTGACAGGATTGAACAATAATGAATATCAAATTACAAGGGGAAAGGTATCATCCGACTCTGCCTTTGCTTGTCTTTTCCTTTGTCGTTTCTATTACACGGAAATTAATATGTTGAATTTCTGATTTTTCATTTGGGCCGCATCACTAAAACTTCTGCCCCCCAACCTATAAGCTTTTCATCATTTGATGGTCTAAAAATAAAAGTCCACTTATTTGTAAGCTTGAATTTTTACTGCATGACAGGAACTGAATCGGATTGCAGGGGTCGACAAGACATGTGACTTTGTCAAAGTAAGGCTGAATTCACACTGTGGGTTTCTAATTCAGCAAATGTTGCTAAATTTCAGCAAATGTAATCATTGGTTGTGCAGGCTGATTTCATGAAAATGCCATTTCCAGAAAATTCATTCGATGCTGTGTATGCCATTGAGGCAACATGCCATGCACCAGATGCTGTATGTAGCACATAGCCTTCCTGCTTTTCTTATACGTTGATTTTTTTGCTGACAACATTAAAAACATTCTCGTTTCTGTTGGAAAAGGTCGGATGCTATCAACAAATATACAGAGTGCTAAAGCCTGGGCAACATTTTGCTGCATATGAGTGGTGCATGACGGATGCCTTTGATCCCAATAACCAAGACCACCAGAAAATCAAGGTTGTTATAGTAGTTACGATATCTGATGATGTTTTTAGTGCTGAATTCTGTATGCATTTTGTGGTACATGAATTGTCATTTCAAAAAAAATATCGCTAATATTGTTGGCTTTTTGATGGGTTCAGTCAGAAATTGAGCTCGGTGATGGGCTTCCAGACATTAGATCAACAAGACAATGCCTGGATGCTCTAAAGAAAGCAGGATTTGAGGTTGGTTTGTGATGCGCTAATCTTTTTGGTTGTTGCTATACTTCCACGGATATACTAATGTTTATAAATTTGGGATAACCGTCCTCTGTCTCAAGGTAATTTGGGAAAGAGATCTCGCTGTTAGCTCGCCAGTGCCTTGGTACTTGCCATTGGACACAACTCACTTTTCTTTGAGTAGCTTCCGTCTAACTTCTGCTGGACGTTTCTTGACTAGAAATTTGGTAAGAGATTGGCATGGTTAAGATTTACTTATTCGTTGAACTTTCTCATGTCATCTACAATTCTTAGCTTTGGTGATGTCTTTCCTTTTCTAGGTCAAGACTCTAGAATTCGTCGGACTAGCGCCAAAGGGGAGTTTAAGAGTTCAATCTTTTCTAGAAAAAGCTGCTGAAGGACTTGTTGAAGGTGGAAGGTGAGTGAATATCATTTTCACCTTAATTCTACTCCCTCCATCCCAAATTCCCAATTCAGTGGCAAATTTGTTGTTTCATAGTTTCCGAAACAAACATTCGATCATTAATATACTGAATCATGAAGATGCACATTGAAACTAATCTAACAAGATAGTAAGAATTCACACGATGAAAAAATGTGGTCAAAGTTGATCATGAATGAGCAAATGTTGCAACTTATTTTGCGAGCGTGAGAATATTTGAAGCTAGGTTTAATCACAGGACCAGTTATTAATCTGATTTGTACTTGAATATTTCAGGAGAGAGATCTTCACTCCAATGTACTTCTTCGTGGCCCGGAAGCCCTTGTCACAGAGCGAGTAACATCGAAACAAGCTTCAATACAGTCTTGTGTGTCGTTCACATGCAATGTTGCTAGCTCATTACTCATTAGGGTCCCCGCAGCCTCCTATTGATTTCATTTGTTTTTGTTAGCAGATCTTCTTTCACCTTTATTATGCTTGTGTAAGTTTTTACTTTGTTTCACTTGTTGGTTTGGTAATCGATGTGTTATTTTGCCAATTTTTGCTGCATTTTTTCACTCTACTGTTCTTTTAACTTTGCTCCTTGAGTTGTACAGTACATCTTTTACCGGGGCCCACTCGTAGATGATGTGGGCCGTATTGCATTGTCTCCCGTTCAAGCCATGTTAAATAAAACAAGATTGTTAAAATTTTTTAGAGCTAGATTTTAGGTTGTCGTGGCCCGTTAGACGTCACTCATACCCTTCAGCCTTTTATGAATTTCGCGGAGTATTGTACAACATAAGTCATGCAATAAATTTAGAGTCAGAGTTCCAATAAAACAAAGACTAGTGTTAGACGCTCTATTCATGTAGACTAGAATTCTATGCACGCGATGCGTGCGACAATAACTTTATTATGAAATTTCATAATCTACGATAGATAATTTTATGGATAGTCGCATCTTACAGTAACTTTTCATGTTTTTAGAAACTCCCACCTTAATGATTTTTTTTTAAAAAAAATTCCACCTACCATTTACAATTTATTAAAAACTCTACCACTTAACGGTTTTTGTAAAATTTTATTAACAAAACTGTTAAGTGTCCCACATATACATTTTGTTAACAAAATGGAACTTGAAATAGTTGCAATTCTTTCCAAATAGTTGTAATTCCTTTCAAATTTGCTCTAAATTTGTTGAGGATTTGCCCTTAAATTGATGAAATTGACTTCAATTTCATCGAACACTAATAATAAAATGCATATGTGAGGCCCACTTCACGGTTTTTTATCGGATTTAACAAAAATCATTAAATGGTGGGAGTTTCTAATAAAATTGGGAAGGATAGATGGAAATTTAAAAGAAAATTTCATTAAGGTGAAAGTTTATAAAAACGTGAAAAATTTAGGTGGTTTTGAACAAAAAATCCTAATTTTATTATACGATGTGTGTTTTGACTACTGTAACATGATAAAATGTGAAAGCACACAACATATTTTGTTTTCAAGCTAAATTCATTTTGGCTTATTTTTCTTTGCAAACATCCCTTACTCCCACCATCAACTACAACTTTTGTTATACAATACCTGATAAGGTATTTTTTGCTCATTGTGCAAATGAGAAAAAATTCAAAAGTACTTGAAAACACTTTATCACTCATGCTAAAATACTTTGTCATGATCAAATGTGCCTTCACTCATGAACAATCAATTACTTATGTATTTCAAAATAAAAATTTCAAAAGTATATAAAAGTATAGCAAAGTGGGTGTCTATCTATAGATCTCAAGAAAATATAATCGTTGATATTTTTTTAAATTGTTTTTACTTTGTAGGTTTTTAGATATTTTAGTTAGAAGTTTTGAATATCTTTTATTAAAAATATGATGGCTAAATTTGGAAATAAAACTTAATTACTTAATAAACTCATTGATTTATATATTTATTTTTCCTTTTTTTTCTTTTTGGTGTCCACCCCCACCTCTTCACTTATATAATAGAGATAGTTCAGCTGTTAGAACAACTATTAGGACGCCCTTTTTCATTGTTTAGCTAAAAAAACATTCAAACAATAACTACATCATATTCGTATTAACATTGCTTATGAAATATCGGGCATCCAGTGGGTACCAGGTCCAAGATTTGTACTACCTAGAATTGGAACATGTTGCAACCGAGGCCTTATATTTGGACGCAGACTCGGTCCCCAGTACGACCACATCCAATTATGAATCCGTCAGGTCCAACCGATTTTGGGTCTGAAACCAGATACTCAATTTTTCTGCTCAACGCTATTCCTAGGATCGATTATGATCCCGCTCTAATGGCTCATACATACCAAAAATAAATGTATATGTATTAATGTACTAAACTTTATGGAACTTTAAGCTAAAACCTTAAAAGTTCAATATACTTGAAGTTAAAACCTTATACTCCCTCCGTAACAAAAAAAACGCAACGATTGGCCTTGGCACACTCTCCTATGCAAAAGATCCTAATGACAAATTAAAGAGATGATTAAGTGAGTTAGTGACCTTCAAGCTCCAACCACCACCTACCAAGCCAACCACCAACTTCAACCCCGACCACCCCGCCAACCACCACCTTCAACACTGGCCACCCTGAATACCACCGCCAAACCATCGAACCTACCCTGGAAACCGTCGCCCAACCCAGATTTCGTCGCCGAACACCATCGAGCCCAGCCACCACCCTAAACCACGAACCCTAAAAACCCTAGAAATCGTTGAACACCACGAGCCCAGCCCAGATTCTGTCGCCAAACACCAACGAGCCCACCCTATAAACCGTCGCCCAGAACTCGCACCCCAAACACCACGAGCCCAGCCCAGATTCCGTCGCCAAACACCAACAAGCCCACCCTAGAAACCGTCGCCTAGAACTCGCACCCCAAATACCACGAGCTCAGCCCAGATTCCGTCGCCAAACACCAACAAGCCCACCCTAGAAACCGTCGCCCCCAGAAATCGCACCCCAAACACCATCGAGCCCGGTCACCACCCTAAACCACGAACCCTAATCACCCTAGAAATCGCCGAACACCACGAGCCCAGCCCAGATTCCGTCGCCAAACACCAACGAGCCCACCCTATAAACCGTCGCCCAGAAGCAGTGGTGGTTAGGGTTTTGTGGCGGTGGATAGGGTGAAATTGGGTTTAATGTGGTGTTGGGTGGTGATGGGTGAATTTAGGTTGAATTTGAGTAATTGGGTTAAGAGTTATTAACTTTAATTAATTTATAGTTAAATTATAATGATAATTTAGGATGTTTTAATCATGATTTTTACCTAAAATGGAAAGTTTGCAAATGTTGCATTTTTTTGTTACGTCCAAAAATGGCAAATGTTGCGTTTTTTTTGTTACGGAGGGAGTACAATAAATTTTTACTTAAATCCTTATTCTTTAAATCTTTTCACATGCTACCACAAGACTTGCTCTTGATTTTATGATAAAAAGGAAAAAAAAAAGTTGGATTGCCTACTTTCCGTTGGTTTATGATTGCTTCGTTGAAAGTTTATCGAGCATGTAAATTAATAACAACAAACTTTACCCTAACGTAGCTTTAAACTATTAGTGTTAATATTTTTTTTTTAAAAAAATATATCTCATTATAAGTATATATTAGGTAAGAATAAATCCTTGCATCAGTAGAGGAGAAAAATGTGGATCCTACTGTTAGAACTCGTAATCGGGAAAACAAATATGAACACGAATAAGACAAACAACGAACCAAAGATCCTCTAGGCGTGTATGGGAACACTATCCCAAAAGCGATATTCCGACCCTATACGAAGCACGGGTTGCACGGAATTCACCTCCGAGATACAAAGAAGAAAACAGTGATTATCACGCTCGTATGAGAATCACCAAATGAGAACAAATGTAATGTGTAATTGCTTTGATGATCAATGTAAAAATCACTTTGAGAGAGAGTGCTTTTGAGAGAGAATGTAAAAAGCATGTTGCCATTCATCAGTGGTATTCCCACTTATATGCACGTAACCAAAGCCAAAAACAACCGTCCATTACTCCTTAAACGGCATGAAACCGTCATTTAAGATGCCCGTAAAACGGTCTGATCGCGAGTCGCGAAATCGGTCGCGAGTCGCGACCTTGACGAACTTTGGAGCACAAGCATGGCAGTGCTTGGTCGCGAGTCACGACAACCGTCGCGAGGTGCGACGAGCTGGTCGCGGGCCGCGACCTGCCCCTGCTCCCTTCTTCGTCTTCGTTTGCTTGGCTCTTATCTTTAATTCAACTTCAAGACTTATAAAGTTATTCTTGTGTACTATACCATAAACAATCAACGTGCACTTTAACTTAACTTAAGCAACAACACCATAACCAAGTAGCTTAAGTTAAACGTTACATGAAAACAAACAACCAAATACTCTAAATTATCCAACAATCCTCCCCCATTTAGAGTATTCTAAAGATAATAAGCACTAAACACCATCAAAACAAACAACCTCATGCATCAATGAAAGTGTACTAAGACTTGAACTTCCACCTAGTATAATATACATTCCAAGCATCCGTATCCGAAAGGTGTCGCAAGCGATTGAACCAATCTCAATACATAGTGGAAAGCTTGAAGATACCATACACACAAGATCAACTATTTGAACTCATTAAACTCGACACTTTAAGCCATGTGTCCGTATCATTCATAAGTGTATCATAGCTATGCCCCTATAGCTACTTGAAGCGGCTAAACTTCACACTTACATAGGTAGAACTCTTAAATAAACATGCCACTATGACAAGGCATAACAAGAGAACTATTAAGATTCACAACCTCTTACAACATCATAGTCAAAACAAGAACAATACTTAAGGATACTTACAAATGTTCTTCAATCATCAAATGAAGGAATTAATCTTATTGAACTTAAGACCCAACATCTTATTGGGCGTTAAGTTAAGATTCTCTCACTCGTGAATAACTAAGGGCTCCAATCCAAGACCGATTGTCATCCTCTTCACCGTATCTCTAGCCAAGGCCTTAGTAAAACAATCCGCTAGATTATACGTAGTCCGCACATAGTTAACAGTGATAATACTATCCTTGATAAGTCCTTGAATGTATGAATGCCGCACACCAATGTGCCTTGACTTACCATTATAAACTTGACTATATGCCCTTGCCAAAGATGTATCATTTTCACAATGTATCGCTATGGGCGATATTGGTTTTGGCAACAAAGGAATCTCAATCATGAGATTCTTTAACCACTCCGGCTCTTTACTAGTCGAGGACAAAGCAATGAACTCCGAAGTCATGGAGGAGTCCTCAATGCAAATTTGCTTCTTAGAAGCACAAGAGATATCACCTCCCCCAAGTAGGAAAACGAATTCACTTGTGGAAGAGTGATCCTCTCGATTAGAGATCCAACTTGCATCCGAATAACCTTCTAAAACCGAAGGATATCCACTGTAGGATAAACCATAATCTTTGGTTTTCCCCAAATACCTTAACACACGACGAATAGCATGCCAATTCTTCATACTAGGGTTACTAGTATACCTACTAAGCTTGCCTACCGCAAATGCGATATCCGGCCTAGTACTCGTCATAGCATACATCAAACAACCTATGACCCCGTGCCTACTCAAGTTGAGATACCGCATTACCATCATTTGACATTAGTTTCTCACTTGGATCCATAGGAGTTGATACAAAAGAGCAATCACTAACATTGAACTTCTTAAGTACTTTTTCAATGTAGTGTGTTTGAGATAAACTCAATTTTCCATTGCTTCTTTTAATTCTTATGCCTAGAATGACATCCGCTTCTCCTAAATCTTTCATGGAGAACATTGATGATAGGAAAGCCTTTGCCCACTCAACTTGTGACAAATCAGTCCCAAAAATCAACATGTCATCTACATATAGACAAATCATAACACCATGACCTAAGTCATCAAATTTGCTAGGTTTACACTTGGGAGGCAAATCCGCCAAAACCCATGTGTTATTCCCCATGATGGAATCCATCTCATCATCAATAACTTCCTTCCAAAAAGGAGCATCTTAAGATCTCATGGCATCATCATAAGTCAAAGGATCACCTTCCACATTAAACACAAATGGAAATTTAGTCAATATAGAACTTCTAGATCCTTCAACTAAATATACATGAAAATTCGGGCCAAAGGATTTCTCCTTTCTTGCCCTTTTACTTCTCCTAGGTTGTGATGAAGTCGATGCTACATTCTCATCTAGAGTTTGTTCATCTAATTCTTGATTATTTAAAGACCGATAAACTTCTTGAATAATGGTACTTGGAGTTACATCCTTTGGTCTAGGAATTGATGAATATCGATTTTCATCAAAGATTGCATCTCTTGACTCCGCAATAGTGTGAATTGACCAAACGTTATTTTGTTCTATAACATAGAACCTATAGGCTTTGCTATGAATAGCATACTCTATAAAGATGCATTCAACTCCCCTTGCACCTAACTTTTTACGTTTAGGTTCCGGCACTTTTACAATTGCCCTACAACCCCAAACTCTAAGATAACTTAGATTTGGTTTTCTTTTGTACCATAATTCATAGGGTGTAACTTTTGTTTTTTTTTTCATAGGAACGCGGTTTAATATATAACAAGCCGTTAAAACCGCTTCACCCCAAAATCCATCACTCAAACCCGAATAGGATAACATAGAATTTACCATTTCTTGTAAATTTCTATTCTTTCTTTCCGTTATACCATATTGTTGTGGTGTATAACCCGCGGTTATTTCATGTATGATTCCTAATGATTGGAAATAACTAGGATCATGGTATTCACCACCCCTATCGGTTCTAAACCGTTTTATTTTGTCATTTAGTTGTAATTCTACCTCGTTTTTATAGATCTTAAACTTATCTAGAGCTTCATCTTTAGTGAATAGAAGATAAACATAACAATACCTAGAATAATCATCTATAAATGTTATGATATACTTCTTATTACCTAAAGAAGGAGTGCTATGGAAATCACATAGATCACTATGCACCAAATCAAGCAAATTAGTATCACTTTCCACATTATTTGGGGAAGAATTTCTGGTTATCTTTGTAAGCATGCATGTTCTACACTTCTCTATGCTTGGATCAAAACTAGGAATCAAATCATCCTTTGACATAGAATATACAATTCTATAATTAACATGACCAAGCCGATAATGTCAAAGAAAAGAACTATCATTAACAACGCAAACATTGTTTAACAAAGTATTCGAAATACTTAACTTGAACATACCATTACATAAATAACCCAAACCAACAAAAGACCCTCCTTTAGATAAAATAAACTTGTCCGACTCAAATACCATTTTAAAACCTATTCGATTCAAGATAGCTCCCGAGACTAGATTCTTTCTAAGGTCCGGAGCAAATACAACATCTCTTAAAACAAGAGACTTTCCGGAACTACAAACTAGCTCAACTTGTCCTACTCCTAAGACTTTAGCAGTAGAATCATTTCCCATGTAAAGAACTTCTCCTTCATCCGCCTCCTTGAAGGTCTTGAAGAGAGATCTTTCCTTGCATACATGTCTTGAAGCTCCCTAATCGATGTACCATGAACAATCATCCTGTACACAAAAATTTCAGAAATTGTACACACATAATTCAAAATCGAATTAAGTGAAACTTGTGCACATGTACCTTGCTTGGGTTGGGTATGGCTAGACTCGCCTTTCCCACCACCAAGCCCATTCTTGTTCATCTTTTTCTTCCAAATGGTGCAATCCTTCTTGAAGTGACCGAGCTTTCCACATTCCCAACAAGCTCGTTGTTGTCCTCATCCACCAAACTTTGGTTTCTTACCATAGTTTCCTTTGGTGAAGTTATGTGCCCTCTTCTTAGGATTAGAGTCGTTAGACTTTTCATCCTCCACCATGTTAATAGTGGAAGAACTAGGATTTACCTCCTTTTGACCATCTTGAACCCGAACGCCCTCTTCAATCCGAAGATGAGCACCCAATTGTTCAATAGTCATTTCATCCTTCCTATGTTTCAAGTTATTTCTAACATCTTTCCATGAGGAGGGTAATTTGTCGATTATTGAATAAACGACAAATGTTTCATCCATTCTAATATCATGTTGTTTAAAGCTTCCTAAAATTCTTTGCACTTCATGGAATTGTTCCATAATTGGCCTAGACTCAACCATTTAAAAGTTATTGAAATTGCAAACTAGAAATTTCATACTAGAAGCATCTTCGGCCGTGTATTTAGACTCTAAGTCATCCCAAAGAACTTTAGCGGATTCATAACATTGATAAATATCAAATAAATCATCGGCCATACCCAAGGTTGTCAGGATCGGGATCCTACCTTGGATCGATGAAGGGGGGTAGGATCGAATCGGTAGAATCGGATCGTGGGATCGTAAGATCCTACTAAATAACAAATAAAATTATCTAATATGCTATAAATTGAGTCAAAGGTATTTATTCAAAAGGGTCTTAATGCTAAAAAACATTAGTTTGCCTAAGAAAGGTCGATCTTCGATTTCTTTTAGTGTATGGTAGTTAGACGTGCAATAACACAAGTCATACTTGATACTTTATGGTGAAGTTTGTCAATAATGGAACCTTAGCTATGATAAACTTCAAGCCATCAACCGATAGAATTATATTAATGTCTCAGGTTATGTAATTCCTTAGCGACAATGACTAAATACAATAACTTTAGGAGCATATAATAAACTAAAGTCTCGTATTATTGTGAAATGTTGGATCGGATAGTATGATCGTAAGACCGTAGGATCGTATTAAGATCCTACCACTCGTAATTGTTATCGGATTAGGATCGTAAGATCCTACGAACTTTAAGATCCTACTAAAGATCCGGATCGATCATGCAATTTTGGATCGTAGAATCGTAGGATCGTAAGATCCAGATCGGGATTATAACAACCATGGCCATACCATTGAGAATGTGACCACGGCATATGTAGTCGTCGTTCTCCCACTTCTTCCTCTTCCTAGTAGCCTCAATCGTCTCATCATCCACTTCAATAGGCTTCGGGGATGTGAGAACTTACACCACCCCCAAAGAGGTAAGAAGAAAGTGCATCTTCTTTTGCCATCTACGGAAACCCACGCCTTCAAACTTGTCAAGTTTGTGGAAATTATCTGTCATCTCATGAAGTGTAGCCATCTTATGAAAATATCGCTTTTAAATTGTTAGAACCGTAACCGGAAAAACAAAGATGAACACGAATAAGACAAACAACGAACCAAAGATCCTCTAGGCGTGTATGGGAACACTTTCCTAAAAGCGATATTCCGACCTTATACGAAGCACGGGTTGCACGGAATTCACCTCCGAGATACAAAGAAGAAAACAGTGATTATCACGCTCGTATGAGAATCACCAAATGAGAACAAATGTAATGTGTAATTGCTTTGATGATCAATGTAAAAATCACTTTGAGAGAGAGTGCTTTTGAGAGAGAATGTAAAAAGCATGTTGCCATTCATCAGTGGTATTCCCACTTATATGCACGTAACCAAAGCCAAAACAACCGTCCATTACTCCTCAAACGGCATGAAAACCGTCATTTAAGACACCCGTAAAATGGTCTGGTCGCGAGTCGCGACCTTGATGAACTTTGGAGCCGTCGCGAGTCGTGACAACCGTCGCAAGGTGCGACGAGCTGGTCGCGGGCCGCGACCCGCCCCTGCTCCCTTCTTCGTCTTTGTTTGCTTAGCTCTTATCTTTTGTTCAACTTCAAGACTTATGAATTTATTCTTGTTTACTACACCATAAACAATCAACGTGTCCTTTAACGTAACTTAAGCAACGACACCATAACCAAGTAGCTTAAGTTAAACGTTACATGAAAACAATCAACCAATACTCTAAATTATCCAACACCCACCTTTACAAGGAGTGAGAATTACAATTTTTATTATACACTCGGGCGTACCATGCTCATGGTACACTGGGTGTATGATGTATAATCTTGGTGAGAATTGATCCCAGCCTTAAACCACTAGGCCAACCCATTGCTAATGTTGATAGTACTCTCCGCCCCTTTTTGGCAGGTGTCACATACTTTGTTTTTGCCAATCATTTGTGATCTATACATACGTAAAAGCATAATCAAGTGAAATTTTGTTAAATTCGTATCAATATGTAATTTTCAAATATCAATTTTTTTATTATTTAACTTGCTCATATGTGAAGGTATTATGGTCAAAGTTTTGCATAAACAAGTGTAAAAGTCAAACTATGTAGATTAAAAAAAAGAAGGTAGTATCTGTATACTATAAGAGAAAAGGGGGTGGACACTAAAAATAAGAAGAAAAAAAACAAATAAAATAAATCAAAGAATTTAAATCTAAATGAAGTTTTATTTCCAATCTTAGCCATTAGATTTTTAGTCTAAACTTCAAATTATAATATCTGAAAATCTATAAAGTAAAAACAATTAAAATCCCCCTAGTAATTCTTCGAACGACGTTATTTTGGATTGTAATCGGATTTATAAATGTAGTTTAATCTATGCTATGGCTATTTTCTAAAAAAAAAACAATTAAAAAATTATCAATGGTTATATTTTCTTGAGATTTATAAATAGATACCCAATTTGCTATATTTTTATATACTTTTATTTATTTTTTATTTTCAAATACATCAGTAATTGGTTGCTCATGAGTCATGAGTTGTGGGTTGCATTTTGATTACGAAACATGGTAAAGTATTTTAGGATGAGTGAGAAAGTGGTAGAGAGAGAGGGATGATGAATTTTTTACTCACGAGTGATTATGCTCTAAATGACATCTTCCATTAATTTTTCGCAAGATTTTTTTATATCTTTTTTGGCGTTTTGTTTTCAAATCACTGTTGCTAATATACAATCTAATATTTATTACTTTTTTTTATGTATTTATATTGTTTTACTATTTAAACTCTTTTGAGATTACAATTATACCCTATAAAATACAAAATAACTAAAATTTAACGATTATTTTAAAAGTATGAAAAATATGTGTACACTTAACTGGAGAAATAGCAATTAATTTCTCCCAAATCCTTACATATTACTTTTTTTGCACGAAACACACATCACACGCATAAAAGACTAGTTATATACTTATCAAACAAACCATGTGAACAACTAGAGAACAAACGAAATATAATTGCCAAAGAAGGCTTTACTTTCCATGTATTAGTAAAACAACAAATAATTGGTTTATAAGTACCTAAAACTATTTTTTTTACCCATTTAGTGTTCTCCGTAATATGTAAATTTTACTTATTGAAACATTTCTCTTAATTTCTATAAATCTTAAAATCGATTCTCATCAGCTTATGCACCAAAAAGAATACTTCCTCCGTTCCAAAATGTTATACCCATTTTTCGTTTTAGGCCGTTTCAAAAAGATATACCCATATAAAATTTTTTCTATTTATATACATTTTTTTCCCCATTTTACCCTTCAATATCTAAATATTTACCTACCTTTTACTCATTTGTACTTTAATGGTCCCCACATTTGAATCTCTCTCTTACTTTTCCTAATAATGACAAAAAAAAGTACATGAAAATTATTAAAATAAACATAAGATTCTCCTATGATTCTATTTGTCTTGGTTTTCCCCCATATTCCAAATGGGTATAACATTTTGGAACGGAGGGAGTATGATATAGTGAAATCCAAGTACGAAGTACTACTATATGATACTACCTCCGTTCCTTAATAAGTGACACACTTCATGTTTTCACGCTTGCCAATGCATTATTTCAAACATTAATATCTATAATTGTCAATGAGTAAAAATTATAAAAAGTTGATATTAAATTAATGCATGTTGAGACGAATCTAACAAGATCCCACATGACTATGTTTTTTCTAAAAGATAAATCACCAAATCTAATCAAAGTTTAAACTGTGAATAGTAAACACTATACAAGTATGTCACTTATTAAAGAACGGAAGAAGTATATATTTATCGAAATATTATCCGTTGATTATGTCTTGTCTCAGCCGTGAGAGAAGGAATCTTCCTTCCAATCAATTTGGGAACTTTTCAAGTCTCACTCTCAGCCTCCCAGGACCAGCTAAAGGGAATTTGTCCTACCGTCATGCGCGGTTCCTGCCTGCCTGTATTTGTTTAATAGTTTTTGCTTGCTTGTACTACTACGCGTTTTATTGCCCTCCCAAATTTTGCTCTTATTTTCTTGTTTCAAGAAATGAATATTGCTTGTATTGAAATTGAACAAACCAACATGAGGTTCCTACTCCAGATTACACCTACGACCTACCCCAGTATGTAACGCAATTAGTACAAGAAGAGTAGTAAGATGCTTCTACCAAGAAAAAAAAATTACTCTCTTCGTCTTCATTTACTTGCTACATTTGCTTTATCAAATTTTTTAAGAACTGTATAATTGGTGTGTTAAAAAGTATTAAAAAAGTGATTTGTAACCCTTTACTTTATTGGTAAACGACAATAAATATGATTAAAAAAAGATAGCGAAAGTGTACTATGTGTTATATACATCGGTAAATTATTAAGAGTGACTTAGGATAAGCGAAGGGTCTTTTTGCCTTCTAAAAACTTATTACTTATTTTTATTAGAATCAAAATAGACAATATCTTATTAGTCCACCATTAAGTATATTAAATTTTGTATTAATAAGAAATTATTAAGAAGATATCGTATTTACATTATAAACATAATATACCATTAATGTTTAATTAGATCATGAGAAGAAACGGGACTAGACTAGGTGTAACGAGAAACATCTAAACTAGACCACTCCATATCATACCATGAAGATTCATACTAGCCTATACCAACTTTAAATAAATTCAAACCAAAACTCCATCCTCATTTCAAGTGGAGAAAGCATAATCTTTCTTGCTTAATCGAAAGTTCTAATTCAAGTTTAATTGCGTTAGTTATCACCTACCTATCATAAATGCTTATATAACACTTGTTTACAATTTTTAAGATAAATATTAACAACCTACTCATCCTAAGCTCCTAATTCACTAGACAATCACACTCTTATCATATTCGAAGTGACTAATTAGTTGTGTAAGTTTGTAATAAGATACACCCATTGTAGATTTCAAGACTTGTAGTACTTATCCGAGTTATCCCTTCGACAATATTGTGAAACACCTCCAAAGAACCATGAAGGTCAAAACTTTGAATGACTTTGAGAGAAGTCCAAAAAGAATGAAATATTAATAAGAAAAATGAAACACATGAGGAAACCTATCTTCAAAAGAATAACAAAAACAAGAGTATCCTTGAAGGCAAGTAGTGCAAGAAGAACCTTGTTTACTATTTAATTACTAAGCCTATATAGCTTTAGAAGTAGGTTTTGCATCTTATTCTTGTTGATCAAGTCAAACCATTATCCATCATTTTAAATCTTTTTAAGTGAATAATACTTGATCTCAAAGCATGGCACAAATAAGTTGAAAAAAACACATCATAAGATGTAAAGTTCGATCCCGTCTATCATTTATAACGCTCTAAACGTCTTAAAAAACAAAGTAGAGAGTAATAATAAGACCACATTAGACCCTTTACTATTTGCATTGTTTTAAAAAAAAGCACATGCAAAAAAAAAATAAAAAAAAATCCGATGGCCATGACTTTTGCAATAACCTTATGGGGGTTGTTAAGTGTGTAAAGTGGTTAAAGTTAGATGGTCAAGAAGATTTGGGTAAAGGAGATTGGAGGAAAAAAGGAAAGACAAAATCCTTCAACCAAACAACTTCAAATGAAATTAATTGATTCTTTTTCCTTAACCCTCTTACTAAGGGCCTGTTCTTCCCCAACCGATCCCCAACTTATTTTCAGTACAATTCAATTCTGGATAATATTTTACTTTCACATATCACTGTTCAGTTTAGTTCAATTTATTTCATTTGTTAAATAGCAAAGAGAACATGCCTCAACACCCCAAAAATTTTAAGATTTTACCACCTTATACTTTTAAAATTCAAGTTAAAAAACCTTATTATTTTAAAATAAAACCTCTTATTCTAACCATAAATAACCCATTTATCCCAAAACTTACCCAGAAAAAAAAATATATAATACAAAATCAACAAATTCTAAAAAAAAACTCCAATTAACAACATATAAAAAAGAAATAAACATCCACAATAACAATCAATAAAAGCATAAAAGATCCGCATAAAACTCAGTCAAAACAACAAACAATGAAACCTCAAGAATTCATTTTTTCCATCATGACTAAATTAAATTAATGTTCTTTCCGCCTACCATACATTCGAGTATAACAATCCCAAATTTAAAAAAGGGATTTGGGTATCAAAAAAAAATTCAACAAATAGAATAAAGAATCAAATCCTTGGTATAATCAACACCAGAATTGTTCCCCTTGCAACCCATAACGCCGCCGTCTTGTGGTGGCTGAAACTGGTGGAGCGAGCCGGAGTTTTTTGGCGGAGGGTGGTAATACAACCGGGCAGTTTGCGGGCAGTGGGAATGAATCCGGGCAGCAATTTTTACCCCTGCATCTAACAACTCTGAATACTTCCCCATTTTAATTTTTGGTTTGATTTGATGTAAATTCTCTCTTTCTCCTTTAAAGTTTTGAGATTTTTGGTGAGGAGAAAGAGAGAATGGGGAAGATTGGAATGAAAGGAATTTGAGGGGATAAAAGGGGATTTTTAGAAGACGTCAAACATGTGAGAGCCCATAAAAATGGTGACTTTTTTGAAGAGAATGGTAGAATTAGTGGTTATTTATAGATAGGGTTTTTGGGGGAATTGTTTTGATTTCCTATGTTATTTCCTTTGAGAAATTGGGCCCCCAAGTTACTTTTTTCATGTTTAATTTTCTGACTTTGTTCATTGAATTGGGGGGGTTGGAAATGGGGAAGTAGCGTTGAAGATACAAAGACGTAAAGGATCGTGTGTCAATGCTATGCGTGATACGCGGCGATTCGCACCGTTTGGTGAATTGTTGTTGTGTTGGTTATATCTTATACTTCTTCCGTTTTGCAATACTCGCAACATTAGAATAGTAACCACTATTCATTTATCAATCTTCTATTTACTCTTTTTCTAAATGTATAAGAAAAAATATAGTCAAGTGGGGTTTTATTTGATTCGTCTTAATGCATACTATCATAATATCAACTTTTTATAATTTTTACTTATCAATAATTAGAGATATTAAAGTTCAAAGTATTGCATTGGATAGTGTGCAAAATAGAAACGTTGCAAGTATTGCAAAACGGAGGAAGTACAATAGTATTTGGGATACTTGGAACACGGTAGTAGTGCCATTTAAAAACTGGTCTGGATCTGAAAAATAGTTCGGTTTGAATTTAAGTTAATCGGTCTGGTCTCCAGCCCTTTAATTTTTTTTCCTGATTTTTCTAATATGTTCGGATACGTGTTAATATTGGCAAAATTTTCAATAGTTAATAAAGTATTTGTTACCAAGTAGTACTTGGTCTAGTGGTAATGAGAAAACTCTTCCAACTTCAATGTTTGGGGTTCAATCCCACTAGGGGCACTTTGCGGGTAGGGATTCCCTTTACCCTTCCCCTACTCTCAAATGTCTGACCCATTAGAACCCGAGCGGGGTCCAGACCACTTCTTCTTACAAAAAAAATAAAAATAAAATAAAGTAATTGTTGGGTAGAAAATGATTTTTTTCCCATAAATTCTTCCCTTATTTAAACGTCTTAAGTCATAACTCATAAACGATTACATTTCGTATAACTTTTTTGTATTATCAGTCTAATCGGCCGGTCCAGGGTTTGGACCGATTTTACCAATTGGGTCCCGTTCCAAATTATAACAGATCCGTTCTCCAATTTTCAAAATTGAAATTTTCAAATTCTTATCCGGTCCAGTTCTGGACCGTGAACACCCCCTACTTGGAATTAGACTTGATAAATCTAGTCCGACCTAAATGATCCAGAAATGAAGAATCAAAATGACCTAATGACTCGATCCAAATCTGTTATGAATTAGACAAATTCAAGCTTGGCCTAATATGAAATAGCCCAATTCAAATCAACCCAAACTATACCATTAATTATGATGTCCCAATTCAAACGGATTTCATCCACATTGACCGGATGCAAAATAAACCAAATTTCATCCATATTAACCAAATTTTAGTTTTTCCTTGTTTGTTTTATAGATCAATGATTTCCGTGTTGTAAATAATTATAATTTGAAAAGGATGAATTTTTGATGAACTAGTTTCATGATGGATCCAAGTTATGTATTATTTTTAGGGTTTTCTTTTGTGTTGGTTTTTAGAGTTGGGAATTTTGGTCAATTATGTGTTAAGTCGTCTTGAGAACATTTGTGGCTTTTGTATTGTTGATACAATTTTTTGTAGATTTGGATATTTTTTCGGCAAAGCTAGCACAAGCCTTTCGAGCATCTGAAGCGTTTATGATTTATGAGATTATGAGCGCCTAAGCAGTCTGCCCCAGGGCCGGTTTTGAGGGTCGGCCTCGAGTGCGACCGCGTAGGGCCCAACTCTTCAAGGGGCCCAAATTAGAAAATATGTCATATAGGTGATGTATCACATTTATATATAGTTTTTAGATGCATTTATATTGCATTTAGAATTCCTTTTAGAGCATTTAGGCACATAATGACATGAATTTACATAAGTTGTGCTCTACTACTCTCCGTTTGTGTGTTTGGATGATTTTCAGGTTATTTTGATAGAAATTGATCATGATTATCAAGGATATAGCCTATTAATCATTGAAGATGAAGGTAGCTTGCACAAGGATCACAATGCATCCGTTTGGGACAATTTTGAGTTGGAATGAAGCAAAGAGTTAGTGAAAGAAGTGCCAAAACTGACACATGTTCACTATTTTGATCATAACTATTGATAGAAAATTGATAATTAATAAATTCCAATTGGGTTGGATTCTAGACTTCAATAGCTTTTCAATGACAGGTCACACGCTCCAAATGGACTTTTGGTTTGAGAGATATGGTCTTCACAAGTAGACCGAAGATTGCAGGAATTCCGCCCGATGCCATCGGGCGGATTAGCCCGATCGGGCGCTAGCTCTTTTTGTTCTGGCTGCGTAGAGGAGTTGAAAACAAAGTAAAAAGTTTTCCGCCCGATGGGGTCGGGCGGTTTCACCCGATGGCTTCGGGCGGATTAGCCCGATCGAGCAAGAGGCTTTATGGCCCAAAATCTATCTTTTTATTTGCTTTCTTATTAGTTTTTAGGGGGTTTATAAATACTTAAGCCTCATTATTTTGAGGACATCTTTTATTTTTGAGCTTTCATAGTACTTCCTCCGTTCCAAATTAAATGCAACAATTCACCTTTCACGCTTGTCGAGACATAACTTTAACGGTTAATATCTACTATAATATATAAGTAAAAATTATAAAAAGTTGATATTACGAAAGTATTTAATGAGACGAATCTAACAAGATCCCACTTGACTATGTTTTCATCATGTGTAAAGCTCAAATTTTAGTCAAAGTACATACTGTGAATAGTGCAAAATATTGACTGTTGCATTTAATTTGGAACGGAGGAAGTATTAGTTTTATAGCTTTCATAGAGTAAACACTTTAGAGTAGATTCAAAGGTGATCGAACCTTGGATTATCACAATAAAAGTTTTTGCTTTCCGTCAATTGGTATTATTCTTACTCTTAATTCCTTCTTTTATTTCTTGTTTGCTTAGTTTGATTATTTAATTCATTCATAATGCAAAGATTAGGGTTTCACATTAGTTTTATTATTTTTGATTCAATTATGTCTGAGTAGTTTAATTTCTAGGATTTTAGGGAGGAAAACCATGTTTATACCATGATTCATATTTGAATTGCTATTAGTTCTAGGTTTTGATTAGTTCAATTGTAGTGTAATTTGTTCTTTATTTCGTAGTTTATTTCAGTGTACAATTTCATGAACTATGTTTGGCAACTTGAGTATGACCTGATGATAGGATTTAGTCGTATCACCTAATCAAAGATAAACCTCCAGTCCTCTAACTATGGTAGTCAATGGAAGCAGGGTCGAATCCATAGGAAGACAGAGTTTCTAAATTAATATTCAATCAATTAGCTACTTCAGGCGAAATCAGGGAAGAATTAACTGAACTAATAATTAAGCTAAGGAAAACAAATCAAACCGAGGATTTAACTATGGACTAAAAACCTAGGGTATTAGGTCGGTCCACCATGCTTATACCAATCAAACAAGGTCAACTACTATCAAAACCTAAGTCAAGAATCGAGGGATTAGAGCATGTGTTGAGCTATGGTTAAGTCTCAACGCTCATAGTTCAACATACGCTGCATGTTCACTAACGTAATCAGAACTACTGATGTGTCCTAGGCCTCTAGTCGTAAGACGGATCTGTGCAAACAACTATTAACCACAAGTAATCAATGAAATTGTACACTAATATTAATCATTAATTAAGAACAAACCACATCACAATCACCCTAATCAAGCCCTAAAAATTGATAGAAATCTAAATAACAATCATGGTATAAACATGGCTTCCCTATCTAACACCCTAGAAAGAGAACTACTCACTCATAATCGAATTAACAACAACAAATCTAATATGAAACCCTAATAATTGCATCATGAATGATTAAATACTTAAACTAAGCAATTAAGAATAATAAAAGAGATTAGGGTAGAGAAGAATACCAATTGACAGAAAGTAGGAACTTTTATTGAAATCGAATAGGTTCAATCACCTTTAATCTAATCTAAAGTGTTTAAACTAAGCTAAGAACTATGAGAAATAAACTAGAATAAAAGCTGTCAAAAAAGATGTCTCTAAAATAATGAGGAAAATGTATTTATAATACCCCTCAAAGTCTAACTAAATGCGGAATTAAAAGACGAAAATCGCGAAAATATGCACGGGACCCGATCGGGCACAGGGCCACCCGATCGGGCCCATAGTAAACTTTTTCGCCCAACTTTGTTTTGTCATCCACGCAGCAACGAGAGCATGGAGCGCAGAATTAGGCCCACCAGATCGAGTGGCTCATCGGGTCCACACACAGCGACTTGGCCCAGCTTCAGCGTACAACAGCAATCAGAATGTGGCCCACCCGATCGGGTCGGGCGGTCAACACCCGATCGGGTCTGGGAACATAGCATTTCGCCTGATCGCCTGCCCGATCGGGTCCGCAACTTCTATACCTGATCATAATATCTTCGCCCGATCGGACCATTTTTGCCCGATCAGAGTACGGAAAACTCCTTTTTGACTCTTTGGCTATCAATTCTTCAAGTTTAGAGGTCTTGGGACCTCCTAAACTACCCATAAAGCTCGTGAGCCATACTACGTGCCTCGTAACATCTCGTAAAGACGTGGTTGCTTCCATATAGCTCGGAAATAAGGAGAAAACTCCCTAAAACCTGCAATTCAACACTAAAACACAAAACCACAACTATATACGATAGTTAGCATAAAATAGCTCCCAAGAGCTCCAATGACGCACAAATTAGCTTGTAAATAAGGGAGAAAAGTCTATATAAATACGTGATATCACCTGATTGTATGCTTACTTTTAGAGGCTTAGAACACACTATTGATTCTGATTATGTGAGTGATCGTACTTCATATGTTGAATTGAGAGCGTTATGACCCGATCATAGGATTAGCATTGGCTCCGATTGTTCGACCCTAGACCTAGTTTTTATTAGTTATTCGACCCTTTTGATTGCTATAAGCATGATGTACCGAAATAATTCCCTAGACCTTTATTTCATAGATTAAAATCTCTCTTTATATTGCTTTCTAGTGTTTAATTAGTAGTTCAGCTGATTCTTCCTCGATCTTGTCTGAAGTAGCTGTTTGGCTGAATATTGGCTTAGAAACTCTGTCTCCCTGTGGATTCGACCCTACTTCCCTTAACTATTGTTGTTATAGGACTTTAGGATTTATTTTTGATTAGGTGATACGACTTTAGCCTGTCAATAGGAAAAGAAAATTGCTTATGCGCGGGGAAACTCTTGAGAATACCGAAGAAGAAAAGAAGAAAGAGAATATTTAGGGACCTTTATTACTTTCTTTTTCCTAAAGTTTCACTTCATAATTCTAGTAGTATTTTGCTAATTTCACGAACTTCTTCGTATATTCTCAATAATCCCACCTCTAATTCAAATGGTAAATATTATTTTCCCCAAAAGGTTTAACAATTAATGACAAATTTTTGTCCAAAATTCCCATTGAATAGCGATAAAGAATTATCATCTATAATTTGTACGGTACCACATTCTAAGTCATATGAGTTTCAATCATCTATAAAATTTTACTAAAAAAATATTCTCATCAAGGAGTTTTGAAAACTAATTGAAAAACTATTATCTATACTGAGTAAGTCTTGGGATAAACCATTAATACCAAAATGTGTTAATCTAAAGTAAAAAGTTTTTAGCTCATAATCTTATAATCGTTGAGATTTTTATTTAAAAGCATAACTGTTAGAATTTTAAAACTTTGAACCTTTGAGTTTAAACCTTACCATTTTAACTTAAACATGTACCATTTTAACTGTCCAACCATGTACCCATGGACAGACTGTCAAACAAAGTCTATGTACAATTTGATATTTGATTTCTTCTTGCTTTTATTTTTAAATGGCGTTGTTTCGTAATATCTTTACACATTCTATTAATTTTTTTTCCATTTTTAAAAAATTTTTTGAACAAAATTTTCCTTTCCAAATTCTTATTTTTCATATGGGTGTTTGGGTATTTTCATGGATATATATAGTTTTCTCTTTTGGTGATAAATGATGACCTTACCATGGGAAATAATTTTAGATTATCAACAATGATGAAGGGGTTCTATACTTATGCAATTTTTTTAAGAAAAAAAATTATTGAAGAAATGAACTAAAGCGTATTAATACTAGTAAACTACTATATTTCTAAAAGACAAATGCTAATATTTTTTTTTTGCATAGTTTCGAGACAAACAACTTCAAAAATTAATATCTAAATCAGCTATATGAAAAAAAATAAAATTTTAGGGCCCATTTTTGGTTTTGCGTCTAGGCACCAAAAATATCAGGAACGACATTGGTCTGCCCAACCATGCCAATCAACTGCATACCCCCAATGTAGCCCCAAGCTCCAGCCTCATCACAACGACAACCACCAAAGGAAAAGAAGCCACGAGCTGGTCGAGCTTCGCGAATTGTAACTAGGGATGACAATGGGTCTTGGACCCGACCCAGACCCATTTATAAGGGTCTGGCTGAACTTTTTTTAGATCCAATGGGTCAGGGTCCAGAGGTTATTAGGCAGATATGGGTCCGTGTCCAAATATATCAGACCCACACCCTATACACAGACCCATTTACATAAAAAAAATTCAAAAAAAAAATAACTTGTGAATTATGACTTTATGAGTAGTTGTGACTCCATTTAAGGTATATAATGATGTAAGTTGAAACACATTTCATATTTTATGAGCTATATTTTGTTAATTGTTTCGATACAAACCTTAACTATGGTCACACAAGCCTATAAAATAGGCGGAACAAATTTATTAGATTAAAAAATGTAATTCTTGAAATTCAAAAGGACCCATTAAGTACCCTGCAAGGACCCAGGACCCATTAAGGACACAAAAAGGCCAAAATCCATCAAAACCATATGATATGGGTCTGGGTCTTAAAGTTCAGACCGGGTCTGGAAGAAATTAATGAGTTTGGGTCTAGATCTCGTCGGACCCGACCCAGACTCGACCCATTGCCATCCGTAATTGTAACCGCCCAATATTTGCAACATATTTTCATCTTTCTTGGAAGATAAATTCATTTCATACTCTAATTTTGTGAGTAAAAACTAGAGGAGGATGGAACCCTAACTTCCATATCTTTCCTTCCTCCTCATTTTTCTCTTCATTTTCCTATTTTGTTTTAGCCTAGATTAATCATAACTTAGTTCGATCTTAAGAAAGATTAAAATGGAGCTTCAATTATTATATTATTGCGAGATTTTCCCCCTTTATTTATACTCCTTTGATGTTGGTTTGATTTCTATGATTATATTTCATGTTTTTGCTAGGAATTTTACTAGTTTGATTGTGTAATTAATCTATTGTTGGATCTAAAAATAGAATCAAATTATTTTATTCTTTTAGCATTTGCAGCTACAAAGAGTGAATTGAGATGCATATCTTCTTAATTATCTCTTTTTATAATTAAACCAACTGATTGATATTGGTTCTCTATGTTTATCATTGCTATTGGGTTAAACTTAGACGCTGATGTGAGATAGGTTATCCTTTAATAGGATTTTATAGTCACGGTGATCGTACTATTTTACTACGACAAGGAGAATAGGAGATTAGTTCTGAACAATAAATAATCCAGGAAGTAATTAGGGTACAAATTCAATGATCGACAATTAAATTGAAGTTAATGTTAGTCGGACTCAAGATCTTTCCATTTTTTATTTCTCAGTTTAGTTAGTTGCTAATTCAATTTAGTTTATAAAAATTTGTTTCAAACCCCCCTTTTCAGTTACTTACCTAGAGTGATTACGTGACTTGATTGCATTAAATACATAACTTGCCTCCAATGACCTTCACTTTGCTACTACATTTATTTGTAATAGAGAGAGACAAATTTTATCTTTGGAGGCCCTCGCGACAATAACCTGCCTATTCACCTGCAATCGTTGGATGAATGGAGTCATAGATAAATGAGGAGATATTATAACAAACTAGTATTTATGCCCAAACGATGCTTTGGGGTTTACATAAATTATACTTTAGTAATTGACAACTAAAATTTGGTGTAGAAGGTAAAAAGTTATAACTTTGTAGTTTTATTAATAGAAGCAATTAAATATTGTAACTTATTGTTTTTCATTGAAAACATTTAATATCATTATAAGTGTTAATAAAAGAAACAACAATAATGTAGTAGCACAATGGTTAGAGCATTTATCTTCCATACTCGAGGTCGTGGGGAGAGTGACACGTGGTGCATTGCAACCTATGCTTACGCTTTTTAATATATATACTCCCTCCGTTTCCTAAAAATCGTTACACTTACAAAAACATAAGAACCAAGGAAGAGTGTATAAAAGCATGACAATGATAGGAAAAAGTAACTTTAGGAGAGAGAATAAAGAATAAAAAATTAACTTTATGAGGGTATAAAGAATACAAAATTGATGGGGCCATATATCCCAAAATGGTAAAAGTAAAGTGTAACAATTTTTGTGAAACGTATTAAAAAGGAAAGCTTAACAATTATTGAGAAACGGAGGGAGTATATAGATGCGTCTATCGGAGGTCATAAAAGCTAGTGAATATACAATACCGAATCCGACCCTTTTACATCCCTAATGTGGTGTATCAGTAATAGGATGGGCCGTGGGTCTATTAGCTCTTAAAACTCAATACTTAAGATTTTTTCCGGGTCGGGAGGCCCAACAAGTTAACGACGTTAATTACCTAACTTACAAAATCCAATACTCACAGTTAACAAACGCGCGCTCTAAGCCCCTAAATCAACTCTCAATTCTATATTCATATCCCAGATTCTCCAGAATTCATCCAAATTATCTCCAAAAGATCATTTTTTGCACAACCCTTTTGAATTTCAATGGAAATGGCACTTGTAAATTCGCTCAATTGTACATTATTGTCATCTTCATTTCTGCCTTCCAACTGTTCGAAGAAATGCCTGAGTGAAAGAATCAGAAGAAGAGGAAAGCTACCATCTGGGTTTTGTGTATTAGCAAAGAAGACCGAGGTTGCAATATCGAAGGGGCATCACAAAGAGAAGAAGGATTTATCTAAGATGCTATGGACCGAGGCGGCCATTAAAGCTATTGAGAAGAAATCCGGGTCAAGAAAGTATAAAAATTTGTGGCCTAAAGCTGTTTTAGAAGCTTTAGATGAGGCTATACAGCAATTTAAATGGGAGTCTGCTCTTAAGGTGAGTTGGGTTTTTTATTTTCTGTTGTTGCTTTGCTCAATTTTGAGTCTCAAGTCTAAACTAGATGTTGGTTAGATTTGAACCGAGGCTATGCATCATGCTCTTGTTGTGTGAAGAAGAAATTGACCTTATTTGATATATTCTAGAATACTATAGGGGCATGATTCCTCAAATTTGGTTTATGAATGCACTAGAAGAATCTGAAATGTTGGAAGTTTGGTTGTTTTATCCCCAATGATTGGCTTTGGTGTTGTTTTCCTTGGACCCAACATTGATCATAAATATGTAACCTATGTTGCTTCGACACCCTCGACCACCCGGAGTATCGCGTGTCGACTCGACACGACACGCGACACGACGCGCGACACGCCTGGAAAAGGTGTCGAGTCGCGTATCGGAGTAAGTGTCGGATCTATTCTTCGAGTGTCGTCGACGATTTGCACAAGAGGACCAAGAGAGAGAGAGGAGAAGAGATAAGAAGATGAAAAATCGCAGATTTAGGTTTAAATCGAAAACCTAGATCTGGAAATTGACCAGGAAATGCTTAAAACTAGAATAAATTACCATGGGGCTTTTGTTGTGGGAGAAAATTCGAGCCAGATGGTGGCTTCATCTCCGGAGATGTAGTTCACCGGAGCTCCGGCGGCCGGCGGCCGTTTTCGCATTCTTCTGTTAGGCTGCTCCAGTAGTTGGGAAGAGAAGAGTTGTGTTGTGGGCCTCCTTCTCTGTTTTCCTTTCTTTCTTTTTTGTTCTTTTTGACTATTTTTCTAAAGTTTGTACTAGTAATTCTTTTAAATATGTGCCACTAAAGTAAAAGATGGGCTACCCATTATTTGGGCTGCCATAATTTAAAAATAAACCACTTTGACACATATTTTTATAATAAAGACATTTTGTAAAAATGGGCTAGTCATTATTTTTTTCCGACACTTTTCAGATACCCGTGTCTAGAAAATTAGTCAAGACACTCTTTTGACCGTATCGCCGTATCCTCAAAATTTTAGGTCTAGAGTGTCGGATCCTCGGGTCCCTACTCGGACACGACACCCGTATCCGAGTCTGAGCAACATAGTATGTAACCGTGTGGGGGGTTGATATCTATGGATTACACGCAGAACGCAAAAGGCCTATCATTAGTTCAACACTAGAAAAATTCCACCCACCTTCTGTCTTTCAGCTAACAAAGTTAGTTATGAACCAAGACCCCAAATCATTTTGGGAATAAGACTTTGGTTGTTGTTGTTGTATTCTTTGTGGACTTCCTGAAAATTGTTTTCTACCTAATTATATTTTTTCTATCTGATCATGTCTAACAAAGACAATCTCCTAGATTTTTGGACTGCTTCGCAAACAGCATTGGTATGAACCAAGACGCCAGACATACACCAAACTTTTGATGATGCTTGGGAAATGTAGGAAGGCGGAGCAGGCTGGCTTGCTATTTGAGGTGATGTTGTCTGATGGGCTTCATCCCACTCTTGATGTTTTGACTGCGTTGGTAAATGCTTATGGGACATGTGGCCTCTTCGACCAAGCATTTTCAACCATTGATGATATGAAATCCGTGTATGACTGCACGCCTGATGTTTATACATATACAATACTACTTAGCTGCTGCATCAAGCACCGCCGTTTTGATCTTGTTAATCAGATTCTTGCCGAGATGTCATATCTGGGAATAGAATGCAGTACAATTACATATAACACTGTAATAGATGGATATGGCAAGGCTAAATTGTTTGATATGATGGAAAACTTATTATCTGACATGATTGATAGTGGTACATGCAATCCAGATGTTTTCACAATGAACTCTTTCATTTCGGCATATGGTAATTGTGGGCATATAGAGAAGATGGAAAGGTCATATGAAGAATTTCAGTTAATGGGGATGAACCCAGATGTGAGGACCTTTAACATCTTAATCAGGTCATATGGGAGAGCAGGCATGTATCAGAAAATGGAGTCAGTTCTGGACTTCATGAGACAAAGGTTCTTCTCTCCAACTGTTGTGACTTTTAATACTGTGATTGATGTATATGGACGAGATGGTAATACTGAGAAAATGGATGAACTTTTTTTGAAAATGAAGCATCAGGGGATGAAACCTAATACCATTACCTATTGTTCGCTTGTTAGCGCTTATAGTAAAGCTGGGAAGTTGTCCGGAGTGGATTCAGTTCTTAGACAAGTTGAGAACTCTAATGTGGTTTTGGATACTACATTTTATAATTGCGTCATCAGTGCCTACGGTCGTGCAGGCAACATTGATAAAATGAGTGAGTTATTCTTGGAAATGAAGGAAAAGAACTGTGACCCAGATTATATAACCTTTGCTACCATGATACAAGCATACAATTCTAAGGGGATGACTGAAGCTGCAGAACACATTGAGGCAAAGATGCTGTCCACGCAGACCTGCTCAGGTATGTCCTTATCTGTATTATTTAGTCATTTGGGCCATGTCAGGTATGGCATAAGTTTCCGATAAAGTTTCTTGAACTGAAATGCTATGTGCTTTGAACTCAGGACCTAAGCTACTCGGGTGCTAGTTTATTTTTCTATGGGTGCCTACCTTGGGATTATGCTCTTTGTTAACCACAGTCAGTACAAGTGATCGAAGAGCTTTGCAACAGCTAGCTGTTTATGGTATGTTAATAGTAATACTTTTCTGCCCCTGAGTAGTATAATTGTATGCATTCTTTCTTCATCACTTGAGAACCATTAACCTTGAGTTGAATATTTCTTATGCAAACTGAAGGAATTGTGTCTTCGACTCTAATGCAATTACTAAATATAATATGGATCGTATTATGGAGATAATAATTCATTTGATTGGGTCGTCTTTACGTCTTGCTAGAGAACGCTATAGACCTTTGGGTTAGTAAATAATAAACCCGAAGCCCATTTAAATGGATCCTACTAGGTCACACATAACATTTGGATCAACAAAAGAGAAACTCATAGCCCATAAAGGCTATAGGGTAGTCGGCCCAAGAGGGAGATAAGAGGAGATTATTTGACCTAATTATTTCTATATAAAGGTTAGGCAGTCAGAAAATAAGATACAATATCTCTTAATATTTTCTCGTGCTCTTTCTCTCTTTCAACTGCCATTACTCCATAAAAGAAGAACGCTTTCTTTCTTCTTTCCAACTAGCATTGGTGGAGTGTTGATCCAAATTGGTGGACTAAGTAGAAGAATCACGTTTGAGATTCTTTCTCCAAGATCGTTGGCTATACTTTGAAGTATTCAATCCCGCCAAACCAGTTGAAGTCACACATCAAGAGGTTGATTATTGATTATTATATGATCCTTAATTATATGTGCATGAGATCCTGTTTTAGGTGGTTATGAATTAGATTCATGAAATTCCGCTTATAGTACCTATAATCCTACACAAACTGCCTTGTGGATAGACATTAAGAATGGCATCTTCATGTGTAAGTGTGCTGTTCAGAATTTCAAGCTGACCTTGCTTTCTTCACTTTCCCTGAAATTATGTACCAATTTGCGGCTTATCAATCATCTTTTTCTGCCAGCATATCTTAATAGCTACAATTTTTATGTGAAGGCGATTTTACATATATATTGCATGTCTTAGATTAAACAGAGTGAGCTACAGAAAACCCCTTTTGCCTCTGTATTTTTGTAAGAGGGCGCATCTTAGAATTGCCGACTTGCTATGTCCAAAGTAGTTCAAGGCTTCAATGTGCTGCAATTTCATCTTTAAGCAGGTCTTATGGCCGACTTAGCTTGTGTGAAATTACAGGTGCGCACCTGATGTTGTTAAACCATTTAAGTGCATTTTTATAGTGTGAGTCCCATATATTATTTATTATTGTTTATGCTATCACTTATCTGTAATCGAATTGGTTTCCATGGTCAATACACATATTTAAGTCATTTGACATAAAATGTCCATATCTAAGTTTTCAACGGTCTTTTTTTTTGCCTTAGAAGTGAATTCCTACTTAAACATAGAGCTTCGTCATAATACATAAAATCTAGTGAATACTGCTCTTATATCTATTTAGTTATGTACTTCTCTTTGTGTTTGAGACAATCATGTTAAAATTCGAAGACAAGGTAGCTAGATGCTACTTGAACAGAAAACTCCATGATAGATGAAAAATGACATCTAGTACTTATCAAGAATGTACTGTCTCCTCTATATCAATTTCATGGTCTCCCTAGAGAAGAGCATCATTTTTCTATTGTTCTATGGTGGCTAGAACACTGTGGTTTTTGATAGGCTACGACTCATCTCAGTTTATTTATAATAATACTACATTGTGCGAAGTTGACTTGAATGCTTCTTGCATTTCAGTTTGGCGATCCTTCCAGAAAAATCTTATTCTGGTTTGGAGGACAAGTTGACCACTAATACTGATGGGGTGCGCTGCACACTAAGGGTGATGATTTTCACTTTGTAGCTGGTGGTGTGTTTTTCAGACAGACTGAGATGGCGAGCTTTGGGACATTGGCTTTTTTACCAACTTTAGAGCTCCCTGCTAATACTTATTAAGGAAGTATCAAGTATTTTTCGGTATTGCAGAATTTGACACCCTGGTTGAAATCAGACGCACTAAGCAACTCTTATAGAGGTTGATCGAGAGAAATATGGCTATTGGCTAATCGTCCGTTGGCTATTGGCTACTGCTGTTGCTCACCATTGGCTCAATATGGTCTCAGTCTTCAACGCAAAGGTACCTAAGGCACCCATTGATGCATGGGTCAGGCTGCTGTATATATGAAACTGACCGTCATGGGCTGGTTGGTTGGCTACTCAGCTTATTAGGGGAGTGTCTACCCATTGTTGGCTGTCGGTTTCTTGTTCGCGTATGTGTTTTCCTGTTCTGCTTCATATTGTCCATATTATTGGTTGTTATTGCTGCATCATACTCTTCCGTTTCTCAAAGATTGTTACACTTTGACATTTTACACTACTCACATATTTCACTTTGACTATTATTTGTGACTTATACATAAGAAAAATATAGTCATGTGAGATCTTATTAGATTCCTCGTAGTATATTAATATCTAATTTATATATTTTTTACAAATACATAATTAGATATATAAATGCTCAAAGTTGTGCGTTGACATGCGTGAAAAATACAAGTGTAAAAATCTATAAGAAACGGAGGGTGAACTATCATAGGTTCCTGTCTTGTAAGTTGGAACTGTGAACACGGTTGTATGTCCTGATGGGTTTTTTTAATTTTGTTGTTCACTTTGTTCTACATCGACTGCCGTACTAGGGTAGTGTTGGTTGGTTTTTGTTGTCACGTATTTTATGTTGTGGTTTTGTTGCTGTGTCTTGGCCAGGTTCGGTTGTATGATTTGCTTCCCCATGGTTAAAGTGGGCTTGAGAAAACAACAAGTCTCAAGTTTGGGCTATAAAACAAAAATAATGTCAAAGTTTGGGCTTTAAAAATACATTTAGTAGTAAGTGATAAAAATGTCATAATAATAATCTTAATTTTGCTATGTTGTCATGTAATATACTAGCCTTATATGCACGCTATGCATGATAGTAATGGTAGCGTATAGGGCTTTTGGATAAATGAAAAAAAAATATCGATAACATATTGACATTTTTTTAAGAAGAAAAAAAAAACTTACCTTTTTTTATATATTATTGCAGGTTTAACTTCCTTGGTTTATTTAATTTAATTTTGTTTTTTATTTTTATTTTTGGCGTCCACCCCCATCTTTGCTTATAGTATGAGATGAGTGAATTACTAATAGATATAGTTACTATTTTCGATTTATTTAGATTTATTTTGAAAATTTGTCAAATTTGAGTTTATTAGTGAGATTTTTCTATTCTTATCCCTCCTTGTTCAAAGTAGAAATTAGTGACAGACGAAAATTGTCATGACCTATCTTCATTACCTATAGCTCGGGTTGGCTCAGCTCGAAGCTTGACTAAGTCAAGGCTCAAGCTCGGCTTAGTTGAAAAACTTGGAGCTATTTTTTGGCAGTTAATTATTAGTAGATCTCTGGCAAATAAAAGAAAATGCGCAATAGTTCAACATACATAAATTTAATGTAACCAAATTCCTTCATGTTACTTAGTATTCGACAATCAATAACGTTAAATAAACAAACAACTTAATATCATCAACTATTACTTCATTTAGACATTTGCACACATTGCCTCCTTTTCCTCCCTTTCTCCCTTAAAACCCTAAAAGCTTTTGTTGTGCAAGGGGCTACCGTTAATCTTTTCGTTGATGGCAAGACGCTATTTTCTTATTTTCTTTTACTACTTTTTTAAATCCATAGTTATTATAATTCATTCTCTCTCAATTTAAGTCAATTTTTTGGGACAATTTTCAAAAAACTCAGAAAATTTTAAAGGAGAATTTCACAATTTTACCAATTCAAGTGAGGTCAAGTGACCCCACTAACTTAGCCACTGCTTTTAATGTCGATCTGTAGGCACGGGGTGGAGCCAGGGAGGCTGGTGGGGGGCCATAAGCTCCCCCTTGGCTAAAGTTAAATATGTATATCTATTCTTGGAATTGGTTGTTTCTCAACTTGTAAATTGCATGTTGTTGAGAAATATGTTGATGGTTAGGGGGTTGAACTCCTTGTGCACACATCTTTTGCAACTTTTTATATCCCTGACTTTTGTGATATTGATCATACAACTAAATAAATATATGCAACATATAAATCTTGACCCCCTCCATATACGAATCTTGACTTTGCCTCCCAAAGCATTTTCATCAACTATCAACCCCTTTCTGCTATAGTGCTTCTAAGTCCCACCACTACCTCTCCTCAAAAAACAACTTCTTTGGAAAAAAGTTAGTTGTGGTGCATCATATTTTCATGATTCCTGCATTGATGCATACATACACATAAATCAATTTCTTCCGTTCAAACTAGAATTGTTGTTCATTGTTTGGTCACAATCACATTATTAGAATCAAGGAAGTTGCCAATAAACTTCTAAGGTATATACGTTTTTCACACGAGTTCATATCAGAAAATCAAGCAAATTTTTTTAAGTCAAACCTTCATATATACTCTTCTTAGACCTCATTATTATGCTATTCTTACATACCAATATTACCATGCATGCATTTATCCTCATAATTACCAAGTATATGTAGTTGGTATGAATTCTGCACTTTTAGGTCACAAATTCAATTTCTACCAACTGCGATCTTTGGAAGTGAGGATTCCATTATCTCTTCCCCTTACCTCCAAAGACCTTGCCTACAAAGCCTGGTCGGGTTGATCTGAGCAAAGTTCCGATCAGATATGATACTTATTCTTACCTACCTAAAATATGGATCCTTATAATTAATTGAGAAGTTTCCTATGAATTAAACAGCCTTAGGCCCTGTTCAGTTCACCTTAAAAAAAAAATATTCAGTAAAAATAAGTCCAGTTCAGTAAAAATAAGTTCAATTCAGTAAAAATAAGTTCAGTTCAGCAAAAATAAGTTCAGTTCAGTAAAAATAAGTTCAGTTCAGCAAAAATCATAGTGCAAAGAAGAAAAAACAACATGAATCAGTAAAATAAGTTCAGTTCAGTAAAAATAATTTCAGTTCAGCAAAAATAAGTTCAGTTCAGTAAAAATTAGTTCATTTTAGTAAAAATAAGTTCAGTTCAGCAAAAATAAGTTCAGTTCAGTAAAAATAAGGTGAACTGAACGGGCCTTACTAATACAGTACAAGAAAAGAAGCACATGTAAGATGTAATGTGTATCTAGTTAAATCAGTAGTTGTCCAAATTGAAATAATATTTCTAGAACTTATATTCTTTTTAACAGTATAAAAAAGTTAATGAATTTTTAGATGTAGGGTTATTTTAGGAAAGTAATATTTGAAAATCCAAAAAAGGGTGTTGGCTTCAAATACAATATTAATTGACCAATTTTTGAGAGGATCATATCCATAAAATAATGTATTGAAAAATTCCTTATCTTAAATTTGAGTCTCCAAATTGATGATTATGTTCTTAAAATGACCCAAATAGCATACATTTTAAAGCTTTGAGAACAAGGAAAAGTGTTGGCAGTGGATTAATGGGTTTACCGTACCAAAGGTCAATATTCATGATACCAAGTCTTGTGCATCCAAATTTTTAACCACATCGTGATGCACACGTTATGGTCCAATAGTAAAACAATGTATGATGACTTTTGGGTAAAGTTAATTAGTTGCTCTTTTTTGAAGGATAGTTAGGCTCCACATTGTTATTTGCGTCAAAATAAACGGTCTTCTTAATCATTTGCTTCTTTTATATTGGCCTAAATTTCTCGAGGCTATGTTCTCCTCATCTTATTATCACTTTTTTATTAGGTGAAAACGTTTATATAAAGATTAGTAGTCATAAAATTGAAGTTTAATAAGCCTAATAAAAAGCTTATAAGTTCAAGTAAGAAAAGATAAGTGTAAACGTAAAAGTAAGACACTTTAAATATGGGTGCCTCTTCAGCTCAATACCGTTGAAGATATCATAGTACAAAGCAATATCTTAACGGTTGGTTAATGGATGATTATAATGTTAAATTTGTGTTTAATTTTATTAATGGCAACTTTTATTTAACAGCATTCATTATCATGACTATGACTCTATGAGAGGTAATAAGAGGCCCCGTACAATTAGTTGAATCCAAACTTAGAGTTTTTATATATGGTAACTTGTGACTTCCTATAATTTTGATATAATTGATCAAATAAAATCTTGTGAATACAACTGTATAATTCAGACATAGTGAGACATGGAGGAGTTTATAAAGATGTTAGAGAGCCAACATTGTTACTAATATGTCTCACATAAGTTACATTGTGATCTTACTCTAGTTCTTTTTCTTTGCAGATTGTAGAGTACTCGTGGATATTGATTTAAATCAAATTATCATTTCATTGTTTGGATTAGTGGTTAGAACACTTTATACGGACGGGGTAAGGGATTAAGGACCCATTGTCACATTTTTTCTTCTTTTCATTAATAAATAAACATGAGAAAACAATTATCAAGTATGAAGTAGTAATACATGTTAGTGCTAATGTGTTTAGTGAAAAGCAACACCTTATATGAAGTATATAGGTAGTACATAAAGGCAATTAAAAGCCCGGGATACGTCTAGACTATTTGTGAATAATTGTTTGTCACATTACATGTGCTTCACATATTGAAGTCTAATATTGACGTTAATAGGTCAAATAATTAAATCACTTTAAACTTCATAAAATTCTACCTTAATTAATTCTTATCATAAGTAATATCTTTCCTCAAAATTTTATCACTTACATATATTTTGTAAGATACTTCGGGATCTAAATTAATCTAATAAATGTCGAAACTTCGGCGTACTTAGAATAATATTTCTAATTTATGCGGAGTTTAGATACAATCACAATTTTTGTGCTTTTTTGGTCAATAATAGTAGGGTATTAAATAATTGTACTGGTGATGATCAAACATAATTTGCAAGGAAAATTCCTTCTCACGATGATGAAATCTCTTTCTAAAACAAGTGATTCTTTGACAAATTTTTGTTGTCAATTAAAACCACCTCTAAAGATAATTGATGATGATGAGAATTTATTGAAGAAAACTTAAAGTTTTAGGAATCTACAAGCATTATAATTTAGTGAAACTATTGGGTCAGACGGTCTGACCCAATATTACCGTCAGACGTGCGCGCTCTTACATTTAACGACGAACTTCCGACGCTAGGAGTGACGGAGCTCCGGCAAGGAAGTCGAACGCCGGCGAAGGAAGAGGTTGTTGATTGCAGCAGTGAAGTGGAAGCCATGGCTAAGCAAGAGAGAGAGAGAAGCCATGGCTAAGCAAGAGAGAGAGAATCAAAGAAGAAAACTTCCAACGCGAGGAGTGACGGAGCTTCGACAAGGAAGTCGAACGCCGGCGAAGGAAGAGGTTGTTGATTGCAGCAGTGAAGTGGAAGCCATGGCTAAGCAAGAGAGAGAGAAGTCATGGCTAAGCAAGAGAGAGAGAATCAAAGAAGAAAGCAGAGGTTTGTTTTTTATTTTTTTACTTTTATTTAGTTGTTAAATGAAAGAAAAATAAAACCAACTGAAAGAAAAATATAAGTAACTGAAATAACTACATACCTCCAGTTAAAAGGAACTTGCTTTCATTTACTCCCCTTTTTTTTCATTTGCTTCTAACTTGCTTTCATTTACTCCCCTTTTTTTTCATTTGCTTCTAACTTGCTTTCATTTACTCCCCTTTTTTTTTTTTCATTTGCTTCTAACTTGATTTCATTTACTCCCTTTTTTTTCATTTGCTTCTAACTTGTTTTCATTTAGACTAAAACACGTAAATGAAACAATAAGATAAGTAACTGAACTTAAAAGACATCCAATTGAAATAAAAAAGATCAACTGAAAAAAATTTGAAACTAACTGAACAAAATTTGAAACCAACTGAACAAAAAATGAAACCAACTGAAACAAAAATGCAACCAACTGAAACAAAAATGCAACCAACTGAAAGTCGTCCGACCAAATGTTATGGTCGGACGCGTCTGACCCAATACCTTCTCTATAATTTATCATCATCTATCAAACTGACAACGATAATGGCAGATTAAGAACAAATTTCAAGGCTGTGTCGTGTAGGCAACCATTGACTACTTGAAAGCAATTATGGCTCGAAAACAGTGGTAATCGACACTGGCCGGAAAGCTCCCAAAAGTTAACACAACAGCCTTACAATGTTACCACTAATAGAGAAAGGCTTTGGAGAATAGCACGTACCCAGGAAGAAGAAGAGAAGAGAGGAAAAGAGATGTGTATTTCAGATGCCAAAATAGAAGCAATAGTGGTCTAATTTCATAGCAAAACAATCAAATCTATATAAGGAATGAAATCAATGGGTGGAAAGCATTAAGGTACATAATCAATAACAATGAAGACTATAACGTTCATCATAATCAAGGCTTCTCCTACAATACCATTACACACAGTGCCGTTCCTGACATTTCTGGGGCCCTAGGCGCAAAACCAAAAATGGGCCCCAAATGTATAGAATTTTTTTTCCATATATCTGATTTTAGATATTACTTTTTGAAGTCGTGTCTCGAAACTATGCAAAAACAAATATAGCATTTATCTTTAGAAATATAGTAGTATTATATTAGTACGCTTTAGTTCATTTCTTCAATAACTTCTTTTTCTTAAAAGAATTGCATAAGTATTAAACTCCATCATCATTGCTGATAATCTAAAAGTCTTTCCCATGGTAAGGTCATCATTTATCACCAAAAGAGAAAATTATATATATCCATGAAAAATACCCAAACACCCATATGAAAAATAAGAATTTGGAAAGGAAAAAAATGCTCACAAGAGTAAAAATTTTGGGAAAAAAATTAATAGAATGTGTAAAGATATTACGAAACAACGACATTTAAAAATAAAATCAAGAAGAAATCAAATATCAAAATTAATATAGAGATTTATGTTTGACAGTCCATCCATAAGTACATGGTTAGACAGTATGATGTTTAAGTTAAAAGTGTTGAATCCAAAGGTTCAAAAGTTATAAAATTCTAACACTGATGCTTTTAAGTAAGAATATCAACGGTTATAAGATTATGAGCTAAAACCTTTTTACTTTAAATTAATACCTTTTGGTCTTAATAGTCTATCCTAAGACTTACTCTATGTAGATAATAGTTTTTCAAAATTATTGACAATATACGAAGAAGTTCATGAGATTGGCAAAATATTGGAATTAGGAAGTTAAAGTTTAGGAAAAAGAAAGTAATATAGGTCCCTAAACATTTTCTTTCTTCTTTTATTCTTTGGTATTCTCGGAGTATCCCTGCGCGAAGTAATTTTTGTTTTACTATATGACATATTTTTCTAATTTGGGCCCCTTGAAGAGTTGAGCCCTAGGCGGTCGCACTCGAAGCCTACCCTCAGAATCGGCCCTGATTACACATGACCCAGGCTCGGGTCCAAAAAGATAAGCTCCAGCTCAGCTCTTTCCAGATTGCAGGCGTGTGGTAGCATGCCCAAGCCCAAGCCCAAGCATGATGTCCAAGTATAAAAGCATCTCAAGTAAGCAACTCAATAAACAAGGAGAGGGAGAGATATAAAAAAAATTCCTCCCACAAGTTATATTGGACCTTTGGCAAAAAAAAAAACCAAGGAGACTCTTCAAGCCTTGATTCCAACACATATTAATAGAATAATGACATGCCCTTAAGTGATAATTAATAAATATAATTGTTTTAATTGATAATTTGTGAACCATGTAAAACCCTACATCTCCCACTTCATTAGTATATTGCAATTACTTTGATATCAAGCAACCCTATTCCAAAGCAGGTTAATTGAGTGATTAAGTTTGCAACTTACAAGAGCCTTCCCTCAACAACCATGGCGCAATGCAATTTCTATGTACAATCACAAATCACAAATCACAAATCACAATTCTCAGTTCACAACCCCGCGTATGCTCCGCAGTCCACAATCAAGTGTGCTTCGTTTCAACTTTTGACCACAACAAAATGGGGTCAGCTCCATTTAACGTTATATTTCACTGGCCGTTTGACACGTGCGAAATTGCGAATACAAGTAGGAGTAATGGGTGTGCCCTATCTATCCAAAACCTATTTGAATCCAACTTATTATTATTAGAGTTGATTGATCATATTGAATTTGATTTCACTTTATATTTACCTTTTATTGGACCTAATTGCAATATATGAGTACAATGTACTTTAAAACTTTACAGATAAGATAATGCAATCTCAATTCTCAGCAACTATAAAAAATACAAAAATCCACCTCGACATATAACAAACCATGTTAATAGGATTCGAAGTGTCATAGATTGCTAAAGGCCATGTGATTACCTATCGTGTTAACTTCAATATTTATCAAGCCACTGTATTGACATGTATATCGTGTATAAGGCTAGGTTTGTTTATTTTATAGGTGCCCATTGTTAATAGCAATATGTTGCTACTCATTACCTCCTTCATTTGATAGGTACTCTTGTTTTCCTACTTCATTATCCACACATAATTAACTCGCATGAACCAGGGTAATACATCTTTCATGCGCCGTGTAGCACACTCAATGTTAGTGCGACATTATGAGTAATCTCTTATATATGTATGATCAACAACTCACGATTTGTCAAAACTTCTCATATGTAAATCAACATTAACCCTAACTATCATGCTGTCGTCATATTAACAATGTTCACTTGTAACCCCTTTATATATTATCAATAACCACATTTACACAAATTAATAATTCATACCGCACAATCAACTAATAATATACGCGTTGCATAAGAATTCATATTGAAAAATAAAAAACAATTTCCATGTTTTCTTTTTCTTTATATTGGAATTTTTTTTGAGAGCAAATTAAATAACATCATTGTTTGGAGGACCCTACACACAATACTAATAATTTCCATTTCTTTGGTTATCTCTGTTTCCTGGTCACCATCCGCTGGATCTGCACTCTGTTCACACAAATCACAAATTACAACAAATTCCATGTGTCAATTGTACATTCCTCTACTCGATCCTTTTACTGTCTTGACACTAATTGCCAAAAGCTATGCATTATGATTACTAGTTTTGGGTCGTTGAATATTAGCAATTAGCCAATTAAGCATATGTTCAATTGCTCATGATGGTACAACATGTAGTTATTAGTTAACGTGTCAATTCTCATCCAATACAAGCTAAGATTGTGTATGAATGTATTATTCTAACTAGAATGGACTAATCATTTTGTGACCCTCTTAGTGATTTTCTCTCATTCTACTATAATCGAATAATGACACCTAGATTGATAAAATAAATGTCGTTCTTTTCAACTAATTTCAGTCTTTATAAGTTTAGATAACTTCAAGTAAGGTCTAATCAGGTCTAATTAGGTCGAATAACGTTTCATCAAATAAGGTCGAATAAGGTCGAATAAGTTCAGATAAGCAAAAATAAGTTGAAGAACGAACCTAAATTTAGATTCTTCTGTTTTTCCCATGCTATATACTATTACTCGTTATATAATATATAAACCGTCCATTTTCTCAAAGGAACCGTAGAAGATCACGACTTGATTAATTACATGACACCTGAATTGATAATAAGAAATTAAAAAATTCTCTATATTTTCTCATTTCATATATTATCACTCGTTGACATAAGAAATAAACCATCCTTTTTTCAAAGGAATCGGAGAAGATTACGACTCAATTGATTACACGATTCACAGTTATTTCACAATCTGAACAAAAACAATAAAATACTTATCATATAAGGATCATGAGAAAGAGATAAAAGACATTTTATTTCAAATATTCAAGATTAGAGAATGCGCACATCTAGAGAGGATTTGAAGATTTACTACAGCAAAAAGTCCTAAAATTTTAATTGTCCTCGAACAGGGCCAATTGAGTCGATAATTGTAAGTCCATCCCAAACAAGGCAATTGTCACCTTTCCATAATAGCAAGAAAAAATATGATAAGTCACATGTATGTGAGAGGGAAAATTGTTAAAAGAGAAGATCCACTTATGAGTCAGGATGAGCGTGTTGTCCACATTTAGAAAAAAAACTAGAGCAAGGATGACTAAAAATAAGACTAATGGGCTACTCTACATAGCTGTATGTACTCACAAGACATAATATCATTATTTTATTTATTTATATCTAGTGGATTCGGCCGTAAGAAAATAAAATTAAATAATCGTTTTTTATTTGTGTACTCCGAGGAGTACATTATAAGTCTAGCTCGAATTGCCAATTAGTCTAAAAATGTAACCCAAATGGCTTTATATATTATGAAACTCCCCTTAGCTTTGACGGAGGCTAGGTATATTAAGATATAACAAATAAATAATAGTACTACCTCTGTTTTTTTTAATATGCACATTTCTCCATTTTGGGGTGTTTTTTTTAGTTGGTACCTTTCTACCTTTTGCCATAAATGGAAGGTTGGCCCACCTAATTATTACACTTCTCTCCTACTTTTTCTTTCCTTCTCTCTACCTTTTTCACTTTTTCCTTACTTTTACTGCCCTTCTCTCATACTTTTGCACTTTTTCCTTGGTTCTAGTGCAAAGCCTTAGGTGCATATTAAAAAGAACGGAGGGAGTATATGTTAATTATCTTCATTTGTGGCAGAAACTACAAAATGAGTTAATAGATGATTTTAAGCTACAAATAAACATACAAATTGAACATATTAATTGACAACATATGTTGTATACCGAGTTATATAGATTGTTAGATCTAGCGGTTATATATAGAAGCATAAATATTATATGTAAATTAAAATATATGATATCAACTGTATATATTAGGTATATAAAGTTACACTCTAAGTTACAATTACAACACTTAGAATTAGAATCATATGTACAATGGTCTCCTAATGTTTCTTTCTTCCTTACCATATATTAATATATATTTAAAAGAATAATGTTCAACATTAGTATATATTATTATGTCGTTAAAAATATACTACTAGTATTAAATATCTCAAGTTAAGTGTTATTAATGACATCTGGGACTGAAAATTTGTTAAGTTTTTTTTGCTGTTCATGCATGGTCTACTTCAGTTGAAAGTCCTACATGCACTCATGCAGCACGCAACCTGGCCTGTAGTTTCTTCTTCCTCTTGCAACTAAAATCATGTGGACCATATATTTAGGAGAGAACCCTAGTTACAGAATATATTTCTCTATCACAATATGACCCTCTATCAAAATATCTTGTATCTCATTACAACGTGTTTCATGAATAATCAATTAATTATGCTAATGTATTCCAAACACTTTTCATCTTTACTAGTATATTATCTATCTAAGCCAATAAATACATCATTTTGCAAATACTTTTCATCTAGTATGCATTATCTAATCTAAGCTAATATAAATACTAGTAGTATATTATCTATTCAAGCCTGTATTATTTTACATGTTTGTTCTTAAATATTTAAGTAATAAACTTTTAGAGAATGGAACACTTGAAATTTGAAAGGGTACCATAATATATTACGACAAATCAAAAATATGATAGCCTCGTCTGATTTTTTTTTTCCAATATGATTTAGTCTAATTTAAGTTAGTTCTAACCAGAATAAGTGATAAGTTTACAATGATAGTTGTTTATGCTAAATTCTACTAAGGCAAAACTAAGCTGGGAACTACAGCTAGGATACTGCTGGGTTGCTAGAAGCTGCTAAGCACAGCTAGAATGAACAAGTAAAGCAAAATAAAGACAGAGGCAAGACACCAGAGGTGGTGACGGGGAAACCCGTGGAATAAGGGAAAAACCGCGGGTGGCTTTTAGTCCACCAATCCACTATACTTTTGATTACAGCCCTAGCGCCTATGTAACTATGTAATTCGTAATTTGTAAGCTTATAGAACAATGCTTGTACTCTGATATGTGAATGCTAAGTGCGTATGAACTTATTTTTCTATACAATCATTTCAATTATATATAGCAGAGAAGAATGTATCCGTTTGACTCAGCAACGTCTTTCAACAGCTCTTAAATCTCCATTTATACCCGCCATTCATGTTGCTGAGCATGATCTTTGCTCTTTATTGTTTAATCCGTAATTATGGCTTTTATTCCCCTGCGGATTTTCAGGCTTTGATATCTTGAATCATAACGTATTCCAAACTGAGCTGTGTTCTTTAGCTGTGTAGCACTAGCTGGTTCTTCTTAGCTGACAGACTTCAAGCTGGATTTCCTTAGCTGGAGGTCTTAAGCTGGGAATTCATAACTGTAGTGACTTTTAACCTGCATTAGTAGATACATAAATTTCATGGCATAACAATTGCCCCTAACTTGTAGCTTGCGCTGGTGGCCTTGTGTAGTGAAGCTGCAAGTTAATAATACTTTAGCATAACGTCTGTCTTTAAGAAGGAATTTCAAGAAGCCAAGACAATAAATAAAACATACTGTAGCTTTCAAAGAACTGAGTTTAATCATTTACTTAAGTTCATTAATTTTAAATAATAAATACTAGCCGTTTGGTGTGTCAGAGTAGCTTAAAATCAAGAAATTGCATAAGGATTTTCATTCCGTTTATTCTTCTCTTTCTTGGGTAAGTCTGTTTTCTCTCTCTCCCTTTCCTCTTTCGCCTCTTTGCATGCCTTTTAAACAATCCGCCAGAAAGAAGGTTTTCATCCCCAAACCTACTTCAATGGGAAAGGCAAAGGACGATGTGGCTTCCTCCATCACCTGGGAGGACATTGAGAATATTAGGGTTAGAGGGAGCTTCCCTGAGAGTACTGAATTTGTGGTTCCTGATGAGTTTGATCGGCCGGAAAAGACCCCAGAAAATCTAGTTTGTTTTTACGAGTACCCCTTTCTTCTAGGTTATAGCTTCAATTTTACACCTTCAGTGCGTTCTTTTGTGGAAGTTTTAAACTTCTCTCCTGGTCAGCTAATGCCATGATTCTGGAAAATTTGTTTCACCTTAGAGTCTGCTACTAGGGATTGGAGTCCTTCTTTTGCCCTAGAAGATCTACTCACTCTTTACAGCCTAAAGATCATCAACCCCAACAAAGTCACACAGCCCTGTAGAAGGGACTGGTGCTTCAGAGTCTTTTTGGAAGACTCGTTTTTTCTTTGTCGCCAAGGATTCCCTTGGTGAAGCTGGGGTGTTTCTCCCCTCTGGCTGGCCTGCTGGAGGTTTTCTAATGTTTTTTTTTTCTTTCTTCTTTAGAGTATTCTATTAACTACGGCCTTAACCTTGCCTTTTCTCAGGTTCGTCTGAAGCTGTGGAAACCCTAGAAGACCGAGACGAGAGAGCGAAGGTTTTTCTCAGCATCTCTCTGGAAAAGAGAACTTATACTCCCCCTTTCAAAGCTATTCCAATTTCATCCTTGACTCCTGCTACCTCTGGAACCGATTCCATGACTTCGGGTAGGTTAATCTCTCAGTTAACTTATTTGTAGGGTTTACTAGGTGCAAAGTTTTGATTTACTATCTCACTGTTCTCGTGTAGTCAAAGGTAGTACTTTGTCTCAAGCCGATGATGTGGCTCGGCTAAAAAGGAAGAGGTCGGTTCCTACTAAGGCTACTATCTCTACTCAATCTAAGCCAGCTACCCCTGCCAAGGTTGCCACTTCTATTCCTAGCATGCCTCCCCCCATAATCAAACTGGACTCGGACCCTCCTCCTCCCAGCTCTTCAACGGTTAACCTGTCAATGCCAGCAAACTTCCTATCTGAAGATGGGTTAAATAATGGCATATGGCCACATGCTGAGAGGCTATTCTTCCCTGCAGCAGCTAAGCGTCTCAGGTCTGAGGATCCTGAGGTGATAGTGAACCATGTGGTTCAACATTCTCTCAAGGTATAACTCTCGTTTATTCCTTAGTTCTTTTATTTCGACACTCTTTACTTCTTACCTCTCTTATGTGTTAATATCTTTATACTAGGTCCTACAAAACTGTCTGGCAGCACGCTCCAGCTTGACAGCTGTCGCTACGATGTCATCTCAGCTTAAGGCTTCCCAAACTGAGGTGGCCGCTCTGAAGGAGGAGCTGGAGAAGGCCAAGAAGGGACAAGCTATCGCTGAGGAGCAGCGTAGGGTTGAAACACTGCTCTTGGAGAAAGAGAGGGATGCAAAGAAGCTCTTCGCAGCTTCAGCGGAAGCTGAGATTGCTGCTGCTAGGGAGGAAGCTAAGGCTGCTAGGGAGGAAGCTAAGGCGGCTTCCTACAAGCTGGGAGAGGTGGTGAAAGAGAGAGATGCTCAGCTGGCACATCAGAAAGATTTTCATTTGGATAAAATGGCGGAGGTCCAGATTGTTGAGCCTGCCAAGCTAGCATTTCTGATATTGTTTGAGAGCCTGGAGAATAAAGAGCTGCATAAATATACCTATGCTTTCCTAGCTACTATGGGAAGCATCGCAGATCTCAAAGCTCTAGCCTTGGGCTTAACTCCTTCTGGGCAAGAAGTTTCTACGGCTGACTCCTCGGCTAAGGATCTAGCTGAGTCTTCAGCAAAGGCCGCAGCTGATGCTGCCGTTGAACCTTCTAGCAGCTCTGCCCCAGCAACTGAGATGCCCGAGCAAACGCCTACAGCTGAGAAGGCCCCAGCTAAGGATGCAGCCTAGTTCCCTTCTTAGAATTTCATCCGAATTCTGTTATCGTCAAACAATTTAATTTTTCTGCTTTGGATAATTTTACCGCCAGCCAAGGGGCTGGTGTGTCTTTTGAACAAAATTAACTTTGATATATATATGCACACTTTTAGATCTTTGATAAAATGAGCTAGCTGCTTTACGTTGTTACCTGGCGTTTTGTGATGCCAATGACTTGTGTGATGGGCCCTGTTACCTAGGCGTGTAGCCCTTAGCTGATGCAACCCTGGTAACTTAACTCTTTGGTAGCTTCTTTCCAAGGTATCTAGGTGTTCTTGCGTCTTTAAATAGCTTTAGGAGGCTAGGTAGCTTCCATTTTGTAGCTAGTCTTGCGGTACCTGCATATGTTGGCTAGGCCAAGATAGTCGTTGGCATAACCAACGACTCTCCGATGCCTAAGTCAGTAAGATTTTTAGGAAAAAGTCTTTATAGGTAAAAAGTGCAAGGAGGATGGCCTAACCTGACGTCCCTTAGCTCTACTTAGCAGAGTTTTCCTACCTGGTGTAACTGCTTTGTATTTGACATCTTATGTACTCAAACTTATTACCTAGCTTCTTAGAAATGGTAAAGTTTCAGGTGCGAAGCGTTCCAGCTTCTGGGCACAGCTTTCCCTTCTGCTGTAGCTAGGCGATACGCTCATTTACCTACTACCTGTTCAATTAGGTAGGGGCCTTCCCAGCTGGCACCCATCTTTCCTGCATTCAATTCCTGGGTATTTTGGAAGACTTTCCTTAGCACCCAATCTCCTTTCTTTAAAACTTTAGCTTTCACGTTTTTGTTGAAGCTGCGGGCCACAATCTGTTGCTGGGTGGCCATCCTAACCAGTGCGTTGTCTCGTAGTTCCTCTATGGTATCTAAATCGTAAGACAATTCAGAGTCATTTAGCTCAGAGGTTAAGAGCCCATACCTGGCAGTAGGTACAACCACTTCTGCTGGTAATACCGCTTCACAGCCATAGACTAATGAGAAAGGGGTCCGCCCTCTTGCTCCTCTAGGTGTTGTCCTGTTGGCCCAAAGAACTCTAGGCAGCTCTTCCACCCATTTACCTTTCTTGGCTTTTAACCTCCTTTTGATGCCATTGATAATTACCTTGTTGCTGGACTCAGCTTGTCCATTAGCTTGTGGGTACCTGGGTGTTGATGTTACCAGGTTGATGTTCCATTCGTGACAGAATTGTCGCGTTTTATCACTTATAAACTGTGACCCATTGTCACACACAATTTCACTAGGTACTCCAAACCTGCAAATGATGTTAGTATGTATAAAGGCAATTACTTCTTTATCCCTCACCTGTTGGAACGCACCAGCTTCAATCCATTTAGAAAAGTAATTAGTCAAGGCCAACATAAATACTTTTTGACCTGGCGCAGCTGGCAGCTTTCCTACTATGTCCATGCCCCACCTCATGAATGGCCAAGGTGTTAACGTGGGGTGTAATGGTTCGGAGGGCTTATGTGTCATACCTGCATGCTTTTGACAACTTTCACATTTAGCTACATACCTCTTGGCGTCCTTACGCAATGTTGGCCAATAATATCCATAAGATAAGATCTTATTAGACAAGCTCCTTCCTGCTGTATGTGAGCCATATTCCCCCTCATGAAATTCTTTGAGGGTAGCCTCCCACTGCTCTTTCTCCAAGCATCTCTGTAACATATCCTGCTTAGCTGCATGTTTAAACAAGACTCCAGCTATTACCTGGTACCTGCTAGCTTTCATGCGTATCTTTCTTGATTCCAGCTTGTCATCTGGTAGTACGTCCCTTTCTAGGTAATCCATAAGTGGCTTTGTCCAGCTATCAGCACCTGTCTCGTCACTAATGCTAAGTATATTGTTTGTCTCTTTGTTAATAGCTGGCGCAGCTTAGTGAGAGATAGGGATATTGCTGAAGCTGCATTTCCTAAGTGCGGAACCCAGGTTAGCTAGTGCATCAGCTTTCGTATTCTGGTCTCTTGGTACCTGTTGTATTGTAAACTCTTGAAAGAGCAGTATCTTTGATTTGACCAGCTCTAAGTAAAGAGACATCTTTGAGTCTTTAGCTGCATATTCTCCTTTTACCTGGCTAATGATAAGCAAAGAATCACTATATACCTGTAACCTGGTTGCCCCCAGATCATGAGCCACAGTCATACCTGCAATCAAAGCTTTGTACTCGGCTTCATTGTTAGTAGCTTTAAAATCACAACAAATAGATCGTACTATCATGTCCCCTTGTGGCGATTTTAGGACTATACCTAGTCCGGCTCCTCTAAAGTTGGAAGAACCATCTACAAATAATTTCAAACTACCTGTAGGTGTTACCTGATTAATGTGCCGTACTTCCTCATCTGCTGAAGCAACTAGGTTAGGACTGAAATCTGCCACAAAATCAGCTAGGTCTTGTGATTTTATAGCCGTTCGTGGTTGGTACCTGATATTATAGGCACTAAGTGACACGGCCCACTTGCTCATCCTGCCTGTATACTCAGGTTTGCGTAACACAGCTTTTATAGGATAATTAGTCATAACACATATGGATAAGCCTCGAAATAATGTCGGAGTTTCCTCGAAGCTGTATATAAAGCTAACACTAATTTTTCTAAAGAGGTGTACCTGGTTTCTGCATCGAGTAAGGATTTACTGAATAATACACGAGTAGCTGCTGATTGTCAGCCTCCCTAGCTAGTACTGCGCTACTCACCGCTAGATAAAGCTGTAAAGTTTCACCTGGCTTTAGTTTGGAAAGTACGGGTGGTGTAGCTAGGTATGCTTTGAGTTGTTGCAGAGCAGCTTCGTGTTCTGCAGTCCAATCAAAACCTTTATTTTTCTTAAGCACATGATAAAAAAGATGGCACTTATCTGATGATCTGGAGATAAAGCGATTGAGTGCTGCTACTCTTCCTGTCAGCTTCTGAACTTCTTTCAGGTTCTTGGGGGACTGGATATTAATGAGTGCCCTGATCTGATCTGGGATAGCTTCAATTCCTCTCTGCGTCACTATGTAACCTAGGAACTTACCAGCTGGTACTCTGAATGAACATTTTGTTCGGTTCAGCTTCATGTTATACTTTTTTAATACATCAAAGGTGCCCATTAGATGAGATACATGATCTCCAGCTTGCTTGGACTTGACCAGCATATCGTCGATATAGACCTCCATTGTGTCCCCAAGCTGTTTTTCGAACATCTTGTTGACTAGGCGCTGATAGGTAGCACCTGCATTTTTAAGACCAAATGGCATAACTTTATAACAATATATACCTCTTTCGGTCATGAAAGTCATTTTCTCTTGATCTTCTAGGTCCATCAAGATCTGGTTGTAACCTGAGTAAGCGTCTAGGAAAGTGAGTCTTTCATGCCCTGCTGTGGCGTCTTCCAAGGCATCAATGTGAGGTAGGGGAAATGGATCTTTGGGGCAAGCTTTGTTTAAATCTGTGAAATCAATACAAACTCGCCATTTGCTGTTCTTCTTTCCTACCACAACTACGTTAGCTATCCAATCAGGATATTTTACCTCCTGGATCTTACCTGCTTGCAGCAACTTTTCTACTTCCTCGTTGATGATCAGGTTGCGTTCAGGTGCGAATTTCCTTCTTTTTTGTTTGATAGGTTTGTAGTGGGGGTCCACATTCAGCTTGTGGGTGCAAATAGAAGGGTCAATTCCAACCATGTCTTCATGCATCCACGCGAAGCAAGTGATGTTTTCCTTGAGGAATTCGACGATTCTAGCTTTTTCCTCTGGTGGTAGGGATGCTCTAACCTGTATCGTCTGTTCTGGTTTTGCAGGATCCAGCACCACTTCTTCAATGTCCTGTTCTTCGGGTTGGCTGGGTGCGGGATGCTGCTGTAATTGCTAGATGTCTTCTTTCTTGGGTTTGAGAGAGATGATGTAACATTCCCTAGCTACCTTCCTGTCCCCCTTGATTTCTTGTACTCCCCATTGGGTAGGGAACTTGATGGTTTGATGATAGGTGGATGGCACGACTTTCATCCTGTGAATCCAAGGTGTACCCATAATAACATTATAAGCTGAAGGACAATCTACGACACTAAACCTGGTTTGCAGATTAACTCCTTTGGCATAGGTTGGCAGTGTGATTTCACCAATGGCGATGGCAGGTTCTCCATTGAAGCCGTATAGGACTGTTAACTTTCTGATGATATCTTCGTCACGTAGTCCCATGCTTTGTATGGCATTCTTTAATATGATGTTAGTAGAGCTCCCATTGTCTACCAACACTCTCTTGATCAAGCAGTTGCTGATGGTGAGGGAAATCACTAGTCCATCGTGATGATCGACTTCTTCAGCTTCTTCTTCTTCCTCGAAGCTGATGGTCATGCTGCGCAGCTCTTGCTCCTCCTTGCTTCTGTGCTGGATAGGAGCTGCTTTGGAAACTTCTCTAGCGAACCGCTTAGCTGCAGAATAGGTTAGTCCACAAATTTCTAAACCTCCTGAGATAAAATTGACTACCTTGTCATGTGTTGGATCAGGTGGTGGCCCAGCTGGTTTACTGCTGCGGTCCTTGCTAGGTTCATCTTTCTGACCCTTCTTCCCCATTAGATGTTCCAGGTAGCCTTTCTTCAGCAGCCAAGCTACTTCTTTCCTAAGAGCTTTGCAGTCTTCAGTTAGATGACCATGGTCGCCATGATAGCTGCACCACTGGGAGGTGTCTTTTTGCCCATTGGGTTTGTCAGTCTTCCTGGGCCACCTAGCTGCTGAACCTAACTTTTCCAAGGCGTTCACCACACCTCTTGCATCAATATTAAAGAAATAGGAAGATAAAGGAGGGAAATCTGCATTGTTAGATTTGCGAGGAGCTTCCCTAGCTATGGTGCTAGCTTGATCACGCTTTTGGTATGGCTGATGACGCCAATCGTTTCTTTTGTTGTTGTTGTTATTGTTACTTTGAGTCTTCCTATCGTAGCTAGATTCTCCTCCATACCTGGATGCATCATCTTCCTCTACGCGGATCTCAGTCATAGCTCTAGCCTGACTTCTTCAAAGGTGCTACAGGGATACCTGGTTAGTTCATAATACAAGCGGGATTTAGGTATCAAACCTCTCCGGAACGCTTCGATAGCTGTTGGGATGTCCAGGTTCTTAACAGAGATCATTTCCCTGTTAAACCTGTCCAGTTACTGGCTTACAGCTTCACCTATTTTTTGTATAATGCGGTACAAGTCGCCTGTATGTTTCTCCAGCACCCTGCTGCTAGCAAATTGCTGATAAAACTTGTTAATAAGAACAAAGAAGTTAGGGATAGTACCAGCCCTGAGGGTTATGAGCCATTGTAAGGCAGGTCCACCTAAGGTGGCTCCAAAAGACTTGCACATTATAGCTTCAAGGAGGCCTTCTAGGATAGGAAGGGTCCACATCTTCTGCTTATACTGGTTCACGTGATCATACGGATCTGTGGTTCCATCGTACAGCTTGCCAAATGGGGCTAGATGCAGCTTCTTGTGTATCATGGCTCTAGCTATCTCGTCCACGAATGGTGACTTGGTATAGCCATCAGGGGTCTCCTCAGCTAAGGGTGTAGGCGCCCCTGGCATCTTTGATAGCATTTGCATCATTTTCCGATTCTGGGACTCGAGGAGAGCTAGCTTCGAAGCTGTGGGATCCAACTCCTCCTGGTTGGGATCTTCTGGAATGTCCTCAGCGTCTTCGTCATCACTAGCTTCTGAGTCATTCAACTCCAAAATTCGAGGTGTCATACCAGTACGTCGTCGTGAAGACTTCTTGGCGTTGCTCTTAACTGATTCTAGTTCTTTTTGCAAGTTTTCAATGATCTTGTTGGACTCTGTTTGAGCTTCCTGCAGAGATGCGAGAGCAGCTCTCATTTGCTCAGGAGTGACTTCGGCCATTTGAGGCTGAGTGTTTTCAAGAAGGAATTAGCAACGAAAGTTTTAGATATGAAATCTAGCTGTAGGCCCCACGGTGGGCGCCAAACTGTTTATGCTAAATTCTGCTAAGGCAAAACTAAGCTGGGAACTACAGCTAGGATACTGCTGGGTTGCTAGAAGCTGCTAAGCACAGCTAGAATGAACAAGGAAAGAAAAATAAAGACAGAGGCAAGACATCAGAGGTGGTGACGCGGAAACCCGTGGAATAAGGGAAAAACCGCGGGTGGCTTTGAGTCCACCAATCCACTATACTTTTGATTACAGCCCTAGCGCCTTTGTAACTATGTAATTCGTAATTTGTAAGCTTATAGAACAATGCTTGTACTCTGATATGTGAATGCTAAGTGCGTATGAACTTATTTTTCTATACAATCATTTCAATTATATATAGTAGAGAAGAATGTATCCGTTTGACTCAGCAACGTCTTTCAACAGCTCTTAAATCTCCATTTATACCCGCCATTAATGCTGCTGAGCATGATCTTTGCTCTTTATTGTTTAATCCGTAATTATGGCTTTTATTCCCCTGCGGATTTTCAGGCTTTGATATCTTGAATCATAACGTATTCCAAACTGAGCTGTGTTCTTTAGCTGTGTAGCACTAGCTGGTTCTTCTTAGCTGACAGACTTCAAGCTGGATTTCCTTAGCTGGAGGTCTTAAGCTGGGAATTCATAACTGTAGTGACTTTTAACCTGCATTAGTAGCTACATAAATTTCATGGCATAAAAATAGTAAAGTCGTTGTTGATGGGGTATTTGGCAAATCACTTTTATGTCTTTTTTTATGCCAAACAGCCAAAAGAGTCATCAATTAACGCTTTTAGGGAGTGGTTGTAAACATAACTTTCCAGGCAAAAGCTATGAAGATTCCATCCTAAGACCAAATAGTGATAGGTAGAGTAGCACATCAGACTTATACGTGCGTCATCTTCCTTCTCCGTCATCGATGTGAGATTGTATGTGGGTGTTTCTCTTTATTAATCTTGATTTTTTTTCCGATGAACCTTATTTTATTGCGTTGATGCGAACTAGGATTAGCTTAACTAGTTGATAGCATCCAAAACTGAAAATCGAATTAGAAAAATAAAAATAAAACGTATATCGTAGTTTTTTTTTTTTTTGGCAGAAGTAGGGCAAGAAAAAACTTAAAAGGAGTGAAGAGCATATCAAATGGGACTATGGGCTGCTGACCTGTCACCCCCAAAATGTCATAGCTGGCTGTCATGTTGAAATTTGAGTAGCCTCCTAATTAATACAACTAATTACTAATTAGTGAGTAATTAGTACTAGTAATCTGTTGATACTAGATATTCATTCACACGGTTACTTCATTTATAATTGTCACGTGTGGTGACACGAACTACTTCCTCTTTCTACGCTAATCCGCTTCAATGCTTGTCACGTTTTGATATTGACCGCACGTACACCTCCTACTACTGCTTAGTGCTTATAATTGAGAGCAAGAAAAAGAAATTAGGGTTGACTCAGGTGGATGTATGGTTTGTAATGGATTAATGAGGTTTTGGATGTGGCCCTATGTGAGGGTAGTTCAATTGATTATTTTTCTTATCATAATTTAAATTTAATGAGATGATATTCTTAAAAAAAGTAAAAAATAAAAATGAGAAAAAGGACATGTTCGATAATAACTTTTAAAATAAGTTTCAAGTGTCTAAACTCTACTACTGATCAAACTGGTGTTTAGCGAAATAGTGGTAATTTGCGAAATAGTGGTATTTGAAGGACCTTTTAGTAATTGAAGTGCTATTTTGAAAATATCTTTAGAGTAGGTTTTGAAGTCACGATTTTTTATCATATTTTTAATCCGATATCTAGTTTTACCGGATACTAGGTGTTTAAAGAATTAGTACTTTAATGACTAACCTCTCTAACATGTAAATTGGTACAACAGCTGCTACTGCTAGAAGTTTCGTAAAAACTACTTTTTTATTGGAGACTTTTAGTCTATATCATTTTTACTATATTTTGAAAAATAATACTTGCTAAAAAGGTGATTATTTACACACTTGCTTCATTTTAATGTCTTATGTGGAACTAAAATCTGTTTCCCAAATTTTGCACTTCTTTATTATCTTGTGATGGTCGACAATGAAATGAAAGAGATCATGTAGAACCTGGTGAAAGTTGTGGACTGGAAGCTTGCATATCCTACTCCAAGTTGGTACATTATTTAATGTTCTTTAAAGGGTCAAGTCCTAACAAAAACACCCAAGTGCACATAAAAGCAAAAGCACCAAAACACCATACAAAATAATAAATAAATGTAAAATTAGAAAATAGTATTATTAGCATCAAACACACCAAAAGGAAGTAGGGAACAGAAACTCTAGCTACAATATTGATAAGGTAGTGGTAGTTTATCATAGAGGTCATATTATAGTCACGAGTCCGATTCCTGTGATTTCATTCACAATGTATTTAAGGTCGTTTTTTGTCCTCATTTATTCATTTCAAAACTCCTTTTATAATGTGAATTTTGCTCATTCGGAGTTTTAAAATGATCAATAAACAACAAAATAGCCTTGCGGTATTCCTCCTACGCTCAAATATACGATTAAAGTTGTAGATTCTCGTCAAATCTTCTTATAATACTTGTTTACTTTGAACAATGTCAAGATAAATAAACCATTCTCTCACACTCTCACCATATTTTATAGGAGTCTAATTATTTGAGAGGCATGATCAGAATTTATGAAAAATTAACTCTAAAGTGAGATATACTTCCTCCGTTTCATTTTAATTGCAACAAACTCAAGTGATGTGGGTGTGAAAGGGATGGAGAGAGAAAGTGGGGCATGCGATAAAGAGAGATAGAAAGAAATAACTTGTAAAAAGGGAAAAAAAATATTTGTTGCAATTAATTTGATGTTTCCATTTTTGGCAATTGTTGCAATTAAAAAGAAACGGAGGAAGTATATAACTTTCGAAATTATACCTTGCATGAAGGTGTCTCGTCTATGGTTATGAAGATTGAGGTTCTACGCATGGGATCGATTATTAGGGGCCGATAGGATTATATTGGTAAAATCGTTTGATCTTACATATGGGGTTTTGAATACGCCGGATAAAATGATACTTAGCACTTTTTGGTTGGGAGGAAAATGTTTTTTGGAATAGTATTTTCCTTGATTTGGTTTATAAATGATGGAAAACATTTTTCTTGATAATTGAAAATAGGTTTACATAGAATGAAAAACATTTTCCTTCCTATTCCTCACTTTTGCTTTCCTTTTTCCAATCTATCGTCCCATTTCTTTTCCATTATCCCGTTTTCCTCTTACTTTTCATATGATGAAAATAAAAAAATAAAGGAACATCAATCTATGATTTTTATGTAAAATCCTTTTCCATGGAGGATGGTATTCTGTCCAACCAGACGGAATCAAACTTTTCATTTAAGGAATTAAACGAAGAGAAACTGTTCTATAATACAATTGAATTTTCCTTTGGAAAATGATTTTCATGTAATTTGTTTTCCATGAAAAAGATTTTTCATCCAATGAAGCCTTAATCACAATTATTCATTTGAAAGTTCTTATTAGTAAAATAAAATCTCTTTAATTTCACCTTCAAGATAAATACACCCAATAATCATTACATAAATCATTATAAGTACTAATTTGACTTACTTAAAACTTTAATTCGTAATGATAAAAATCTTTATACATATATATGTACGCTTTAAAAAATTAGAAGATAATACGTAAGAATATGAGATCAGATTGAATTGTCAAATTATAGAATCATGTTAAAATCCTAACACTTAGGGCCTGTTCTGTTCAGCTTATTTTCAGTTCACTTCAGCTCTAATAAGTTCAGTTCAGTTCAGTTCGCTCTAATAAGTTCATTTCAGTTCAATTCAGTTCAATTAGCTCCAATAAGTTCAATTTAGTTCAAGTTCAATTTAGTTCAGTTCAGCTCCATTCCTTATTTAACCATTTTGTTTAATATTATTATTATTGGTCTAATTTATTTTACTTGTTATTATTGTTTTATATATATTATTTTATCATTATTCCTTTACTTATTATTATTACTACTATTTTTCTTATGGCTGAGCATAATTTAGGTTGGTGTACTGTTTAACCATGTTTAATTTCAATACGAGTATTCTAATGTGCAATTGTTGCGTTATTTTACCGACTAAATATTCATTATCATCATACAAATAAGCTTCAAAAAGCTAAAAGATATTAAAAAAAATACAAATTTGCTAATAATATTGGAGTACTATTTAAGGTACAACATCGTCATACGTTTATTAAAGTTACTTTCGCGGTTTGTGGTGGAGTTTGGTTTATCTCTATTATATAAGGGAACAGGTAGGGGTAGACACCAAAAATCCATATGAACTCTTTTTTAATTCTTGATTGAATGACAAAACTTCCTTTCTAATTAACGGTTTTCACTTCTTTTTTTTCCGGTAAAAAAATGCAATACATCCTAGCACAAACTATCTTTTATTTCCATAATCTTCTTTCACATTTTCTATAATAGAGAAACGCTTTCGCACGCATTGCGTGCATTAAACGCTAGTAAATATTATAAACTAACCCACCGCGAATTGTGGTTTGGTTAGAAGCACAAATTAACCTATTTTTTAAGCTAATTATTATTCTAATAGTAATATTAATTTACTTCTTATACATTATCGTAATTATACAATCATCATCAAGTATTAATATATTAATACTAATAATAGTAATTACTTATTATTAATTATTATTAGTAGTAGTAATTATTATTTTTAAAATTAATTTTTCATTATTACTATTATTTATTTATAACTATCATTTTATAACATCAAAAATAAGATTATCATTATTCATTAATTATTATTCTAAATTATCAATTATTATTACTTAGAAGTATAATTATTATTTAATATTCATTATTATTATTATTTAATTATTATTTATATATTTATTTCAATTCAGTTCAGTTCCAATAAGTTCAGTTCAGTTCAGTTTCAATAAGTTCAGTTTCAATAAGTTCAGTTCAGTTCAGTTCAACTCCAATAAGTTCAGTTCAGTTCAGCTCAGCTCCAATAAATTCAGTTCAGTTTAACTCTAATAAATTTAGTTCAGTTCACCTCCAATAAGTTCAGTTCAGTTCAGTTTAGCGAGAATTAGACAAAGAGAACTGACCCTTAGTATTTTAGTCCAATTAAGATTCTAAGATTCTACGAACATCGATCCTGACCGGAAACATAATTTTGGATCATAGTACCTCCGTTTCTGTTTGTTTGTCCTACTTTGACCAATTATGTGAGAGCTTTTTGGTCAAAGTAGGACAAACAAAAGAAACGGAGGGAGTATATCGTAGGATCATAAAATTAGAATCGAGATTTTAACATTAATCTTTAGCATCTAATCGTGGCAGGCAAAATTAGATTCTAATAGAAAATTTTCAATATTTTTAATACCATTAAGCATACCAATTAAACCACTTTTTATACCAATTGGAAGTTGATACCAATAAAATCAATATTGTAACCATAATAGTAGCTTTTGGCAACCATAAAAGGTACATACAGAACCATAATTTATACTCTTTTCATAATAGTTTAATGATAATAGTTGCTTTTGCACGCATTTAAAAAAATGATTTAAAGTGTAAACGTGCAAATTAATCAGAATGTATTTAATACAAACAAGAATGAAATTATAATTTACTAACGTTAAAATTATTATGATTAATATATTCCTTTACACTTTCAAATAGTTTCCTTAAAATACGTACAAAAACAATTATTGTCATTAAATATTACGAAGGGAGTACTAATTTAACAACTTTTTCAAATATCGACTCTCAAATTTATAAATTGATACCATTAGAGTTAAATATTGGTAACATAATAACATTTTTCTAACATCAAGCATTCATTTATAAATCTCCTTAATCCTCATTACATATAGATATACCACGCCAACGATACACACCCGAACTACTAACACAAAGAAGATGTACCTCAAGATTTGTATTTTGGAGGTCGGTCCTCTTCCTCACCTCCCCCTCCCAAAAACCGGAAAACAAACTATATAAACCGACTCCCGCTGTTTTAACACCCTGCATTCTCTCTCTCTCCTCAAACTAAACCCCCCTCATTTCTCCTCTCCTTCTCTCCCATGGATTCCACCAAACATTGCTCTGTGATCATCATCGGCGCTGGTATCTCCGGTAAACACTTACATTTCTCTCTCTAATCTCATCTCATTTTCTCTCTCCTCCATTGTTTCTCATTCTCTCTCTGCTTTTCTCAGGCATATCAGCGGCGAAACAACTCGCCGATAATGGCGTTGAAGACATCGTTATTCTAGAAGCTTCCGACAGAATCGGCGGTCGTATTCGCAAAGAAACTTTTTCCGGCGTCTCTGTTGAACTCGGCGCCGGTTGGATCGCCGGCGTCGGCGGTAAAGAATCTAATCCGGTTTGGGAACTCGCTAACCGAGCCGGTTTACGTACTTGCTTCTCTGATTATAGCAATGCTCGCTATAATATCTATGATCGCGGGTTTGATTCTTCGCTCTGACCTATTAAACCTCTATTTAAGTATTTATTAACGTATTTGAAGCTGAAATCATCGTAATTAATTTATAGGAGTTTGATTTTTGGTGATTTTTTTTTGGTAGTGGCAAAATATTTCCGAGTGGAATTGCTGCTGACTCGTATAAGAAAGCGGTTGACTCGGCGATTCAGAAACTCAGTAATGAAGCTGATTATACTTATGAGCCTCCCAAGTAATTTCGGAGTAAATTTTTGAATTTGATTTTTTACGAATTTGAATTATCTAGTGCGAAAAGTAGTTTTCTATTTCCTAATTTTATTTTATTTGTTGTATAATTTGAGCAGTTCGCCAAAAACACCAATAGAACTGGCAATTGATTTCATCCTCCATGATTTTGAAATGGCAGGTGAGTAATCAACTTGTTTCTTTCCTGCTGATTTCAAAGTTCAATTTCTTATTTTGTCGTTTTTTTCTTGATTCATGTGGTATTCGAGTAAAACAGGGGATTGCTCTGCTGTTAATTATATACAAATATATCTCATATTGATTTAATTTGTATGCACCTCTTTTTTATTCCTCTATCTCTAATAAATGTGACACTTTGACTTTGATCAATGCTGAGTCTTAGGCCCTATCCTTTTGGACTAAATTAACGTAAACTAAATTCAATTCAACTCAACTCAACTCAGCTTAGCTTAGGTTTTACTTCAGTCCAATTCATTAATAATATATAAAAATAATAAAAAGTTGATGTCTCGAAAATATTGATTAAGAAAAATTTTACAAGATTTTACATCAGTGTTATGTACAAATCACAACTAATAATCCATAGTACTGAAGTGTGTTGCATTTTTTGGAGAATGGAGGACGTATGTTATTTCTATATTGACAATTGAACTCATCTAGCTTTAGTAGAATTCAAGAAAAATGAAAAAGTGTATGAATTTTGACATTTGAAAATTGAGTTTAATTATCGCTGTTGGGATGTTGTAAATTGCAGAAGTAGAACCAATTTCTACATATGTTGATTTTGGAGAAAGGGAATTTCTAGTTGCTGATGAAAGAGGGTACGAGTATTTGCTATACAAAATGGCTGAATCGTTTCTTTTAACTTCTGATGGCGAGATATTGGATAATCGGCTCAAACTCAACAAGGTATTGATATAGTAAGGTACTTTGGGGAGTGGATAACTACGTACTCTCAAGTCATTAAATTTTCAATTAAATTCTAATTGGTGCCGTAAGGGGAAAATGGAAGAAAAATGTTGATGTAAACGTTTTGTGAAGTACGAAAATGTTTCTTTGTATCAATGAAATTACAGAAGAAATATTGCAATTGCGGTAGTTCATTTACTAATTAGACACAAGAAAGGAAACTATTCTGTTTTACTTTTGCATGTTTTAATTCTTAGCTGGGAGGAGTTGTAAGTTGTAAGATAATGATGTCTTTGTTGAAGATGTGTTTTTGGTGGCTATCCTATGTTTGTTTTTTTCATAAATGGGGTAAGTGATCAATTTAATGAACAGTAGTTGGTTTGTTGTTTTAGGCTGAAATGTATCATATGCTCCATTTTTATATTCATATGTATGTTTTTTCTCAACTCTCACCTATGTCATGCAGCTCCCTTTCGTTTTCAAATTGTAATATTATAGTGAAAAGTTTGTATGAGTAGATTCTTTGCACCATTGATGTGGATTTCTTTGTATGTAGCTCTGGTTTTGACTTAGATTAGCAACAAGGTTGATCCAATAATAATTGAACAGATGATGATGATGATGTGGATAATATGATAATAAAATATGATTTTGTCACAGATCATTGGTATTATGTCATTATTGGTAAGAGCTAAAAGTGACAAGTTGGCTTGTCTTATTTGGTAATTGAAGTTCATATTTTTAAGTTGTTTCTATATTAATCAACCTGTATGTTATAGATATAGGTTTAATGTTACCATGATGCAGCTAAGATAGTTGTCATTATTAGGTTTTGCATGGTTAGAGATTTGATTTGATATCTGAAATGAAATTTGTTGCTGTAGGCTGTAGCTAGCTGGGTTGGTGTCTTTGAGTCTTGACCATCATTTTTGTGCAGATTTGCACATGCCCACATCTAAATATGCAAAGAATAATCCCCTTTTTCCTGTTTCATGCCCCAATTCTACAGAGCCTTGTTTGACCTATCCATATTGTGATTCTTAATCATACAGTAATGAAGCTGTGATGATTTTCATCTTGAATCCCCTCGGATTGTAATTCCTTTGGTAGGCCCCAGCTTCCCTGCACTAGATTGCACTTCCTTTTACTGTGCCCATCTTTGTATGCTGTAAAAGGTTGCATACATAAGATAACTACTATTATCATGAAATGTCAAATCAGACTTAAACCATGCAAGTGAAAGAATCCTGTCTATTTTTTTTCCCTTCTCACATGAGCAAAGATAAAAGACTAACCAACATTCTTGCCACACATGAGTTCGTGGAGACTTTGTGACTTTAGTTTTCCCTTCTCACATGAGCAAAGATAAAAGACTAACCAACATTCTTGCCACACATGAGTTAGTGGAGACTTTGTGACTTTAGTTAGTGTGCAACAGACCATTCTCTATATTGTATTCGACTCAGCAAAATCGGTTAGGATCCTCTAGAGTTTTAGAAGTTTCAGTCTTTTAGGCCTGTAGGCTTACAGTTTAGGAGATGAAACTAGAACACAATGGGTGCCCAACTAGCCCATGATTTTCATTACAACTTTGAGTTAACTCAAGAGTTTAACTTGATGTTGTATTCATTTTGGTTGAGCTCTCACTGACTTAAGACGTGATCATTTTTTTAGCTGAAAATATGATCAATTCCTATAGACATTCTGCACTATTGACTATGTGATTATTAATGCTGTGGTGGTCGCTTGAATATTATCTGCTATTCAAGGATAGTATTTTTTTTTTGGTTGGCGGCACTGATCCTAAAGAATTCTACTATTAAAAAAGTCTTATCATCTCAAGCTCTTTTGGTTTTAATGTAAGCATTTGGTTTTCTGAGCAGGTTGTTCGGGAAATACAAAACTCGAGGAGCGGCGTTACGGTAATAACGGAGGATGGTTTCACCTTCGAGGCTAATTATTTAATTTTGTCTGTTAGCATTGGCGTACTCCAAAGTGATCTAATTTCTTTTCTGCCACCTTTACCCGTACGTATCCTGCTCTTTTCTTGGGTATATTAGTATATTATACTACTTTGATTTTGTCTTTACACAATGTTACGTTCTTTTTTGTCAAACTTTTGGTCACCTATAATGAAAAATATGATTACTATATAATATATATAGCAAATTCGTATTGAAACGTACTTTCACTATATTAGTTGCTTCATAACAAAACTACTTCCATAACATATGGAGTACATTTTTTTCCGATCAATGTATATTGGGGGAATAATGATACTCTATAAAAGCCACGAAGTCATCGTACGAGATGGAGGGAGTAATATCACCCAGACATTTACTACATATGATTTTCAAGGTTTTATCTCTTTTCTATGGTTGGATCCCATGTTGATTTTGATTTTGATTATTTTGATATTGATTTTGCTTAGTTTTCTTTTTCCTTTTTGATTATTTTAAATAAAGAACAATGTCTTTTGTTTATTCAGGAAGTGTGATGTAATCTATGTTAGGTGTATCACTTAACACTTGCTGATACACTGGTTTTGAATGTTTACACTATGGCCAATAAACATTAGTAGCATCACTGCATCAGTTCCAGGATATAGGCTCCTATTAGGCCGAGTTCCTGGCCGAACCACATTTGCTGTGGACTTGGATTGTTTTTTGACATTTGTTTAGAGTAGCAAGTGGTAACGCAGTTTGACCTAGTCAAGATTTATGGTCTGAAGCTAATCAATCATATATAAAACAGCGGTCATGGTTGTCTTCATGTGCATTATGCAGAGCTTTGTTTATATATATAATCTATGGTATTTTAGCAACCCACAGGTTTCTTAAGAAACGCTCATTGTTATCAGAGATCATTCATCACTGATAGAAAATGTATATAAAACGTTAAAGTTTGTACTGATTAATGATACTAGGGAAAGGGAAGGTGGCGCTACAAATTAGTATTGAGAATTGGACCACTTAAAAGGTATACATTATCTTGTTGGCAAACATGAAAGCATTCTGGCCTGCATTGTGGACCCGTAAATCTGTGAGATAGATACAATTATCTCGCTATTATTTATGTAATAATCACATACAAGTTGTTTAAGGATTGAAATGTAGGGGTCTAAACTATGTTATCTGAGTGATTAGTGGGTGAATATTTGTTTAGCGATTCCTGTGAAGTTTGTATATACATTTCCTGTGGTTAGACAGTCTTCATTTATGCAGTCAGTGGCATAATGCTGCTATGTAATATATCTTTACATGTTTGAAACAGAGGTGGAAGACTGAGGCCATTGAGAAATGTGATGTGATGGTATATACTAAAATCTTCCTCAAGTTCCCTTATAAGTTTTGGCAATCTGGACCAGATAAAGAGTTCTTCATCTACGCACATGAGACGAGAGGCTACTACACATTCTGGCAGGTTTGTTTGGTGTTAGTTGTATATAGCTAGTGATTCTTCTTTTTTCTATCTTTTTCGTTGGGGCATTATTAAATATGCATAAAGTGGTGTGTTGGTGCGCTTAGTAGTAAACTTTTTTCAAATTAAATCATTCAGGATAATCTTTTATTTAGTCACTAAGAGATTAACATGGTAGGGTCTTTTGATGAACTTTAAGTTCTTTTATGGGACCAAATGCCATGAGAGCGGTTTTGTTTCTGGAAATGTTTGATTGCCCTCTTCTTGATTTCTTGGATTGGAGGTTCCACCCCTCATTTAATCATTTGTTTACTGGTTCCTGATGTAAGGTTTGTTCTTAACAAATCATAAACTGACTTACGGACAAACAAGAAAATATATAAAAAAGAGTACCACAAATTACGGCATGCTTTTTTGTATTTTTAGAGAGCAGGCAAAGGCTTTTGATATGTAGATTGTGATGTTGAATGATATTAGTTTCTCTTGCTAAGGTGACAAGTGTTTGCTTTTGGGCTTCTGTAGTTGCCCCATATATATGATACAGTGCATCGCTCGGGGCCTCTGTATGATGTCGAAATGGGATATTCTACAATTAGCTGCGTGCTTTGGAAGCCAATCTGTGGTTGACCCTCCCTCTTTAATGTAGTTTGTTCATAGGCTAGTGACTGTAACTACTAAATAGTCACCCAAATTTTAGTAAAAATAGTTTAGAATCTGTAAAAAGTGGTGATTACACTCTTTAAGTTTGCTCAAAGGTGGCGTTAGGCCCCTCAAGATACAGTTGTGGTATTCAACCCCACAACTTCAACCAAAAGTGAGAATAAGTCTTCACCGCCCACAGCTTCGCGGATTTCAGATACTAATATTTAACTGGTGCATGGGCTTCTTGTGGAGTTTGGAGCCGTGGGCAATTATAATGAGATTGCCTGTCCGGCTGTCCCTGTTATTTTTTCCCTTGATGTTTAGTTCATTGCTGCTTGACATCTACAAAGCTGTAATTGTTGTCGAAACAGTAAAATTGTGACATTTAAGTTCTTAATGCATGACAAAACAGTAAGATTCTGACATCGAAGTTCTATAATGCATGACAGAACAGTCAGATTTTGATCATTCATTGCTGACAGATATTTGCGCTTTAATTTCCCAGTATTGACCCAAGCTGATTGCTTATGTTTTATTTTATTTCATTGTTGCCAGCACATGGAGAATGCCTATCCAGGATCCAATATTCTCGTCGTAACTTTAACAAATGGAGAATCGAAACGTGTTGAATCCCAACCCGACCACGAGACTCTTAAAGAAGCCATGGAAGTTCTTAGAGATATGTTTGGCTCTGACATACCAAATGCTACTGACATACTTGTCCCTCGCTGGTGGAATAATCGCTTTCAGAGGGGTAGCTATAGCAACTACCCTATTATTTCCAACAATCAGCTCGTGCGAGACATTAAGGTACAAATATTCATGGACCACTCAGACTGCCATTTATATTTGAAGAACACATTAAAATGCAGCCAGGAGACTCTCAATTTTTTTTGTATATGACACTAATTTTAAACAAATGCATTCCATCATGTCATTCTCGTCTAATATTTTGATCAAAGGGTATAGTAAACACTCAGCAGTCAGCAGACCTTATTATTAACAAGCAACATAACTCCCCTTTTTGTTTGGACTGGGCTGTGAGTCATATTGAGCATCCTATCAAATGGCCCTGAATGCATTCTCTTTCAATTCACCTGTCAATTTGTTGCTAAATATATTCCGCTTACTCTTTTTTTGGGGGGGTCAGACTCCAGTAGGACGTGTATTCTTCTCAGGAGAACATACAAGTGAGAGATTTAATGGCTATGTTCACGGAGGATATCTTGCAGGTAAATGCTGTCAAATTTGAGCTGGTGTTCCAAATGTCGTAGCAAGCAAGTAATAGATGATAGATACTGTAGTTTGGACTTAATTTTTTGTGATGCAAAATAGGGATTGACAGCGCGAATACTTTGTTAGAAGAAATGAGAACAGAGCAAGGAAGACAAAACGACAGTACTCAACCTTTCTTATTGGAACCCTTGCTAGCATTAACAGGATCATTGACATTGTCCCAAACTGAGAAGGTAACAAATCTTCATAAGTACGAGTTGCCTAGGCAAATCTTCCTTGGCAGCAACCTAGGAATGCCAGAGGCCATCTTATGACTAAACAGACAAATCACTTGTGAGCATTTTGCTGATTGTATGGTAAACCTGCCAAGCCGAACAGCAGGACGGGCTCAGCTGCATGAACAAACGGGTCCTTGATGTGGTTCACCCCTTTCAGCAAAATTTGGATAACCGTGATCTTAGAAATGGGGAGCTGCGAGCATTGGCTAGCATATATGATGCGAAATTGTGGAAGTCCAATTTGATCAAGTCAAGCAGTAAATTCTTCATAAGTTGGAGATAACTAGACAAGAGTAAAGAAGATTGATTGAAGCAGGCAAGCAGATTTTGGATAGGGTTTAGTAATTTGGGACTATGTATATTGTTATCTGATGTAGCTAAAGACGCTAATCCAAGTTCATTCAACAGAGTACTTTTTTCTTAACTTTTTGTTTTTTCATCAAGGGAAAAAATGTATTTTATTGCAGGATTAGTTTTATGAAGTTATTGATTATTCATAAATCCAAGAGCTTACAGTTACGACTTTTGCGTTGTCATACTTTCTCTGTCTTTTTTTCTTTTTTTAGTTTCAACTTTTGCTGTTAAGTTCGTCTTAAATGTACAAGGAAATGAATTGGTAATGAACACTAAACCATTCATTCCGGTCTATGTTTCTTTTTCAATATTGCAATTCTTATAAATATTAAAGCAGCAGTGGGTATCAGTCTATCAGATTCACACAACAGATGCTCAGTCAACAGTAGTTAAGAATGAAGTACTAGCTGAAGTATTTTTCATGCATTTTCTTGGCTATAGAGAGTACATCTCCTCGAGCCTTAACAGGATATATCTTTGTATCAGATTGCCATCTATTTGAATAAGATACCCATTCCTTTCTCCATATATCAATCTTGAAGGTCTCATTATCTTTACAGGCTTTTCTGAGATGATCGAAATAGCTTGCTGCGCGAGGCAGATGGTAGTCTTTGAGCAGCCCGCTCCAGAATTTGCCGCCTAACAGAGCGTTGCAGAAGCAGCACAACATCAAATGTTATTACTGAATCTCCAAAACACAAAAAAATCGAAAACAAAGGTAGGTACACTATTTTTTTCTAACCATAATCATGAAGCTTGCTTTGATGGTTTGTCGTATCAAACCACATTGTGATCTGAGTCCTCGCATTCCACTCATACTGCAGCAAAACAAAAATTGCACTTAAAACCATTTGACAAGAGTTTCTGTCTCGCCTTATTGTAAAACTTTCATGATCATCACTTCTAAGTTCTAACCTGCCTCATCTCCTCAGGATTTGAAGCCAGCCTTTTTGCACTATCTAGCCAAGTCCCGAGAAGAAAATTATCATCAGAAGCAACAACTTCGTCAATGTCTTTGATGAGCTGAGTGAACTTCTGACTCTGAAAATCTAATGCTTTCAAGTCTCTGCGCTGAAAAGCAGTCACAGCTTTCAGGTATGCATCATTTGCTAGTTTTGAAAGTGTTTGCCGAGTCAAATCAACCAAATCGTACCTGTCGTCAAAGCAAAGTGGTATCTCAATTCTACCTGATATCATCTACAAGTGGACTAATTGTAAACAGATGGGACATGTCTGAAGAAAGTTTTCCACTGAATCTGATTTGTATTTCTGTGTCAAACATGAATGTGGGGGCGTTTGCAACTGGATGTTGCCTGTTTAACGAGTCCGGTGTGACCAACTGACAGTTTGACAATTAGTTGGTTGTTTATACATAAATCATAATGACCTTTAAGTTAATGAATTCTTTTACTGGGTTCCTGAAAGCAGGGATAGATATGTTAGCTACCCAAACTGCCATTCTTCACCAATTTAATTTGGCGACTTGATCACATGAAACGGCCACCAAAAAGCCATTTACCAAACACCCCAAATTGCGTGCAAACAGTAATGTGAGATGACTAGATCTGTAATGAAAGTTGGGGAGAAAAAATCTTAAATTGCCTAGTAATTTAATTATTTATTCAAGTTTCCACAAGTAGCGAGTTAAAATTACTTAAAAACAGCATCAAAAAAGGATTAGCAAGTAAAAATTTAACTTATTCCTATCTAGACTTTAGACACTTAAGGATGTGCATACAGAGATCACTCTTTACAGGCTACAATAAGTTGTGTGATACCCTCCATATGTCATAGAGTATTCAGTAGCTCAGTAATCTAGGAACAGAGACAGGTCGCACAAAAAAGAGAGAATTTTGATAGATTGCTAACGTACCTAAAGGTAGGACTTCCAACAAGTTCCTTCCCAGCATCAAGAAATAGATTTAAAGCCTTAACAACATCCTTAGGTGAATACCACAAATGTGGCAACGGCAGGGAAGGAGGTGACTCAACCAAAAACTGTCTCATACTTCTGTTTAAGATGAAAAGCTCCTGTTTCTTATATTTTCTGGTTACATCCAGTGTTGTGTTGTTTACAGGATCCCAGTCGGGAAATTTAACAATATAATCCATGTTGTGATCCTGAACAAAAATAAATAACTAGTGTAAAAACGAGTGTGAAACATCTCATACACGGCTAAGCAGTAGATAGGTGTGTCAATTTTATATAATCTACTACACTGTTATATAACTAGAGGTACTTTATTTTGTTTGGCAGGCAGATGAGTATGCAAGATTAAATTCAACATCAATATTATTAGTTTGTTATTTTGTGCTTCAGATGAGACCCCTGCCTAGGCAGGATAAGGGGTTAGACATGCGCAAATTTCACCCCAACCAAAACAAAGAGATTGTTCTTTTTATACTTTTGATCTGAAAATATTCGCTAACTACAGTTTCCCTTATAGATGAAGCAGAAGAAACTTAAAAGACCATTATAGATCAGGTTCATTATTTCAGGTTAAATGAGTGATGCCAAGAAGCCCAAGGTGCAGAAAAATGAGTAATTGTACCACCCCTATCCATGGTGCCTAAAATCAGTCGACCACATATGGTGCCTGTTGCAATGTGATCTACAAATAATTTCAAAGATTCTGTGTACTGTTTGTTGTAAGAACGTGTGTAAAGAAACCACCTACACTTGTAGGGATAAAGGCACAAATTCTATCAGCTAGAAAGAACTTACTGCGATTTCATCTGTACAGTTGTAAACAGTGTGGTAAAGAATTTCCCAAGCTGTCTCCAACTGATGAATAGCTTTACCATAGCGCCTAAGAGAGTAATTTCTAATCCATTCCTGAGAGAATAAACATAGTGTATTACGTAAATCTAGCATTTTCAAAATGACTAGTTATATGAAATTATGCTACTCAGACTTGGTTACTTGTGCCGGACATGGATAAGTGTATAAGAGCCCAGCTCAACTAATCTATGAAACCATTCCATGATCTTGATTCAAACTCAAGTGTCAAAGCGTCTATACCCAGATGGGTGCCAAGAATCTGACAAGGGTACTAGAGGAGTTGAGGCGAAATAAAGAGTTCGAGTAACAATATACTCCTTCCGTCAAAGAAGGCTTTACTTTAGTTTGTCCTGGAAAGAATGCTTCATTACCTATTTCCGTAGCATGGTCCTCACAAGTCACAATCACACTCTAGTTTTTCTCCTACCCCACACACAAAATGTCAAACTACCTATCCGCTCAAAAAGTTTTTTTTAATAAAAAAGGAATGGGGAAAGACAGAGGACAGAGGACAGAGGACAGAGGAAGCATGAAACAAATACACATATAGCTATGTTTTACTTATGACTTATGGGAGTTGCACCACAAATTGAACCTGTTAAGAAAAATTACTATCAAACATGGTTTTCTATCAAGCTTCTATTTAGACAATCAGTAATCAGGTACCACAAGTTGAACTTTTTCACTTCGATATGCCATTTCTGACATGAGCTCATAAACAACTGGATTTTGTTCTATTCCTTCCATGCACATACCAACGCCAACCTGGGTGAAACATTAAATAACATAACAATATCAGGGACATAAACTTTCTCTTTCTGATCAGATAGTTAGTACAGCTGAATGTACGAGACCATATCCATCGTACCATTGTCGAATTTCTACTAAATCGAGCATCAACTGGCCCTGAAGATATAGAATCCAATATACCATACATATCCATATTTCCACCAAAGTTGTGAAGCATGCACCTAGTTGAACATTTAAAAAACAAAAAATAATGCAGTTTAATGATTGGTACAACTATGCCTCTATACGACTCACCTACTAATATAAGAATATAAGATTTGTTACCAGATATAAGGAGTGCCATAAAACTGAGATGATGTTTCCCATATGGGTTGGACATCTGCAAAGAGATGAAGAACTATCATCTTTCCTTTGGGGACTGAATGAAGAAGAGCCTACATTGAAGAGAAGTATTAAGAAACACTAAAAAAGAGACACCATACTTATGCTTTTTATTTTATTTGCTGCAGCAAAAGTATCCGATAAGGTACGTAAAAACAATGCATGTTAAACTCGTAAAAATATATAAGCAAATCATCCAATAAATTAATAAACAAATAGCCAAAAATTAATCATAAAAAGAAAAGTAAGAAGCAACACTCTCAAATTGAACAAGGCTCAAACATACTTCCATTTGAGGCCGCTTCCAAATTTTTGAAAGTGAATAGAAGAGCCAACCCTGCAGGCAATAAATAATTGGGATTATACACTTTATAGCAGAGTAGACAAGCAAGCATGCAACCTATAGGTTAAAATTACCCTCGATTGATGATGAAACTCAAGTGCAACTGATATGCAAACATACAGTGATAAATCTAGATCTGAGTATCTGACACATTGTAATACAGTATGTTAGCATTTGAACTCGTATCTGGCCTACATGCTGAAACATTTAAATGACAAGCTCGTATAAAATCAGTCACTTGCTAGTTGCTACTATCACTATCTTCAGGCTTTTCTTTTTCCCAAAAGAAAACAATAACTTAGCATCAAGTTCCCTGCTAACATGCCATGTACAACAAAAAGGGGGTGATAGTGTTATAATTACATTTCTCAATTAATTCCCAGCTAGAAAATGGGGAATATATGAGCCAATTCATATTTTCTTGGAGGACTAAAAAAAGATTAACAATTTTGGCAAAGCACACAAACAGCAATCCTTTGCATACCAACCAGACATACAAAATGGGCTAGGAAAGTCTGGAATTCGAAATGTGGGATTTGGAAGTGAGAAGAAAAAAAAGGGAATTACCTGCATAAGCCACACAGCATGTTTATCACCTTTGGCCATTGCTTCATAAACAGCAGCCCCAAGTGATGATAGATAAGTCGGATCATCAGTTGGTGGAGAGTTTTCATTGAATGTGTCACTATCCATGTTAGAAATTTGGAAGAGCAAAGATAGGAATCATCAGTAAAATGTTGAAGAAAGTGACACGACATACTAACATAAAAGTTGTTTGCGATCACTTGAGAAGAGGTAAATGTGTTTATTGCATCTATATGTAATGTGTCTGTTTCTAGCCATCAGAAACTTGCAGTAAACAAGATAATTAATTAATTAATTGAACCGAAAAGATACGATCCTAAGGCAACCAAAATAAAGCATATGGAAGGGAATCCCCGTTACAAAAGCAGTTTTACAGGCACAAACTGATGCAACAAATAATTTTTGGAACATCAGAGATTCGTGATGATACTCAGAAGATGAAATAATGCAAAATTACAGCTAAACTCAAAACAAATAATGTCTGCCCGTTCTCAGTAAGAAAGGATTCTGCAGACTACTACCTCGTAATATCATTTCTAGAACATGAGCCTTCATGGAATTACTGAACTTAAAAATGTATTTACCAGTTGTATATATCAGTGACATCTCCATATTCTGTCAAAAGACAAAGATGAAAACCAATAAGCTTATCATTCATTTGAATGGAGTATTCCAAAACTAAGTGATAGAACAAAACACAGGAAGAGTATTAATCAACCATGCTATAGTACACATCTATCAACATAGCAACACTGTTCTTCAAGTGTTATTAATTAAACTTCCAATAGATCATCAAACTATTTTCAGAACTTCTCAAACAATCTTTATAATTGTTCTACAAAACAATCAGTTATGATCATTAGTTAATTACACATAAACCTTCAATCTGGACCATAGATCCATGGACATAAAATACACGAATATTCTTCATATCTAGTGTGGGCTGGATGTAACCTGTAATTCCGAATTATGTCTTTGCTAAAGTTCAAAACGGGAATTCCATTGTATCACCCCGGCCAAGGGATGAGATGCCCCAAGCTGTTTCTAGTCTTTCTACCCTTTCATCTTTTTCATTGTCTATCAACCACCTACCACCGAAAATGTTTTGTATATACTCGAGCTTTTTCATTTTTAGTTACCGATGGTTCTCAAATCACATGTGACATGCATGGCTTGTAGATTGATAACAATGAAATATGCTGACGCAAGTGGAGCATAAAAATGGACTCCTTGTAATTTTTCTTTTTTTAACAAAGGTGAACTTCCACACCATATTATCAAAAGCTATCTCATGCTATCAACAGTACAAATGTTAACCACCATGCCTAAAAGGTTATACTCTAAAAACAGACAACTTACCTTTAATTTTCTGTTTAATAAAGGCCTCTCCAAGCTTAACAAATAACGGATCAGAAGGATCCAAAAGAAATGTACAGCACCATCTATGGTCACCGCTAACAGATTTCCTGGAATAGAAGTACATGACAAAGAGATATGATCTAATTTATCAATCGAACAAATCTTTTAAAAGTGATTGTTGAAGTGTTTCCATGATATTTTATCCACAGCACCCACCGCTAGATGTGCAGGGGCAACCATTAAAGGTGATTTACTTTAAAGCCACCCATCAGATGTAGATAATAGTATATTTAGCAGACAATTAAGCAAAGAGTAATTGCTTTCATAATATAAATGGAAAGGACCAGCGAAATGAGATACCACTTTCCGAGCCTGGTTATTTTTGCAAGAGGGTAATTTTTTCTCAGCGCTGCAAGTACATGTCCAGAGAATGAAGGCAAGACTGAAATAAGGAAATATTGCCATTAGATCAATCTGAAATCTCAAATTTTACACTTAGTAACAATTCTTGTGTACATACACGAGAGATTAATCATTCTCACCAGTTGTGGTTATAATATGGGGCTAATTCAAGTATACCTGGGGTCATTCCTAGCTCCAGCATACGGGTTAATATCTGCTTCTGTAAGGCCAATTGCTGATCCAACCAACTTTGCGGTAATGGTCCACCCCAGCTGTTACATGATAGATATTTGACAGTTAAGATATCAAGGTAATATTTGTCAGATTCGCCATGGCTTCTATAAAATGCCATTCAGAAATTGCTGCTGATACGACATTATACTATAATCAGCTATTAGATCATTGAGAAAACATAATCAAGGTCAAGACGAGTTTATAACCTGTCAACAACAAAGATGCACCACCAATATTCCATCCAACCAGAGCCTAGTCACAACAAACTCATTTTGTACTGAAGCTATATGATTTCATATTCCAAGAATCAATTCTCTTGTTTCCGCTACCTGATATAAGTTGTTCTTCCTAATAATATTTACATTATTTGATGAAAACCAAACCCAACCCCCCAACCCCCAAAAAAATGTTATCATGAAGAGAGGTGTTTGCATCTGAATCAGCCGTTCCAGTTCATTCATATCACAAAATTTTATTATATAATATCATGCTACTACTCACGCATAAAATAAAAATTAGGCAATCCCCTTGAGCAGAAAATAGGTGATAGTTGATGAATAAGTTAGATTGCAAACAGATCTTTTAATATTTTCCCTGTAGCTATACTGCTAGATGTCAAAGCTACACCGAACACTTCTTTATACTTGATATGCATGAAGGCAATGGACAATGAGTTACAAACTGACCCATGTAGGTTTCCCATGCGTGCCCATGCAAGAAAGGCAGGTCCACCAAAGAAATCATTCAGATCATCTTTACTGATGTTGAAGTCCTGCAACCGCGATTGATAGAAAGGGACAAAAAACATCTGTTACATATTTTATTCAATTCTAATTCTCTGCAGGAAGCTAGAATGATTAACATGCTTTCAAGACATTGCATTAGAACCAAAATGTTTGGATGACAATCAAAATAGTTTTACCTTACCTTGTCATATGACCAGATTTATCGCATAGCTCACTGAAGTTTGGCTTAGTGATCTATACATTGCCAATTAAAGACCTGGGCAGGGAAGTGCGAAACAAAAGGGAGCACATTGTTAAGCAAGAAACAACCCCGCCAATCGTCATCCTACCATGAGTGTTTGGCTATATCAGCATTAGATATTCATGCAAGAAAGTTTCAGTGAAGTGAGCTGTTGGATACCTTAGGCAGCTATGCAATGTTCTCCTAAGGATTGGCTCGTGTATGAACTTCCAGTAAATGCTTTCAAAAGTATTTTGAACTAGCTTAATGGGAATGGGTAATGTAGGCATTTCATAATTAGTTAATAAGGATTAGGTTGAAGTGTAAGCTATCGAGTTAGTTAGAGGAGAGAGAGGGAAAGAGGGGATCAGAAAATTATAAATAAGGTAAGTAGTGAGAGAAGATCATGCTGAATATTATTGAGTGTTTGTTTTACATTTTGGGAGAGATCAGGCCTCTCGAAGGCTTGTAGTTATCTTTCAGCTTCTGTATTTTCAGTTACTGCAATCGAAATCACCATTTTCATTTCTTCATCATCTTCTTCATTATTTCAGTTCTTTACATAAGAATGCAGATTGCAACCAGATAAGAAAAGAGAATTATGTACTAACCACATAGACTTTCTGCCAAATGGCTTCTTGCCCAGTAAAAGCTAAAGGCAAGTTAATTCCTTGAAGAGCCATCCAGTCAATTTCTTTCTCCCATCTTTGCCAATCCCACCACACATAGGAATCTGAAAATACAGAATGCTGATTCATAGACAAATACAAAATTAAAAGCACAACAGCAAAATAATATTAAGGTGCAAGTGAGTATCTGAGACTTGAGTAGCAAAAACAGGTTGCTGATTCATAGACGAAATGAATTGTTTTAGGATAGAGTAATGTAGCCTACAGAAACCTAAAAACAAGTATAGCTAGTGGACAAGCCAAGGACCTCATATCGTCCCTTGAAATGGAAAGGAAAGGGAGACATTAGGGGAATCTATTTCTCCCTCTTGTTAAAACAAAACACTGAATCCTTCAAAAGTTGGAATTATCAGAAAAGAACTTACGAGCTCATTCCTTCTCTTCCCTCCCTTTCCTCCCCCTTTATGATTGCTGCCTTTCTGGCCAAACACACCATTAATGTGCACGCACTGTATTTCAGCATTTTCAAGGGGTAGCTTACTTCAATTATCATTAGGGACATTAGGGACGACAATGATAGGACAGAAAGAAGTAGTATCTTCGGGAAATCTTCCTTATTCAGAACCATCTTTACTGAATTCTGATTTCCAGGAAGGTACATCACATATCACAGCTGAGAGGTCATGAACGTTTATGATGACGAAACATAGCATGGTATATTCATGAACACACGACAAACAGCACCTTGTAAGTTTCAGTTCATGTAAACAAGGAAACGTAGGCCATGGATAAAAGAACAAAACTCACAACTTGAAGTAACAACGTTTTGGTAATAATTCCATGGAGCTGGACGTTTATAGATCAAGCCCTCATCTTTTACAAAAGGAAGTGATCCCGGTTCTGGGACAGAGGCTATTTGAACACCTCCAGTCTTTTCCCACGATATATGTGCACCACAATAATACTTCAAGTACCAGTGAAGGCCAGAGGCTATTTCCACTGCTGTGGTGCCTTTTATTCTGAAAAATAACTAAGCATATTTACATGTCATGCCAATCTAAAAGAAGGGAGAGGAGAACATGAAATATGTTTTACCATGCCAGTTCATGGTCATATCAAAACTAATGTTTCACTTACAGTATTAGTGGTCCATGTGTGCTCAATTTGTTGTAATTTTCAATCCAGAAACAACTGTCCCCTCCACAAACATCCTAGTATGTGAAAGCAAGATTATGTTGATATGATATGCATATCAGCAATATTGGAAATGAGTTGAGAAACAATATATGATGTAATAAATTTACGTACATAGAAACAGTATTAATAACACAAATGTTTAGACAGCCAAACTGCTTATGAAAGTATTAATATCCACGCCTGCAAAAATCTCACAGATTAAAGATACCAGGGAAGATTGTGTGTTCTAAAAAGAAGAAACCTCCCACGCCAATGTTGAGTAACAGATGTATGGTCCAATAGGGCGTAGCAATTTTATTAATAAGGATCAAAAAATTATCATAATTCACTAGCTAGTCCCAATTTCCTAATGATTGACATGGTAAAAGAAAAAGTCATAAGTGTTTGCTCACAATAATATGCTGATAGAGAAGGCATGCTGCCACTCCCCGCCTCAGCTTGTTTTGTTAAAAAAAAAAACTTTTGAGAGTGCACATGAGAGAGCTAGATAGCCACCCTTCTGTATTTTTTAGGCAACAAAATCAAGCACAAAAAAAACAAACTTAACTTAATCAATGAAGGCAAGGCAACATTAAGAAGCTGCAGGGGATAAAATTACAGAATAATGTCAAAGGATCAATGCACATGGATTTTGAGCCTAAGTACATTGCTAAAGAGATTAACCAAACTTACCTTAATCAATCATAAAAGGTCCAAATAGAAAGAGGTGAACAATGACGTTCCCACACCTCAGTAGCCAACTTAACAAAGATATTTCTCTAGCGACAATCATAGAAGTCCGAAACTATAAAATCCACAAAATTATGCCAAACAATTAAGAAGAAAATTTTTGGAGAACAAAATTTGAAATGACTTCCTGAAAACTCTTTTCAAAAAACAACTGTCTATTACAAATAACCAAGGTGTCTGAAAGATGTATTTGGTTGGAAAGAAAGAAAATGAGTATTTATTTAATCTTGATCTTTCGAGAGCGGAAATAGATCGAACCGAATGTGTGTTGATTATCCTTTCAAAAAAAAAATCCCAAGAAAGATGAAAACTTGATTAACCATTTGAATGAGACACAAACTACTAAACTTCAACAATACTAATAGAATACAGTTAACAAAAGCATCAAAAACAAAACCCTTAGTGTAATGAAACAATGCTAAATAAAGCAGTAATAAAGATATCTCATTCAAACCCAGTAAAAAGAATCAGTCAAAAAAAAGTTGGACCTTTGAAATGATGCTGAAAATGAAGCTAGAAGAGTGAAAAGGCAGCAATCTGTGAAGAACCCCTTTAGCTGCATTCTCTTGGACTGTTGAAGATAACCGTCGAGAATCGAAACGGTTGATTAGAGCCCTGATTGGTTCTGAATATTGAGGTGTTGAATCAACTGATGTGAATTTTTTGATGACCAAGTTGGATTTGTGCCCAAAACATAACATTTTCCTTTCTTTTATTTACAAACTAGGAGCTAAGAAAAAGCTCAATCCGACGTATTCTAATTAATACGACGACAAACATATTTACTCAGTTTTAAACCCTACCTGAAATAATTACTTATGATACGGATTGATATGTAACAATATCCCAAAATCAAAACAATTGGTTGAATCTAATGAAAACATTTCATAGAAGTTCATTATTATCTTCATGAATCAGATCTGTTTCAAAGTGTGAGTATCCCACATCATTTCTGCTTTATAGATAAAAAAGACAACTCCATATGACGTACACAATTTACATTTGCATAAAAAGTTGACATACAACATACAGAATCAAGCTGTGTCGCGTACTGCCTCTCGCGAAGCTCCCACCTATGGCGAGGTATCATAAACGACAGGTGCGCAGCAGCCAAAATTACTTTACAAAACGAACTTCTAGCCGAAGTATTTTTCATACAGTTTCTTCGCTACAGAGAGTGCATCTCCTTGAGCCTTGACGGGATAGATCTTCGTATCAGCTTGCCATTTATTTGAATACGATATCCATTCCCTTCTCCATACATCAATATTGAAGGTCTCTTTATCTCTTAAGGCTTTTTTAAGATGATCGAAATACATTGCTGCACGAGGAAGATAGTAGTCTACTAGCAGCCCGCTCCAGAATTTGTTTGCTAAACAGAATAGATGCAGAAAAGAGGACGATAAGAAACCAAACCAACCAATACAACATTAAACACAAAAATCTAGTAGTAGCAAATGAAGTGGGAGCCTCATAGGGACTGTCTCATACCACTTCGAAGTTCGAACCCTTGTACCATCACGTTCTCCACTTTGACAATATTCGTTTACTAATGTTAAAACAAATGCTAATTGGAATTGTCTCAATGTGTACCCTCGAAATTGCTACAACCTCGGAATAAATTGCACTAATCTATTGTTAAACTTTTCATTGGTCAAAATTGTGAGTTGACTGACATATGTGAAAGTCAAAGTTGTAGAAGCAAAAAAAAGAAGAAAGTATTAATTTGAAAAAAAAAACATGAAAAAAAATTAGTTTTTACCATAATCATGGAGCTTGCTTTGATTGGTTTCTGTTGTATCGAACCACATTGTGATTTGAGTCCTCGCATTCCACTCATACTGCAGCAAAAATGGAAATTGCAATAACACTCTCACCATAACAGTTCTTTATTAATGAGAAATTATGACTATGCACAAGAACAAAATGAAGATCACTTCTGACCAGCTTCATCTCCTTCGGATTTAAAGCCAGCCTTTTTGCACTATCTAGCCAAGTCCCAAGTAGAAAATTATCATCAGAAGCAAGGACTTCGTCAATGTCTTTGATTAGCTGAATGAACTTCTGGCTATGAAACTCTAATGCTTTCAGATCTTTGTGCTGAAAAGCAGTCACTGCTTTCAGGTATGCATCATTTGCTAGCTTTGAAAGGGCTTGTCGAGTCAAATCAACTAAATCGTACCTGCCATCACAAGACCAAGGTGTATCTTTATATCATCTTGATAATTGTAAAAAAGAAGAGCCCACATTTAAATAACGAACCACAGCTAACAAAAACTAAGCGCACATTCAACACCAAAGGCATAAGTAATGTTATGTTTCTAATGTTTGGAATTTGGATAGCAATATGTCAAGTAACATTCCCATTTTTCCTTCATAATTTAGTTCCCACAATTAGCAAGTCAAGATATTCTGTCCTCCCAAAAGTATAAAAATCCTTAAGTTTTGCTGGTCGAAACTTCTCATCGAAGGCTAGAAGTATTTTAGTACCTTCCATCTGTTACAGAAGCATCTTTATCTCAGAAGTCCACAGACAAGTGATAGGACAAGCGGAAAAGGAAGATAAAATTTCGGATAGATTGTAAATAATATACCTAAAAGTAAAACTTCCAACGAGATCCTTTCCAGCATCAAGAAATAGACGTAAAGCCTTAATAACTTCCTCAGTTGGATACCACAAATGTGGCAATGGCAAGGGAGGCCCTGATTCAAGCAAAAAATGCCTCGTGCTTCTGTGTAAGATGGAAAGATTCCGTTTCTTATGTATCGTGGTTACATCCAGAGTCATGTTGTTTACAGGATCCCAGTCAGGAAACTCAACTATATAATCCTTGTTGTGATCCTAGACGAAAAAGAAAAGAAAAAGGGAAGAAGAAGATCAGCCTACATTAGAGTTAAGATTTGTGAATAGACGCTCCAATTTTCTTTGATCTGCCAATTATGATAATATCTACTTGAATTTTTTCCCAAACGAAATTTGCGTGCAAGACCATTGATCCGAAATGTGTTCATCAATTTTAACTTCACATAAAACAAGAAACCCAAATTTAAAAATCCATTTTAACTTAGTTCCATCATAACACAAAGTTAAAAAATTATTACTAAAGAAAATAAATCTTTCAGCTCCATGGACAAACCGACAAAGACTTGCGAGTACAATACAAAACTGTATTATTACGTACGTAATCTTTGCTCAGTTTTCCATAAGACAACAGTTTCATGTTCCACTTTTTTGTCCGCGAAATAAATTTGCAGCTTTCAATTAGATGGATCTCTTATTTTATTCACATGCCTAGTGTGAGGTCATTCCCTTGATTGAGGCAATAAAAAAGTTTACAGATAAATTCCCGGGAAATTAAGAACTGAATCATTGTTCTACGAGCATGGGCAAAGAAATTGCCTACACTGACAGGGACAAAGGCACAGATATATCAGCTAGAAAGAAGTAAGAACTTACAGCAATTCCATCTGTGCAGTTGTAAATAGTGTGGTAGAGTATATTCCAAGCTGTCTCTAGTTGATGAATCGCCTCACCATAGCGCCTATGAGAGTAAGTTTTAATCCATTCCTATGAGAGAAAAATATATGAATTAAGCAATTTCAGTCAGAATGACTAATTATAATGATACACTACACATTTAGTCATGCCTGACTAATGTGAATTAAACACTTTCAGTATGATTAATTACAAGGAACCTGGGGATATGAGCTGAAGTCAAAAACAAAAGATAAAAATCACTGCCTAGTCCATCAAATATTACTAATATATTGATGGATAAGAATAGCTCTGCTAGGCAAGGTCCTGGATTCTGGTGCCCACGCAACATGACATCAATCAGAAAAGAAGGACAACAATACACTACACTAGTATAATTTCATGCTTATAGAAGACCCTATCGTGAAAGTATCTATATATATAGCCCAAAAAAGGAACAGCAACAAAAGTTACACAATCAAATAGGACACATCTTGAATATTGGACAATATCTTTGTGACTGGTGAGATGGATCATTGTAGCAGAACAGGACGCACTTGTGTTACCCAGGTTAATCTTTAACCTGAATTACAAATAGGTCCATTGCCAGCTTCATCCTAACCACTACCAAGTTTTTTTTAACGGAAAATCGGTATCAAACTCAATGGTCAGTAAATTCCAAACAATACCACGTGTAAATATACCCTACTACTCTGTCATTCAACGGTCTAAAAACCCACATAACATGGATAGTATCAATGGAGATAAACAACAGATTCAAATGATGGGAAGTCAAGACCTACATATTATTTCTGATGCCAGAATTCTTCAGTACAGAATTGGGTTTGCAATCAAAATTCTCTACCATGGTCAATAATAGGATATTTCACGCATCAAACTTGGCTATTAGAATGAGATCTCAAGTGAAGATTAAATTCAACAGCAGAAGAGAACTAGCGGAAATAAACCTTCTCATTGTGTTCACCATCAATGATCAAACGTGGATTCTATCAGATATCTATTTAGTTAGTAATCACATGCACCCAATTATATCTGTTAGTACATACCAATCTGTTATGACGGATTGAGGCTATGAAGAATATAGAACGAAAAAGCAATAAATAGCACATACAAAATTAACGTGGTTACTAGCAATGTGTTAGCTATTACGTCCACAGACCAGAGGGAGAGTAGTTTTATTAGGGAGCGAATACAGGTTAGTGTTACGCAACACTCAGATTAACATATTGTGAATACGGCTAGAGGTTAACTCTAAGGGTTTATATAAGCACCCCTTAGTAGTTAACCTAAACAGAATGGGCCTAAAACCCAAAACAGAATATAAGGTTCAACTAAACCTTATAATACCCGAACCAAGAGCATGAGACCCATCGTGCTTGGTTATTCGAACCAACAGATAATTCAAGGCATATTAACACAATCATATCTATTCACCTACCACAAGTTGAACTCTTTCATCTCGGTAAGCCATTTCAGACATGAGCTCATAAACAACTGGATTGTGCTCTATTCCTTCCATGCACATACCAACACCAACCTAGGTGAAACATGAAACCAGATAAGAATATCAGAGCACATAAATGTTAGAACTTCTGTTCCCAGTCCATATAGCTGAATGTATGTGAACGGTTCAGATATCACATCTTACCATTGTTGAATTTTTACTAATTCTAGCATCAACTGGACCTGAAGCTATAGAGTCCAATACGCCATACATTTCAATATTTCCACCAAAGTTGTGAAGCATGCACCTGGTTACAAATTATCACACGCTTACCACAAGTAACTGGCTGATGATGACTAACCCACTGATTTAAGATTAGTTACCAGATATAAGGAGTGCCGTAAAATTGGGATGATGTTTCCCATATGGGCTTGACATCAGCAAATAAATCAAGAACTACCATCTTTCCTTTCGGAACCGAATGAAGGAGAGCCTACATTTAAGAGAAGCAAGCACCAAAATTACAAGAGATCTTGTTTTTCTTTTATTATTTTGGCTTGATACAGTAAAGTCTTCGGTAAGGAAAGACCAACAGTCCTAGTTAATTTAAAAGTAAATTATTCAATACATAAATGATAGCAAAATAAAATTTAGAGGAAAAAGAGAGAAGGGAAAAAAAAAACCTTAATAACAAAGCTCAAATTAAACAAGAGACAAAAACATACTTCCATTTGAGGTGGCTTCCAAAATTTAGAATCTGAATAAAAGAGCCATCCCTACAAACAAAAAGATTATTGAGGTTATAGAATTACTGGAGAGCAGAGCGGCAAAGCCTGCAACGGGAACAAAAAATTCAGCCTATGACAATGTTGAAAGACTTTGAAACTTAAGTGCAATTGATAATTTGATATGCAAACATATTAACCAATATGCTGATGCAGAATCGGGTTATTTTATACTCCTAGCTTCAGATTACTTGATGAAGCAGCTAAATGACAAGCTCGTGTAGAAATGGTCACTTGTTACCATGACCAAAATTATCTTCAATCCTTTTCTTTCTGTCCCATAAAAAATAAAAATAAATACTCAGTATCTGGGTTGGATGAGAAATCTTAACAATGCCAGACAATGAACTTATTTCTGCATCAATATATGTGAGTTATTTTGCTCTAGCACTCCGCATCCAAGTTTTGCAGTCAACCTTTTTCCATAATTGACTGTTATCCTTGCAGCAACCACTCCAACATCAACCAAACATTTGTTTGGGGGGGGTTGGGACTTGGGAGCTGGGATATTGGAAGAAAGAAGAACAAGTACCTGCATGAGCCACACAGCATATTCGTCACCTTTGGTCATTGCTTCATAAACAGCAGCCCCAAGTGATGATATATATGTTGGATCATCAGTGGGTGGAGAGTTTTCATTGAATGTGTCACTGTCCATGTTGTTAGAAAGTTAGAAGAGCAACGACACAAACCAGCAGTAACATGTTGGAGAATTTTAGATAAAAGGTTGGCTAAAAAATTCCCCTAAATCATCTGATCGATGGTGAAATGGGTTGACTGGCATCTATTTGTGCTATGCATGATAGAAAAGAAGTTAGCTAAACAAACTCAGCCCACCAGGTGGTTCTGCCTGGATTCACCATGAAATAGCCTACCTCACAAAAGCAGTCATACAGGCACAAAGCGACAAATTGGAATGGCAAAGAGTCATGATGACGGTCAGAAGATAAAATACTGCAAAATTGCAACTACCTAAAACTCAAGCAACTAAATTCCGAACAAATTGTCTGTAAGAAAGAAAAATATTACTACTACCTAGTTATTTAATATATGAAACATTATCCTTCATGAAAATACAGGACTGCAAAAAAGTGCAGATGTCCATTTACCAGTTGTATATGTCAGTCACGTCTCCATATTCTGTGAAAGAACAAAGGATAAACGGAATAAGCTCATCATTTACTTCAAGTTTGATTACAATAACTGATAAAACAAAAAAGAATAAGACTACTATTCAATAGTGTTATTAAGTACACATCTCTCTACACAGCAGAGTTCTTCAACAGTGTCATTAGATACACAATCTTTAAATCTATCTGGTAATACTGGTATTCTGGTCAAGTAAAGGGTGAACTTCCAACAAGTCATCAAACAGATTGTGGATCCACCTCAACAAGGCAACAAATATTTCAAATGCAGCTTTATGTAACAGGCCCAGTTCTAAGTGCGATGCAGAAGGACCAGCCTCTTAACGCTACCTAGTCCAGCCCTCCCAATCTATAATAAGTAGCAATTTTTCTCAGTTAGAAATGCAGTTATTTCAAGATAGCTTCCTTTACTCCTTTTCAGCTATTAGTCTATTACTCTTTATCTTTTTCTTGTACAGATGGAAGATGACATCATAGTTAGTTTCCCTGAAGCATAGTCACACAAGCCGAGTGAGCCACTGAGCCTACATAAGTAGGGAGAGAAGCTTGTGAGTTGTTAGAAATGAGAATAGGATCTGGATCTCTATTCTCTTTGCTAATGTTTCCATCTTTTCATTCGCATAACCCAATATAAGAGAATCAGAATTTTTTATCAGCATTCATGAAAATAAAGTATTAAGACACCAGAAGGGAAAAAAATACACTATGCAGTCTAGTTCCAGTGAATCATTTGAGCTGATTTTGGTTGATCCTATGTTCATTTGCATTAACCTTCAACCTGATCATACTCCACAGGCACAAGAAATCAAAACTCGACTGTGGGCTGGACTAATCCCAAATAGTGCCATACTGCAAGTCTGCCATTGGTCATGCAAAGTTTGTAAAAAAACTTGCTATGAACTAGGAACTAAGTAACAGATAGTAAGTAATTTGGATGAAAAATCAGATATTCAACCAAACTCTCCTCTATAATTCGAGAGAAAGAGGGGCTCTCCACTTTATGTATTCAATACTCAGTTATTGCATACCTTGCTCCAAGAGCTTACAACTCTATTTATAGTTCTAAGGATTCCCTCCAAAAGAGAAGGAGAAGTAGTTAGTTACAACTAACTATTCAAGAAAAGATTAAGAACAAACATTTAAACATTAAAAGACTAAGAAGCCCTTGACTCTCTTAACTGATTCTGTTAAGAGAGCTAATCAGTTGAGAATCACTTGATACCCTCTCTTAGTTGCTCTTCCTCCTCCTTATGTATGTAGCAGTAATAGGGGGCCTATCCCAGTTCTTTGCATTACCCCCCACCCAAACTTTCACCTTGTCCTCAAGGTGGAAAGAGGGAAATTTAGAATTGAGGGTAGTAAACTCTTCCCAAGTAGCCTCTTGCACAGGCAAGTACTGCCACTGAATCAGCACCTCAGTAGTGGAAGATGCTCCATTAGGAACCTGTCTAACACCAATAACCTCAGCTGGAGATACTTGCAACACCAATTCTGCTGACAGATCAGGAGGCAAAGTAGGAGATACTGAAGCTCTTTTGAGTTGTGAGACATGGAATACAGGATGTATTTGAGCAGTGGCAGGAAGTGCTAACTTGTAGGCCACCTTGCCTATTTTTTGCAGGATCTGATAAGGGCCATAAAATCTAGCTGACAACTTCTCAAAAGGTCTTTTGGCTAATGATTTCTGCCTGTAAGGCCTGAGTTTGAGATACACATTATCTCCTACTTGAAATTGCACATCCCTTCTATGTTCATCTTCTTGTTTCTTCATAGAATTCTGAGTTTTCAATAAAGAAAACTTAAGTTCATCTAACACAGCATCTCTTTCAATGAGTTGATCCTCTATAGCAGCAACTGAAGTAGAACCAGGTTCATACCTCAATAAATGGGGTGGTTCCCTCCCATATAAGGCTTTGAAAGGTGTACACTTAGTAGAAGAGTGATAGGTGGTATTGTACCAATACTCAGCCCAAGGTATCCATTGAGCCCAAGACTTGGGTTGCCCATCAATGAAACACCTTAAGTAGCTTTCTACACATTTATTGACCACTTCACTTTGCCCATCTGATTGGGGATGGTAAGCAGTACTTCTTTGTAGTTGAGTGCCTTGTAGCTTGAATAATTCAGTCCAGAATTTGCTCATAAAAACCCTGTCTCTATCTGATACTATGCTGCTAGGAAAACCATGAAGCCTGATGATTTCCTTGACAAATAAGGCAGCCACACTACTTGCTGTGAAAGGATGCTTTAGTAACAGGAAGTAACTATATTTAGACAATCTGTCCACCACCACTAGCACAGTATCAAAACCAGAGGATCTTGGTAAACCCTCTATGAAGTCCATAGTTACTTCCTCCCACACTAAAGAAGGGATGGGAAGAGGCTGTAATAGCCCAGCTGGCTTCAAGGTGAGGTGTTTCTGCTGCAGGCATACCTCACAAGCTTGCACATACTTTGTCACATCTTTTCTCATCCCATGCCAAAACCATTCAGCAGCTATTCTTCGGTAGGTTTTGAAGTCACTAGAATGCCCCCCCATAGGTGTACTGTGATACATTTGAAGGATACTTTGAGTGAGGGATGATTGACTTGGAATAACCAACCTTCCTTTGTACTTCAAAACCCCCTGAAATACTTCAAACCCCTTAGGAGAAAGAGTGCCTTCTTCAATGGTCTTAGTAAGCTGCTGTAGGGCTGCATCTGAAAGAATGGTCTGCTGAATTTGCTCCCAAGGAACAAGATGGGAAGAAGACAGTTGATTGCATTCAACACAAGAATTGTTAACCCTAGATAAAGCATCAGCCACCTTATTAGAAGGGCCAGGTTTATATTGTATTTCAAAATCAAACCCCAAAAGTTTACTCATCCATCTTTGATATTCAGTTCCAACTTCCCTCTGCTCCATCAAATATCTCAGACTCTGCTGATCTGAAAGTATGGTAAAATGTCTTCCTAGAAGATAAGGCTTCCACTTCTGAACTGCTAATACAACTGCCATCAATTCTTTAGCACAGCACCCAAACCATACCCACTGGCATCAGTTTCTAACACAAAAGGTAAAGAGAAATTAGGCATTTCTAACACAGGAGCAGACGCCAAGGCTGTCTTGAGTTGTTCAAAAGCTTGAGTAGCAGCTTCATTCCACCCAAAATTATCCTTTTTAAGCTGCTCAGTCATGGGTTGGGCTATACTTGCATAATTTTTGATGAACTTCCTATAATAGCCAGTCAACCCTAAGAAACCTCTCAATTCTCTTAGATTAGAAGGAGTAGGCCATTGCTTGATAGCTTGTATCTTTTCCTGGTCCACTGCCACCCCTTTTGCAGAAATAACATGCCCCAAGTAGGCCACCTCTTGCTTCCATAGATCACACTTCTTCTGGTTTGCATACGGTTTGCATACAACTGATGCTGCTACAGTAACTGAAACACTATAGCCAGGTGTTTGAGGTGCTCAGCAGCTGTTTTGCTAAACACCAAAATGTCATCAAAAAAGACTAAAACAAATTTCCTCAAATAGGGTTTGTATACTTCATTCATAAGAGCTTGAAAGGTTGCCGGGGCATTAGTAAGCTCAAAAGGCATCACTAGAAACTCATAGTGGCCTTCATGAGTTCTAAAAGCTGTTTTTGGGATGTCATCCTTCTTCATCCTAATTTGATGATATCCAGACTTGAGATCCAGCTTGGAAAACATGGTTGCACCATGTAATTTATCCAAACAACTCCTCAATGATGGGAATGGGAAACTTGTCTGGGACAGTAGCTTTGTTCAAAGCTCTATAATCAACACAGACTCTCCATGAGCCATCCTTTTTTTTCACTAGTAACACTGGGCTAGAATAGGCACTAGATGAAATTTGAATGATACCAGCAAGCAACATTTCTTTTATCAGCTTCTCTATTTCATCTTTTTGAAATTAGGGATACCTATATATGGCCTGACACTAATTGGATTTTCACCACGTTTCAAGTTTATAGCATGCTCATGATTCCTAGATGGAGGTAAACCAGAGGGCATATGAAATACCTGCTCATATTGGCTTAACAGTTGCAGTAACTCAGGAGGACCTTCTTGCTTTTGTGTTGGCTCTTCATGCAGCAAATTAAGCTCCACCAGCAAGCCTCCCTTCTCTTTCTTGATAGTTTTCATCATAGCCTTCAAAGAAATTCCAGTTCTATTCAAGGTAGGATCTCCTTTTAAGGTTATGCTCTCACCATTCAACTGAAACTTCAAGGTCTGTGTTTTCCAGTTTGTGCTCATGGTGCCCAATTTCTCTAGCCACTGAATACCTAGTATAACATCAGAGTTACCTAGGGGTAAGGGTAGGAAGTCTCCAATTACCACTGCCCCCTGCAACTCCACTCTTACTGCCTTGCACTCTCCTGTACCTTGTACAATTTCACCAGTACCTAAAGATACTTCAAACCTGTTTGAAGGAAAAACAGGGAGATGTATCTTTTCTACTATTGTAGTAGAAATGAAGTTATGAGTTGCTCCTGGGTCAACCATGATCACCACAGATTCCCCTTCAATGGTACCTTTGAGCTTAAGTGTCTTTGGACTACTAATACCCATCACAGAATTCAAGGAGATTTCTGGTTGTTGTAGGATTTCTTGGTTTTCTTCTTCTTGCTCATAATCCTCCTCATCTCCTTCTTCTTCTTCAATAGTAAGAAGAACACTCAACTCCTTACCTCCACACTTATGGTTAAAGTTCCATTTCTCATCACATTTGAAGCATAAGCCTCTCTCTCTTTTCTGCTGTATTTCAGCCTCTAAGAGTCTCCTTATCACTCCTTTGGATCTAAAAGATGGGTTGGGCTGGGTTTTGAATGTATTTGAGGCTGTGGATTGAAGGGAGCTTGAAGTGGATTGAGTGGGGTGATTAGAAGTTCTGTTGTTGAAGCTATTGGGATGAGAAAACTGAGGGGTATTGGTATAATGGGAATTTCTGGATTGGAAATTTGGGTTAGAATAGGTTGGGTTAGAAGGGGTACGCCCAAACCAAAAACGGGCCCACTTTTATTTTTTGGTTCATCATTTTTGAACTTCACCTCCAACTTGTGAGCCAAGTCCATAGCATGATCCAAATCCAATGGGCCCAAAACTCTAACCTCATCTCTGATCTGCTCACAAAGTCCATTAATGAATTGACTTTTGGCCAACTCATCAGGTATATTCTCCAGAGGAGCTAAGAGCTCCACAAATTTCTTGGAGTATTCATCAACGCCACCAGTTTGGTGGTGCCCCAACCGCTGTTCGTGCAAGTTCCCGGTGGCTGTCGCTCTAAACTTCCTCAACAACATCCCCTTCAATTCTTCCCAACGACGGATCGGCCTCCTCCTATTCTCCCATTGGTACCAAAAAAGGGCATCTCCCTCCAAGGCGACCACCGATGCCTCCACCTCGTTGAGTTCGCTTAGGCGGCAAAAATGAAAGAATCGTTCCGCTCTTATAATCCAGCCATCCGGATTGTTCCCATCGAAAAGAGGTAAGTCTATTTTCTTGAACCGCCACCCTCCACCGCCGTTCTCCGGTGGTGTTTCAAACACGCCGGAATTTCGTGCATTTTCTGGAGTTAAAACTCTTAACTCACCTTCGCCTTCCACGATCCTTCGTTCTCCTTCTTGTTCTTGGTCGTTTCCGGCCATTCTTGGTGGTTCTCGATCTCTACGTAGTAGTTCGAGCTCTGCTAGCAGCTCTCTTTGAATTCTCTCATTATCTCCTCTGATTTGGGTAATCAACCCTTCTTGATTAACCCTAGATCTGTCGATTCTTCCCTCCATCCTTACTGAATGTTGTACAAACTCACCAGTAGGCTTGGTGATTGCATTTGCCATCTGAGCTAAAGCTTCCTGTAGAGGTTGATTTGCACGCGCCACCTCTACGGCAATCGCCTGAGAATTCCCTGAGAGCCAAGAGCTGCTGCTCAATTTGTTCGATTCGTTGGGTATTAGTTGAACCATTCACCATTCTGCCAGTCACGTACTCGCTCTGATACCACTTTGCTATGAACTAGGAACTAAGTAACAGATAGTAAGTAATTTGGATGAAAAATCAGATATTCAACCAAACTCTCCTCTATAATTCGAGAGAAAGAGGGGCTCTCCACTTTATGTATTCAATACTCAGTTATTGCATACCTTGCTCCAAGAGCTTACAACTCTATTTATAGTTCTAAGGATTCCCTCCAAAAGAGAAGGAGAAGTAGTTAGTTACAACTAACTATTCAAGAAAAGATTAAGAACAAACATTTAAACATTAAAAGACTAAGAAGCCCTTGACTCTCTTAACTGATTCTGTTAAGAGAGCTAATCAGTTGAGAATCACTTGATACCCTCTCTTAGTTGCTCTTCCTCCTCCTTATGTATGTAGCAGTAATAGGGGGCCTATCCCAGTTCTTTGCAAAACTCTTAACCACAAAATTAATTTTGTACCCTACATGAGCAGGCTTTGCCATTTTTAGTTACTGATGATTCTAAGCAGTTCTGACATATATGGCTTGGTAAATTGTTACAAGATAACACTGCCCCACACAGCATGATTAGCAAACACATAGACCCCTATGTGTCTATCCCTCAAAGTATATTTCTGAAACCTCGATCTTTCTTCATATTTTGCAAAAGATCACCACACAATAAAATTCTAAACTACATGTTTAGAGGCTATGTCAGGCTATCAACATTCGACAACATAATGTTAACTAACAACAGGTGATTTTTTATAAAATACTACCAAGAATTGGACAGCCCACCTTTAATCTGCCGCTTAATAAAGGCCTCGCCAAGCTTAACAAACAACGGATCAGAAGGATCCAAAAGAAAAGTACAGCACCATCTGGGGTCACCACTAACAGTATTCCTGCAAAGAGAATATGACCTAGAATTATGATCCAATTAGAGCTATTCAAGTGCTTCGATGCTGCATGAAATATATGGGGAGGTGCAAGAGAAGTGAATTACCAATTTCCCAGCCGGGTTATATTTGATGAAGGGAAATTTTTTTCAGTGCTGCAGGTACATTTCCAGAGAATGAAGGCAAGACTGAATACGGAAATATTATCATTAGATCAACATAAAGTCTCAAATTTCTAAGAAAGCAGGGAAATTTTAATGCTATCAATATATGAACCGTCAATGAAATTAATTTTTCTCAAAGTTGTTTGGGCAAAAGAAGATATGAGATGATAATTCAAATATACCTGGGGTCATTCCTATCTCCAACATACGGGATAATATCTGCTTTTGTAATGCCAATTGCTGGTCCAACCAATTTTGTGGCAATGGTCCACCCCAGCTGTTACATGATAGAAATCGGGCGGATAAATAAATACGTGTCAGATGCATGGAATTTTACTAAACGCCATCAGAAAATATTCTTGATACAAATAAATAAATATATCAGCTAATTAGATCAATACGAACAAAAGAACAAGGTCAGAGTGAACTTATAATTCGTTGAGAGTAAAGATGACAACAAATTGCAATAATATGTACTGACCCATGCAGGTTTCCCATGCGTGCCCATGCAAGGAAAGCAGGTCCACCAAAAAAATCATTCAGATCTTCTTTACTGACGTTGAAGTCCTGCAACCGTGATAGGAAAAGGAGACAAACAACACCTATTACCATTATTTGCTACTGTATTCAATTCCAACTCTCTGAAGGAAGGTAGAATAATTTGCATGCTTTAAGATATTAGAACTGAAGTATTCCAGTAACCAAAACTGTTTCAACATTCCCTTGTCCTATAATCAAGGTATTGCATAGCTCATTGGAGTTTGGATAAGACATCCATACATTGGGTGTCAATCGTGAAATGAAATGGGTGCACAGTAACCAACAAATCCTCAATCTTTGAGGCAAGTTTGGCCACACGGGCATCAAATTACCAGTATGGGAAAAGCTCCAATTTAGATTGTGGCTGCCTTAGGCACATGCAACCTTTTCCACAGGGTTGGCTCGTTTGCACATGCGTCCGGGATACGCACACGGCAGAAATCTAAATATATAGCCGAATTGCAGCAAAGCTGTAACCAGGTACTTGAGAATTATGCAGATACTCACCAAAAAGACTTTCTGCCAAATGGCTTCTTGCCCGGTAAAAGCTAAAGGCAAGTTGATTCCTTGAAGAGCCATCCAGTCAATCTCTTTCTCCCATCTTTTCCAATCCCACCAAACATGCGAATCTACAAAACCAGAATGCCAACTTTTAGACAAATGCAAAATCAAAATTAACATAGATAATCAATAAAGTGGAAAACGAAAATTGATTAGCAGAAAATGATTTTAAATTATGGATAAAAGAAACGGTATCAATAACAGAGAGAATAAATTCGCCCTAGAGAAAACCAAAAGCAAGTTGAACTTAAATAAGGTAATGTTTCAAGTTTTCAACTAATAATATTGACCAACCAAGTCCTCCATATTGTCAATGGTCATTGGTGGTTCACTGCTTCTGCATTAGCTAAAGATTTGGGTGACTTCCATTGTAAATGAAAGGCAAATTTAAAAAAAAAACTGCATCCAACAGGCATATACACAAACCAATGATCAATATGCAAGCAATGTATCGCAGCAAATGTTTCAAGCGGTCGCTTGCTTCAATTATTATCAATATCTGTGGGAGAATTTCCCCTTAGAATTTAAAGCTATTCATATTGAATACTTCAATTACCAGGATAAAAAACACCAAATATCATAGCTGAGAAGTCAAATTCCCATGGTGAAGCATCATAGCATGATGTAATCATGATTTCATGAATACACATGATGACACCAGCTCTGTAGGTAAGTGCTTCAAATGGTGGCATTTAAGCCGCAGTATCAGAAAAGAATGAGGATGACAATAATAGCAATAAACAGGGAAATGAAACTAATGGATAGAAATTGGAAAATAACACTCACAGCTTGAAGTAACAACATTTTGATAATAATTCCATGGAACAGGACGTTTGATAACCAAACCCTCATCTTTAACAAAAGGAAGTGATCCTGGCTCCAGCACAGAAGCTATCTGAACTCCTCCAGTCTTCTCCCATGAAATATGTGCCCCGCACATATACTTCAAGTACCAGTGAAGACCAGAAGCTATTTCCACTGCTGTGGTGCCCTTTATCCTGAAAAATTACTAAGCACATTTACTAGTCATGCCAGTAGAAAGATGGAGAACATAAAAGCTAACATATGTGGTATGACAATTCACAACAATGCTTATGTTTTACGTACTGTATCTGTGGCCCATGCCGGCTCGATTTGTTGTAATTTTCAATCCAGAAGCAAGCGACCCCACCACAAACATCCTAGAATGTGCACAAAGGATTATACAATACGTATATCAGTATTATCCAAATCCTCACAAGCAACGAGTTTAATCACATGGAGCCTGACTGCTAGTGAAAGTAATGATACTCTACCCACACAAGTGTCACAGATTAATTATTCTCGTGTAAAATTATGCAATCCAAAAGACATGTGCTACATAAAGAAAAATTCTCAATCCGGGTCGGTAAACAGATGTATGGTCCTTAAGCCATAGCATTTTAATCAATAAAATCAAAGCAAATTATCATAATTCACTAGTACCAATCCCAATTACGCTACTCCCAATCATCTAATGACTGGTACTGTTAGATAAACCAGCCATAGGTACTCAGAATAAAACACAGCTAGAAGAAACATGCCAACAGCCAACTTACAGTTAGGGTTGGTTAACAACTTTGCTTGCTCTTGCAAGTACACATAGAGAGCTAGTTACTCTTGTTGAATCTCTTGGCAACAAACATTGGCCACAACGAAATCAAGTGATTCAGAGATGACAGACATTGAGAAGCCGTAAGAGGGGGGGGGTACATTATGCAGATAGGAAAGCATGAAACGGTAGAAAGATGCAGCACATTGAACTCAAACTCAATAAATTTATCAAAATTGAATGTCAAGTTATATGAGGTTGAAGAAAACAACTCCCTGGTAGCTACCAAAACAAGCAGAGAGCTCTAGCAACAATCACGAAAGTCCAAAACTATGAGATCCTCAATAGTATAAAGTGTTTGATTGGTTGACATAGTAGAAGAAGGTGAAGTTGTTTGGTAGCAAAAAGAGGTCCCTCTAAGTTAGTGGAACTTCACACTAAGGTTTCTCAATCCATGATCAACCAAACTACTTTTTGCACTTCCGAAGCAATAGAAATATACAATCTTTATCCTACACCGTGTAGGATGAGAGGCTATTTTCTCGCTCATTACTCATTTCAAACACTCTAGGCTCCCGTTGTTAGAGTGTAAAACATTTTCCCGAAAATGGTTTTCTCTATTTAAGATTGTTTGGTTTGCAAAGGAGTGTAAAATCATTTTCCCTCGAGTAAAATATCTCTTACAACAGTATAAAACTATTTTCCCTCTTTTCCTTACCTCTCCTGTACACTCTTCTCACTACCTCCTTACTTTCCCTTTCATTTTCCTTGTTTTCCATCATTTTTCTTACATAGAACCAAACAATGCAAAACTAATTTTGCAATTGTACCTTCCATTGTAAATTCTTTTCCATGAAAATCGTTTTACATAGAAAATATTTTACACCCAACCAAACGATGCCTAAAGGAGCAAAATTTCTTTGTAGGGAGAGTTCGAAATGAGCAAAAAATGACTTTGCCTGGGTGTTGGACAAAAAAGCTCATAAAAGTAGTGGGAACAACAACTTTCTAGGAAATACTACTCCCTCCGTTTTTTTTTAATATGCACCTAAGGTTTTCACAAGAACCAAGGAAAAAGTGCAAAAGTGAGAGAGAAGGTTAGTAAAAAGTAAGGAAAAAGTGAAAAAGGTAGAGAGAAGGAAAGAAAAAGTAAGAGAGAAGTGTAATAATTAGGTGGATCAACCTTCCATTTATTGCAAAAGGTAGTACCAATTAAAAAAACAACCCAAAATGGAGAAATGTGCATATTAAAAAAAACAGAGGTAGTAAATCTTATGCTCAAACCAAAGACCACTCAAATGAAAGCCTGATAATAATGTCAAACAGACAAATATTAATTCACTAAAACAAACTAGTATATTCTAATTACATCCACAATTCACAAAATCAAAAATTCTACTAACATATACTAATTCCATTAAGCCCATTTGATCCCAAAACAAAGTAGTAAAATCTCAATGAAATATTCAAAAAATGCAGCAAACATAAATCCATATGAAACCCAGCAAAGAAATAGTGTAAGAAAGGTAATACCTTTGAAATGATGTTGAAGATGAAGCTGGAAGTATGAGAAGGCAATAATCTATTAAGAAGTCCTTTAGCTGCATTTTCTTGAACTGTTGAAGATGATCTTTGAGAATCTAAACGGTTGATTATAGCCTTTATTGGTTCTGAAGATTGAGATGAATCAACTGATGGGCATAATTTGAAGATCAAAATTATAACTAAAATTGGATACAAGAAGGATTTAATGTGGGACATATTTTTCCAGACATTCAAGGAAAGAACGCTTTGAGTGAGTGAGTGAGTGATTGATTGAACAGTTTTAGTCAACAGCGTCTTTGTGGACGAATATTGGAGAAATGTTACTCAATATCGGATACATGCATATACTTCTTCCGTTTTTAAAAGCTTGCAACAAACCAATTTTTTATGTCTTTCAAAAAATCCCCCTTTATTGTAAGTTTTTGAAAACGGAGGAAGTATATATATCGTCTCATTTTTTGGTAGTAGTACATTTTTTATATTTATTGAGAAAAGGAGAAACTCTTGGGTGGACCTGGTCCATACTAAGTGGTCGTTTGGTATGCATGGGAAGTCAAAATTCCCATGAAATTGCAATTCATAGGAAATAAATACCCACATCAAATTTATGGAAATTTGATTGAATTGTTTGGTTGACAATGGGGGAATTTCTATTTACCTAGGGGGACCTAGGTAAGTAATTTCCTCTATTTTGTGTGAACTCAAAATTCCTAAGAATTTCTAATTCCTCCATTTTGCTATTTTATTATCAACCAAACAACTCACCATATTTCCAATTCCTAGAAATTTGCATTTCCCATGATTTCTCATGTCAACCAAACAACAACTAAAAATAATGTAGACCACTCTTTCTCCTGACTCCTTCTCCCTCTACCCACAAGCTTCCCTCACTCAAAGCGAGAGTGTGTGAATGGACTAATAGCGGACCTGAGATCGAAGACGGAAGATAAGTTTCAGCAGTTGCCTTCCGCGAGGAACAACATTGAATGAGAAACGGCGTCGAAGTCTTCAAGAATGCGAGAAATGGCTTTAAATGCTTGAGTTTTGAGAGACTCTAACTGGTTTTCGTATCTAATTTAGGTTTTTTTTATTGGTAAAGTTTAACTTTTAATTGCAAAACCTTAATTTTTCTAAAGAAATCGTAACTTTTCATGAGCAAAAATTTAACTTTTGCTAAAAAAAACCTTAACTTTTGGGACCTAGCCCTGGTCTACAATAAGTTTAGTGTAAACCGGGTTCATACTGGACTTGTACTGAGAAAAGTAGTATATAACAATCGATATTTTTGCAGCTATATAATTATATAGTTTGTATTTGGCATATAATTTTTCATTAAGAAATGTACTACTACCTCCGTTTTTTTTTTTAATATGCACATTTCTGCATTTTGGGGTGTTTTTTTAATTGGCACATTTCTACCTTTTGCCATAAATGGAATGTTGGCCCACATAATTATTACACTTCTCTCCTACTTTTTCTTTCCTTCTCTCTACCTTTTTCACTTTTTCCTTACTTTTACTAACCTTCTCTCTTACTTTTGCACTTTTTCCTTGGTTCTTGTGAAAACTCTTAGGTGCATATTTAAAAAAACGGAGGGAGTACCATACATATTAGAATATACTACCATACATATGAAATGTACTACCATCTTCATTAAACATACCACAAAAAATGTGAGGCGATGGATATATGCATATATCCGATATTGACTAGACATTGCTCCGGATATTAAGAGTTTAAGACCCTCTAAATTTTTATTAGGCACTCTTATACATTGAGTTAAGCATATATTTGGGGTTAGGGATGGTAATGGGTCTTGGACCGAACCCACATCCAGACCCACATACCATTTATAAAGGTATGGGTCTAACTTTTTAAGACCCAATGGGTCTAGGTCTAGAGCTTATCAGTCCGGGTCCAAATATATCAGACTCAGACCCTACCCACAGACCCATTTTACATAAAAAATTTTTTTTAAAAAAATTAAGATGTAAGTTACAAATTTATGAGTAGTTGTGACTCCATTTTAAGAACATGTAATAATGTAAGTTATAACATTTTTCAGATTTTATGAGCTATATTATGTTAATTGGTTCGATACAAACCTTAACCATGGCTACACGAACCTATAAAACAGGCAAATAAATTTATTAGATTAAAAAATGTTATTCAACTTAAAATTTAAAAAGACCCACTAAAGACCCTGTAAGGACCCTAGACCCATCAGACCCAAAAGATCTGGGTTTGGGTCTGAAATGGATTTGGGTCGGGTCTGGATCTGGTCAAACCCAACCCAAACCCTACCCATTGCAATTCCTATTTGGGGTCTAAACTTTCAAGTTTTTCATTATTTGGACTTTTAATCTTTTTTCACTGTTTGGAACCCAAAATGATTTACTTGATGATATAACGAAACATGGGTTAGCAAGTAGGCCCAATGCAAGTTAAAAGATGTTGCATTCATTCTCCCCTAAATTTACATTTACACAACGAATATCCTTGTCTCCCTCCAATAATACCAACATCAACATCAGCAAAATTCCAACGATCACTTGAGGTGAAAATTGGATCAAACATACAACAAGAGACCAAAAATTGATAGAAACTTAAACCTTAAAGTTCCCCAATGTCACTGCCACAACTATGTTGGGTAGCTGCCATGTCGCCATAGTCAAGTGATCGAGAACAGCTTAGAAAGCTTAAAGAAGAGTACGTATGAAAGAATGAAACAACTTCATGATGCTTGCGACGATATTAAGACTAAATTCGTTTCTTATCTGTAAGATTTTATTTGTTGGATGGTTTTATCAAAGTGTACTTATAAGGTACTTTTTTATTGATTTTGTACCTTTTTTGACTTAATGTAAGTAATTTAAATGTTGAAATTGGGGTTTTCTCTTGCAATATTTCTCTCATATAAAAAAATTGAGATCTGGGAGAAATTTAAATGTGGGTTGATTTATGTTGTGGAAAATTTGAGTTTGTTAAAAATAACGGAGAGGAAAAAAAAAACTAAATTGACTAATAAAAAAATGCAAAAACCTCAACTGAGTTAAAGTGTGGTTTACTTGCCAAAGGTGAGTTCATACACGGTTATATTGCCGGAAACCACATTGAAGGTCCTAAAGGGTGAAAAAAATATAGGTCCTGAAAGGTGAAAATTATCTAAATTCATGTCCTAAACTTACCCTTTAATTCTTGATACATTACTCATGAGTCACGACTTCAGAGAAGTGTCCAAAAAAAAATTTAGGGTGCACTCATCCAATGATATCGATAGTTGTTTGGGGGGAGGGGGGTTTGGAGCCTTGGGGTTAAAACGGTCTAGGTTCGGAGTTTTGGTTAATTAAATTGTCTTTAGTTAAACACGTTTTTATATGCACATGATGTGTTATACATTATGAGTAAGTTCAATGGATCTCTCAAAGACTTAACTAACCTCTAGCTGAAATCTAGTAGAAGAAAAAATTATATATGAGATTAATTTATAAATTTATATCACAGGATCAGAACTCGATATTATAGGATCGTATTAAGATCCTACAATGTGATGTTCGTAGTTGAACAACACAGACCAATCCTACCAACTTAAGAAACTATGTAGGATCATGTAGGCCCTTTCAGATTGTAGAATCGTAGGAGCGTAGGATCCAAATCGAGATTTTAAAAACAATACACATGCATGTGAAAGCATATTTGCAATGTAGTTGTAAAAAGGAAAATTGCAGTGAAAAGGCTAGAAGCAATTTGACTTAAGATAGAGTAAGTGTCGGAAGTTTATTTGAGAGAAATTTTATCATAGTTCAACAATAAAAGTGTAAACCTTCCCCCCCTAAAAACTAGTTGGACCACCACGTTCTATGTACGCGGTGGCCAACTTGAAATACTAAAAAAAAAAAAAATCTACTTGTTGACCTTATGATAGTGTTTTTTCTACATCTTCTATGCACCACGTTCTATGGACACGGTGACCAACTTGAAGTACTTCTTTGTACCAAAATACTCTTTACAATTCTTTTTCCTTTGTCCCAACTCCCAAACTACTCATTATCCTCCTGTTTTTGGATATGACCCACGAATTATTTAATTCATCCACCTTTAAAAGATGGTTTGACATATATATGTAAAGAAAAAGAATATGGTCTACCTCTACAACTATCATATCTTGTTATTAACACTCTCCACTAACTCTTATTACATCTACTTTTACAAGCCGAATACATAATCCACCTAAAACTATGTGCGAGAATGAAATGTCAACAATATTTTGAAACGAAAGGAATATTACTTGTTATTATATTTATTATATATTGTCTTTGTTTTTATTTAATAGGGACATTTGTACTTTTCACGTTTGCCAATGCATATCTTTGATCACGAATATTTCTAATTATGCATGAGTAAAAATTATAAAAGTTGATATTAAAAAACTACACATTAAGAGGAATCAAACAAGATCCCGCATAACTATATTTTTATTCATGTATAAATAACATAGGATAGTCAAATAATAGAATGTTAATAGTAATAAAAGTCAAAATGTCCCTATTAACTAAAAACGGAGGGAGTACTATTTATTATTATTAGTATAAAAAATTATCTATTATTTGTTGTTAATTACATTGCAGTTCAACTCAGTGCTCTTCAATTCAGTTATTAAGTTATTTTCAGCTGAAGAAAACATACCATATGCATGACTTTTTGTATAACTATTTGCTTCTTTGTCACTATATTTCGAGCATGAGTAAAAACAGTGAAGAAGATAAAAAAGAAGCTAATAAGGCTGCATTCTTTTAAAATGATTAATTGAAAATTTTAAGTTCATTTCTCTTTGTTTCCTGTTAAATAGTTATAAAAAATGTAAAAGAAAAATAAGGTTCAATCTTTATCAGGTAAAGAAGTTGAAGCAGTGACCTATTGCAACACATAACGAATTATTGTTGCTTCTTTTATGAGTACTAATAATGATATTATGTGTTTTCCATAAAAAACATAATATTAATTGCATTTATAAATGAAAACTAGTATTTAGGCCCACGCGATGCTCTGGGATTTATATGTACTACACTTTAGTACTTTTTTTACAGCCTTAGACCCACTTTAGTACTTTAAGACAACTATTTTGTTGTGAAAAAAGATTTAAAAAAAGTTATAAATTAATATTACTCATAAATGCAATTAATGTAACTTAATTATTGTTTTTCATTAAAAACATAATATGATTATTAAAATTGATAAAAAGAAGCAACAATAATGCAGTAGCGGAATGGTCGTGCTTACGCTTTTTATAAATATATAGATAGATAATAACTTTTTTTACATCTTTCAGCACCAAAATTTATTAAATATAATACAGATAAACCCAGAACATTGTCTAGGCCTAAACACCGGTTTCCATAAACCCTTGCAAGTGAAAGCTTCTCCTTCTTTTCTTGTCTTTTCTTTGTCGTGCTGAAATTTGACTTTCTGCAATGATTGGCGGGTACCATCACAATTCACAAGTTGACATTCGCTATGAAAGGCGGATAGGGTACCTTCACAAAATGATAATCGTGAAATATAAACTGCGTAGAGTATAGTAATAATAAACTGCGTAGTATTAGGCTGTATTATTTACATTTATTTATCCCATAATAAAAATATATAAGGTTGTAAGGCAGGCAACGACCAGCAAAGCGCGCAACTTTTGGGAAGAAGCAACTCAAGCAAGCGCCTTTCTCCATGACGTTGCCTTTATCTAGGCAAGTTCCCTAGATAATTATACATGAAACCCAATAATTAATGTGGAGATAAACTTTGCTATAAAAGAAAGACTCACCTATTAGAGATATGCTAGGATACTAAAGATATGGTAAATATCTTTAGGATAATATTAATAAGTAGGATATATTATTATCTTAGGAAAATATTATCTTATGACTATTTCCAATAAGATTAGATAAGTATTATGAATAATATATCTTTTAGAGATTGTTTCCGAATAGGAGTTCCTATGTACTCCTATATATATTGTAGTCATGGTATCAGAGTTAGATTTTGGGATCATCTACAAATTAAACTTTCCTCCCTACCGGTGGGTTAGAAAATTAAACCCACCGGTAGGATTTATAAACCTTCCTCTAAGAATACAGATTCCTTTTCTCAATTTTTTTAAACCCATTATGTGCGTGGCTTTCTTCCTTCAAAGTTGAAGCTATTTGCAATTTGAGAATAGTGGCCATAGGGAATTAGCCATGATGCTGCTGATGTTCATAATTGATGTTGTTCTATAGATGGCGATGACTTGCTCCATAAACTCTAATTTCTATAGACATTGAGTATTATTTTTATTCAAAAAAAAAAGGCTCACTTTGTGTTGTTAGACGGGGATTTATTGGTTCTCCTTGTACCATAAAACATGGATTTATTTTACCGACTCTCCATGTGTCGTGAAACATGGTTTTATTGGTTCTCCTTGTACCATAAAACATGGATTTATATTATCGATTCTCCTTGTATCGTGAGACAAGGTTTATATGATTTGAGCACGTTTTTGCTCTAGAAAAACCAATGGATTTGAGCTTAGTTTTGCTCCGAAAACTATCATTGAATTGACAGGTTCGAGAAGAATGACGTTCCTGTTCAGATGATATTATTGGGTCCAACAAAAATGTTGTTCCAATTATACTGCAAATTGAAGGGTTCGAAAAGAATGGCGTTCCCCGATTTTGCTCAAGAAAAACAAAATTTTTGAAGACGACAACACCAAATTTGTGTATCGACTTCAACGAAAATAAGTTTCAGTTCATCCGATTGATCTGCAACTATTATTGAATTTTTTTTTCTCCAATCGCAACGTTCGTGATACTGCCGTTGCGATTGCGGGAGGGTATTAGAGATATGCTAGGATACTAAAGATATGGTAAATATCTTTAGGATAATATTAATAAGTAGGATATATTATTATCTTAGGAAAATATTATCTTATGATTATTTCCAATAAGATTAGATAAGTATTAGGAATAATATATCTTTTAGAGATTGTTTCCGAATAAGAGTCCCTATGTACTCCTATATATATTGTAGTCATGGTTCATTATTAAACACACCTTAATAAAATCATATTATATTTTCTCTCCTCTCATAAACTTATCATCACCTAAGTTTATCTTCCTCAGCAAACATAATAATCTAGTATATCCTAACGGTGGAGAGCATGACGAAAATGATGATGATGAAGAAGATGGGAGTTCTCCTCATCCTAATGGTGGTAAGAATTGTAGTGATGGAGAGCAAAAGTGTAATCAGTCAGAGTTGCACGCCAACAGGCGAAGTATGCTACTGGGTAGGAGACTGCTGCCCCGGCTCTTATTGCCCAGTCCGAACCTGGGCTGAACTCGCTACTGTTTGCGTATGGTGCCCATCAGCTGGCCAGTCTTGTGGTATCGGTTGGCCCTGTTGTCCTGGCTACGAATGTGACAGCTTCGTTAGCGGTACATGGGGCGTTTGGTTGCTACGGGGTAAAAGAAATGAAATCAACGAACAAAACCCCCCAATAGTGCATACAGAATTTCCTGCTTTTTACTATTATGGTGTGTTGGGTTTGTGTCTGTCGTGCTGGTCTTTCACTTTGCAAATCAAAAGAGTAGAAAGTTGGTGATCAAATAAATGTAGTTTAATAGTCTTGTAAATTTCTTTGCATGACATGAGTTACAGCATGCATTCTCAACTTTCCCCCTTTTTCTCCCTTTGTGTTAAGAGTAATAGCTCAGTAAATGTATAACAGTTTTCCTGTTTTTTCTTTTACATAACTAATTTAACTTTTTATCAAGTAAGGTTTGGCCTAGCGGTTATAAATTTGTCATCATGACTTCAATACCAAATATAGGATCAATTTCCATTATTAGGAACGTTTGGGAATGGGAATTTCCCCTTACCTTTCCCCCTACTTCCAAATGCCAGCCACGCGCCAACGCGCGCTTCTCCCTCTTTTCTTTCGGTTTTTCTTGCATTCATTCCGGTTACTTTTCAGCCAGTTTTGTTAATTAAAGTTTTGCTTTTTCATGTTTTATAAATAAAGTTTGTAACCTTATTGTTTCAATAAATAGAATTCTGATTTTATAAATTATAATATCAAGTTATAATTTCAGATTTATTAGTTAATTTTAAAGTGATATTTAAATATTAAAGTAAGGATTTTTAAGGTTTTTAAAGACTACTTTGGTAGTAGTAACTTAGTATATTAAAGGATGTTACAGGTTGAAACTTTAGCGTTTAAAAACGATTTTAAAATGAGTGTAAGAGCGTTTTAAAATAAATATAATTGTTGTAAATTAATTAGAGTATTAATTCGTGAATATTTTATTATTTGATAGGCGGACAATTTGCCTTGAGTGATTTCTAGAGTTCCTAAAGTGGTCTCTCATTTTGTCTACACAAGATACGTACACGTCCTTATGTAACACTAGTATCATACCCTAGAATTAGGAATTTGTATAGTATCATATATAGGGAACCTTTTTATGGTTCATATGTGGCTTTGAATATGGAAATACGTGTTGTTGAGCACACTAATTGCTATGTTTATTTATTACATGATAGAATGGATGCTTTGATTCAAGCTTGTTTGGGAAGGGAATAATATTTATAAATTTGTATGAGGGATTTATAAATATATTTGTTGTTGGATCATGGATTATTTATATTAGTTCCCTTATGATCATTTTATTACTTCGCAAAGGCCGAAGACTTTGTGGGGTAAGTTGAATTGGTGTCATTATTATTATTTTAGTACTTTATAAAGACCGAGAGCTTTGTAGGGTAAGTTGTATCTTTGTCTTCGGACATTTCGATTATTGATTTTAGTCACAAATAAATTGAGGATTAATTCTTGCATTGGTCAATTGGAATTGTTTGATCACGATGTTTAATCCTAAGATAAACACTGGAATTTGTTGTATCCAACTATCCATGTTAATTGTTGGCTGTCTTTGTTAGAGTCCAACATTGAATAAGATATTAATACTTAAAGCGAAAGTGAATAGCAATAGCTTTAAATTTGTGAATGTCTGAAGTTTTGGACTAGTATGAGTTAGAGTACATGGTATCCCATGGCTTTTCTTGGGGCCAAATGGGTCATCTTGCCCTATTTCTTTTAGATTAGTACCTCGATATCGTTGTTCATGCATGGGATTACGGAGTCGCACTCGTAATACGTCTTGTAAATTAAAGATAGGGTTTGGTTGGACAACTTGATCTATTACCTATATATTCAATTTGTTTAAATGAATTATTTCGCAGTCTTGTGAAGTCAAGTCTAGTTTCATGAGTTCTTGTTTTATTATAGCATGATGATCATGAGTTTATTGCTTTCTAGTGTCATGCTAGGTCTACGTGATTTATGTTGCTATATATGTATATACTTAGTTTTGCTGATTACGTGCCTTTTGTGTGTCGGTTGTGATTATGCCTATTAATCCTGTTATAACCCTTAATTGGCGAGCAGCCCAAAACTATAAGGGGACGTTTGGTTAGAAGAGGGGAAAGGGAAAGGAATCAAGTAAGGGTTAAAGGAGGAAAGGAGTTCAAAAACCCTCAATCAAAACATATGTTTGGTAACCAAAATAAGGGAAAGGGTTTGAAAAACTTCCCCCTCCCCCACTCTTCTTCTGGCAAATCTGGACCACCACTCTCTCCGGCGGCTTCCCCTTCACTCTTCGACGCCGTTTACCTCCAGCACCGGACACTCGCTCCGCTCCTCCCCTTCACTCTCCGGTAAGGAAGTGGTTTTGTGAGCGACCATTTGCAGATATGGGTCTGTGGTGTTGTGGTTTTTATCGTGGTGTTAGGGCGGTGGACGGGGGCTGGTTTTCCTTGCGGTTGGGGTGGCTTTCTGACGGGTGGGTTTCGTGATGTTGGTTTTACTTGGGGTGGGGTGGGTTTCTAGCGGGAGTAATTTTGTGACGGGGGTGCGGTAAGGTGTTGGTGGTTTTCATGGGGTCGTCGGTTTTTTATGCGGTAGTTCGGTGGTGGCAGAGGCGGCGTTATGGCGGTGTTTTGGTGGTGGTGGACGGGATTGGCAGAGATGAGGTGCTAGAGGTGGTTGTTTATAAGTTGGTTGGGTGGTCAAAGGTGATGGTCAAGAGCTTTCCATTCCCCCATTTGTAAGTGGAGGGGGTAGTGAGGAATCAACGTAGAGGGATTTGGGGTAACGAAAGGGAGAAAGGGAATCACGAAACCCTCAAAACAAACAAGTTCTAAGGGAATGGAATCAGATAATTCCATTTCCCTTTCCTGTAACCCCCTAACCAAACGCCCCCTGAGATCCTCAAAATTATAAAACTGAATGTCACATTATATGAGATTGAAAGAAAAACTCTCTAGTAGCTGCAAAAACAAGCAGAGAGCTCTAGCAATAATCACGAAAGTCAAAAACTATAAGATCCTCAAAATTATAGTGTTTGATTGGTTGACATAGTTGAAGAAGGTGAAGTTGTTTGGTAGCAAAAAGAGGTCCTTCTAAGTTAGTGGAACTTCCCACTAAAGTTTTGCATCCATGATCAACCTATTCCTAAGCAATAGAAATATACAATTTTTATCATACGCCCGGATGTAGGATGAGCCTCCTACACACAAGACCGTTTTCTTCTCCATTGCTCATTTCAAACACTCTAAATTAGCACATTTTCTTTGCCGAGAGCGTTCCAAATGAGCAAAAAATGAGCTTGGCCTGGGTGTTGGATAAAAAAGCAATCAATGCCTAGTCAATATCGGATATATGCATATATCCATCGCCTCACATTTTTGGTGGTATATTTAATGAAAATGGTAGTACGTTTTATATGTGTGGTAGTATATTCTAATATGTATGGTAGTACATTTCTCAATGAAAAATTATATGCCAAATACAAACTATATAGTTTTATAGCTGTGAAAATATCGATTTTATATACTACTTTTCGCAATAAATGTACTACCACGTATAAGAAATGTACTACCAAAAAAGTGATGCAATGGATATATGTATATATCCGATATTGATTAAGCATTTCTCTAAAAAAGCTCATAAAACTAAGTGGGAAAAACAACTTTCCATGATATAACAAATCTTATGCTCAAACCAAAGACCACTAAAACAAAAGCCTGATAATAATGTCAAACAGACAGATATTAATTCACTAAAACAAACTAGTAAATTCTAATTACATTCACAAAATCAAAAATTCTACTAACATATACTAATTTCATTGAGCCATTTGATCCCAAGACAAACTAGCTAGTAAAATCTCAATAAAATATTCAAAAAGTACAGCTAACATAAATCCAAATTAAGCACAGCAAAGAATAGTGAAAGAAAGATGATACCTTTAGAAAAATGTTGAAGATGAAGCAGGAAGTATGAGAAGGCAATAATCTATGAAGAAGTCCTTTAGCTGCTTTTTTCCTGGACTGTTGGAGATGATTTTTGAGAATCTAAACGGTTGATTATAGCCCTTATTGCTTCTGAAGATTGAGATGAATCAACTGATGGGCAAATGTTGAAGATCAAAATCTATATGTATATAAAAACGCGTAAGCAAACATTGTAGTGTGATACGTGTCGCTCCATATCACACGCTGACATAGCACCACTGTACATCTCACGTGGCAATCCTTTCTCTTTTTAACTTTCAAAAATGTGTGTAAGAAAATTTGAACTCATGACCTATGATTTTGAATATAGAAACTCTACCACTAAGCTACATCATGTTTTGTTGTCACATTTCAAATAGTAATTCTTTTATCTTAACAGAATTTTGGAAAAAAAGAATATTTTTTTTGTCAATTCTCTTTGTTTTTACAAAAACCCACAACTTTGAGTAAACACGCATTGTAGTCTTCATGCGCTTACATAGCGCCGTTATGGATCTCACATGGCAATTACATAATTTTTTATTGTCATACTCCAATTAGTAATCCTTTTATATCAATATAATTTTGGAAAAATGGAATAATTTTTTTTGGTGATTCTCTTTGTTTTTACTAAAACCCACAATTTTTAAACATTAATTTTCCCCCAATCTTCTCCCCATTCTCTTTCTCCTCCTCTAAAATTCCCTCCATATCTTTGAATACTCCGAAACTAAAGTCCCGACGTAAGCAATCTATTGATGGCCTAATGAATACTACTAATGAAATACACAATAATTTTCCCCTATATTGCATCCTTTCATTTTCTTTTTAACTTTTCATTTTTTTTGTCACGCTTTACCTTTCAAAATTCAAATACTGGACATTACAAATGTGCTTGCCGATTGTTAAAATTAGCTCAGAATATTATTGCATAATCTTTTGATTCTAATTATAGTGTAAGACGCTAAAAAGGACCACAGGGCATCGCCTAGGCTCACAAACTAGTTATAACTAAAATTGGAAACAACAAGGATTTAATGTGGGACATATTTTTCCATGAAGAACGCTTTGAGTGAGTGAGTGATTGATTGAGGAGTTTTAGTCAACAACGACTTTGTGGACGAATATTAGTCGAGTGGACGATGAGGTGTTTGACAATTTGTCGGTGGATTTATATGCCGGCTGATTTGATCGGTTGTTTTCAATAGTTTGCTTGACCGATTGTATAATTGTTGGATGTTAAAAAAAGTGTTTGGTAAAAATAGTTGTTATTGCTGATTGTTTAGTACAAAATGGAAGCAAAAGCAAGTCAAAAAGTTGGTAAAAGCAGCTTTCTGGTTTTTGACTGAAAAGCGGACTTTTCAGCTACTGCAAAAGCTAGTTACCAAACACTTTTCTTGGTTGCTTGACCACAAAGCTAATGAAAAATCCACCCAAAAGTTATTTTCAAACCCAATGACAAGAGTATGAATTAAACGCTCCAAATTTATATTAGCCACTCCTATGTTACTCACAAGTCATGACTAATTAGAAGTGTCTAAATAAAAATTTAGGGTGCATGGATCACTCTTCCAATGTTATTGATAATTGGTTGTTTTTTTTGGGGGGGGGGTGGTGTTTTAGGGCCTTGGGGTTAAAACGAATTAGGTTCAGAGTTTTGGTTAATTAAACCGTTTTTAGTTAAACATGTTTTTAAATGCACAAGATGCGTTACGTTATACACGCGATTTATGAGTAAGTTCAATCTCTCTAATACTTAACTAACATCTAACTGAAATCTAGTAGAAGAAAAAATAATGAATGATTTTAATTTATAACCATGATATAATTGATTTAACTTTGACACTCTCAAACCTTGTGTCGTTAAAGTCGACTATAAAGGTAGAGAGAAAAAAATAAAAAGGAAAAACTACGAAAAACCACCTTTTAAATCTATATCAATTTTGCGAGAAACCACCTTTTGAAATAGTTTTCGCGAAAAGAAACGTAAAATAAAAAATTGTTTGTCAAAAGAAACCTTAGGCATTAAAATACCCTTTTTTAGAGATATAGTTTGAAATATAAAAGGAGGGAGAAAATAATTACAGTATGCTAATATCAATTTTTAAGTTAAATGACATGAAAGGTCAATGACTGAGTCAACGCCGGGTTTTTGCCTCGAGGTTTGTTTTCACAAACAAAATTTTGTTTTTGGTTTCTTTTCGCAAACTTGTTTTAAAAGGTTTTTTTTGCAATTTTTCTAATAAAAATAAAGAAAAAGTGAAAAGGGCAAAGAGAGAGAGACCAAAAGCAAGAGAGATGATTGACAATTAGGTGAGTCAACTTACCATGTAAGAAAATCGAAGAAGTGTCTTTTATTAAACAAAAACACTGCTATTTTTTTGAAGGGTATTAAAAAACACCCCTAATAAATGACAAATTGTCCATATTAAAAATAAAATAAAACAAACAAAGGAGCTATATTATATGAAAATCATATTCTTTTTAGAACAAAAATTATATTAAAATAATATGGGAATTAGTTTGGGAGCATACTATTAAAGTATATTATATGATAATAAGTTGTTTTAAAAAACAAAATTTTGGAAAACATATTTTTTTATCAAATTTGAAAACATAATATGTTCTGATACTAATAAGAATCAGTTTTGAAGAAAATAATTTGTTTTATGTAAACGTCCCTCCTATACATTAATCAATTATCTAGCTGAACATCATCTTACAACCAAAAACTTTTCTATCAAGTTTAAGATTGTTAATAAAACTCTGGAGTAATTAGAAGTACAATATATTTGCATAAATAATTGACCCATTAAAATGACGGGCCAACTTTTTATTTTATGTAGATAGACAATTTGCTCTTTTATTATATTAGTTGGCACTAGTGAGTGTTAGGTAGCAAATTATACGTTAATAATATTTCATCGATTATTCCAACTATTTGTACACCACGATCATAGGGAAAATATCGTGAACTGTGCATATAGTCTTAAACTTTTGACGTCTTACGCAGCTATTATCTATTAAATATAAATATAAATATAAATAAACTAAATAAACAAAAAAATCCATCTATTTTTCACGGGTATAAAACCTCTCACCATAATGATTCAATTAGATGCCACTGTAAAACCAAAGTGAATATACTTGGTAGCGGACTTGAGCAAAAAAGATGGTGGGGGGGGGCCAAGGCACTAACTCCGACCTCTCGCTTAAACATAATTATACTTTCAGTTCAATTTAGATTTTTATTTGTGTCATAATGTCAGTTCGATGCATTCAAGTTCAATTCATTCGATTCTAAAAAAACATTACCTAACAAAAACCATTAATATAGATCCATTGGACAATAATGCATTGGGTGAACTAAGGGTTCGTCCTTTTCAACTTAATTTTGATTATCAGAACTTATTTGGACTTATCTGAACTTACTATACCTTGTTCAACCATATTAGACCTTATTCAACCTTATCGTCCTTATTAGACCTTATTCGACCTTATTAGATTTTATTAGAGTTTATTTGATCTTATTATTGTTATTATTATTATTATTATTATTATTTATACTATTACCATTATAATTATTATCATTCTTATCTTTTCTATAATAATAACTATTATTACTATTTTCTTATTATCTTTTCAATTTTTATTACCATCAATACTATTATTGTTATTATATTATTATTATTCAAATTATTATATTATTACCTTTTATATTAGCATAATAATGTATTGTTATTGGTGTATAAGTCATTATTTGTTGTTATTGTTATTATTATTTATAAATTTTTACGGAGGTAAACTTAATAGATGTATACCAATTGATTCAAGAAGAATCACCAACTACTACCCCCGTTTTTTTAATATGTATGTCTGCTTTTGCCCGCCGACCAAGGAAAAAGTGTAAAAGTAAAAGAGAAGGGTAGTAAAAGTAAGGAAAAAGTGAAAAAGGTAGAGAGAAGGAAAGAAAAAGTAGGAGAGAAGTGTAATAATTAAGTAGGCCAACCTTCCATTTATGGGAATAGGTAGAAAGATACATATTAAAAAACATCCCAAAATGGTAAAACATACATATTAAAAAAATGGAGGGAGTATAATAGTTTAATGTTCATAGGAATACTTTACAAACGACAATCGATAGAAATCGGTATCCCTTATTCATGTAGACGAATAAATTCTCATGTGTACAACAAAAAACGATAATAGCCAAATGAAAATAATAATAATAATAATAATAATAAATAATAGATAATAAATAAAAATAATGTTGTTAAAAATAAAAATAATAATAGTAATAATGTTGTAATATAAAAAATATATAAGAACTTTACTAGACATTATTCAACCTTATTAGACCTTATTCGACCATAACTTATCTGAACTTCTAAAAACTGAAAAAAGTTGAAATGAACGGACCCTAATAGTCCCAAAAAGAATTACCAAAGGATTGGAGACTGGACCCCATACGCCAAGTTCCTTCCCTGAAAATAGGGATGATAACGAGTCGAGTCGGGTCGGGTCGAGTTTTGCATAACTCGACTCAACTCGTTAAGGTCTCGAGTCGAACATGATTTGAGTCAGTCAAAATGGAGTCGAGCTTCGATCGAGTTTTGACCAACTTGAACGAGCTCGAGTCGGGTTTGACTCGAGTCAATCTCGAGCTTTTTGCGAGTTTTTCGGTCGGCTTCACACCAATAAGATGGATTATATATAAAAATTGAATATTATAACCCTTTATTATACCATTCGAGTTTCTCGCGAGTCTTCGAGTCGAATTTTGCATATCTCGACTCGATCTCATTAGCGTCTCGAGTCGAACTCGAGTTCGATCCGAGCTAACTCGAATCGAGCATTGACCGAGCTTTAACCTAGTCAATCTCAAGTAGCTGAGGAGCTGTCTCGCTCAACTAGCACCCCTACCTGAAAATACTTACCATAAGTCGGAAGTAGTGCGTTTGACTTTCTGCAATGAATGGCGGATACCATCACAAGTTGTTCTAAACACTAAAGTATTAGGGTATCTTGACTTTCGCCATGAAAGACGGATACCTTCCCAAAATGATAATCGTGAAAGAATAATTGCCAAGACTTGATAAGTCAAGAGTATAGTAATAATTTTAGGGTGTAAGGCGGCAGGCAGCCGGCAGCGAGTCAACGACCAGCAAGCGCGCAACTGTTGGGAAATGTGTAGAAGCATGGCGTTTCTCCATGATGTTGCATGAACAATTATTTATGAAACCCAGGCCAATAAATAATAATGTGGAGATTAGATATACTTTGGTATAAAAGAAGGACTCACCTAAGTTTCTTTTCCTCAGCAAACATAATAATAATCTAGTATCCTAACAAAATATACTAATAGGATGATGATGATGAAGAAGATGGGAGTTCTCCTCCTAATGGTGCTAATAATGATGGAGAGTAAGAGTGTACTGAGTCAGAGTTGCACAGCAGCAGGCGAAGTATGCTATGGGCAACCAGACTGCTGCCCCGGCTCTTATTGCCCATACGCAACCTGGGCTAGCGGTAGTGTTTGCTTATGGTGCCCATCAGCTGGCCAGTCTTGTGGCATCGGCTGGTCGTGTTGTCCTGGCTACGAGTGCGATGGCTTCTTTAGCGGTACATGCCACTAGAGAATACTAGTACAGATTTTCCCGCTTCTGTTATACTTCTTCCGTTTATTTTACCTGTAATACTTTAATTAAAACTGTGAGAGTTTTTTGGTCAAAGTGTCACAACTAAAAAAACAAAAAAAATATTGTTATTCCTGCTTTTTATCTCATAATTGTCCTTTATGATGTGTTGGGTGGTGTGTGTGGTGCTGTTGATTGTAAAGGAGTGGTTTTTCAGTTGCAATTCAATAAGAGTGGAAAGTTGGTGACTATTGTATTCACTGTTTTAATGATGACAAATAATATTTTTGGACTTTATACTAAAATGTATATAATTCGTTTTTATTATTTCATGTGTTGGATTAATAATTAGTTTACGTTTAACTTGTGGGGAAATGGTTAAGAGTTTAACCTAATCAAGTTATTTAAATTAATTATTATATTCACTCAAATAAATAATGTGTTTTGAACTTAGGTTTATTTCATAGACTTAGATTTTATTTAGGATTTAATTTTATATTTATCCGTTCTTTATTTATTTTATGACTTATGGAAATAATTAATTTAATTATGACTTGTGGAGAAAAGGTTATGAGTTTAACCTAGTCAAGTTATTTTAAATTAATTATTAAGCACCCAAATAGATATAATATTATTTGCTTTAAATTAACGTAATAACACTACAAAAAATTGAGAATAGGCAACACATAAATTGCAACAATAATAAAAGTGTTACCCTTAATAGCCTAAGGCAACAGTTTATAATATGTGTTACCTTGATATTTGATTAATTACATGACATAACAATGCAACAGATAAAAATTGTTGCCATTGACGATGATAGGCAACAATTGCTTAAAATGTTGCCCTTTTATTCTCTTTAGGCAACATCCATCAAAATTGTTGCTTGAATAGATAACGACAACGTAATTGTTGCTATAAAATACAACAACTTAGTTTTGTTGCCATTTGGTAAACAAACAATATAGTTTTTAATATTGCTTTTATAAAATAGTGTTATATCTTTTTAAAAATTATCTTATTGGCCTCGGGTGTATTTACTATGTTTAATGATGTAATTAGCTTAATTGGGCTTAAGGCCTACATGTATTTACAATAGCTATAGGTTGTATATTTAACAGAGCTGAACGGTACATCAAAGCTAAGGAATTAAACAATAACTTACCCTAATTAAATTGATATGGTACCAGGTGTGAGCATAAGGTCACGAATCTCATCCACCCCTCTTTGCAAGCATAATATATATGAGGGAGACTTGTGTTGCGTCCGCACTTCAAGCCCAATGGGTCTTGTGTGAAGGGGGGCTTGATAGAGTATAAAACTATTTCCCGAGCCTTCAACCATTAGCTTAACCTTTTGGTTGATCGAGTTGGTTCCTTGACATGGTATCAGACTCGTTTCCTCTCTAAACTCCGTGAACCACCACCACTTTTCCCATCTTCGTCGGCCACCCGCAAATTCTTTGATCTTTCTACCCTTGTTCAACTATCGATCTAGGGGGACTTTAATTTCCTGAAAGCGGTTGTGGCTGATCGATGTCCCAGCTCGAGAGGCCAACCATATTTCTCTCCGGGTTCAAACCCTGAATGCCATACCTTGTGGAAAATGATTCACGAGAGATCGCGCACAGTTCTGTTTGACTGAGATGTGAATGCCCGTAATCTGCTCCCTTAATGGGATGGTACTTACTTTCATGCAGGCGTTGCAGCCTGCAGGTTAACTCCGAAAAAAGTGATCCAAAAATGGATTTGACCTACAGTTTCAAGGGTATGTTCGACCAAAGATTTTTCCCACTCAATAGTAAAATCATGCAAAAAGCAAAAACAGCTCCCATAGAAAGTACATAATGGAAGCGTGGCGGTGTAACCTTGCTTTTTTTCTCTCCCTTTGGTCGTCATCCCCTGCGAGCCAGCGACCTCTGCCAGATATCGTCCTTTCGATCGCTTCACGTATCACTTTCTTTCATATCAATTTGAACACTTATAATCTTTAACAACTTATATAACTGGTTTCATCCATTTTTTCTAAATTTTCTTTGTATTGAAAACAATATAATTTTTCACATGTGATATGATTATAAAAAAATTACTCAAAATACAGTTGGTTACATGAGTCTGAATCTAATTATTAATATTTGTTACCAAAATAGCATACAAGGCAAATATAAAACATTTAAAGGATTTTTAAATTGCCATAAAAGTATCTTTTTTATTTTTTAGAAAGTAGGTACAAAAATAAAACTATTATACTAAAGTCTTACTATCTCACTAATAGACCAAGGTCACAATAATACATTGAAACTAAACAAAACAAGAAAACAAACAACTAAAAATGTTATTAAAAAAAATAAAAAAAATAAGCACCGTTTCCTCACTTCCCACCACCATCAGAGAATTTTGGTGCGAAAGAATAGGAACTCAATTCAAACTCCCTCAACTCTCTCAACTGATTCAGTCACCACACTCTCCACTCCGTCAACTTCGTTCCCTTC